>CAJVGC010000591.1:14716088-14830063 GCA_910822075.1 Senecio squalidus
GGTGTTACATTAGTTTTTCAATCTGACGAAGGCTTGGATTGGGGAATTCAAATTGAAACCAATCCATCTGATGCTGAAGTAAATGTTGTAAAGATTTTGAATCTGAATGAAGAAAGTGATGGGGAGGAGTCTGTTACATCTGAAGAATCATCTGAAGAATCTTCAACAGAATCAGAATCACCAGTGCCTAAAAGAGAGTTCGCAATGATGGCAGGAACTACTGAGTCATCAAAGGTACAATCTGAAACTATAGTAACTTCCTGTTCAAACTGTTTTGTTTTAGATAAACGAGTAAATGAGCTTAGCCAAGAAAATAACAATCTTGTAGATGAACTTCGTAAAAACAAAATTGTTAAGGGAAATGAAAAACTGTTTTCAGAAAAGAACAAACTTTTGGCAAAACAAGTAAGTGATTTGGAAATTGCTTTGTTAAACAAACAGGACTCGATCAACAAATATTTAAAAGATATTGATGCTCTTAAACGTGAAAATGCTTCTATTAAAATCAGTTTTGAAACTTTAAACCAACAAGTTAGAAGTTATTCATCCGCATCATATCTTTTGGACCATATTTTGAAAGAAAAACGTCCTGAAAATGGGGAAGGGAAACCAGGGGTTGACTACAAAACTTGTCCACCTCCTATCTTTAACACACTGATTAAGTCTCCAAAGGAGGAAGGGGATGTTGAGTTCATTCTTCAACAACCAGACCCAGCTGTTCAGACCCCTAGTGTCCAAACACCAACTGTCCAAACACCTACTGTCAGTACTAAAAGTAATGTAAACGAAAAACTGAAAGAAACCGTTATAGTTGAAGATTGGGTTTCTGATTCAGAAGATGAAGAAAAGGGTCCAGGTTTGGGTTGTCAATTACCTTATCAAATGAATTTGGGTCGCAAACCTCACATCAAAACAGGTTTAGGTTATCAGGCTCCAAATAAAACTTCAAGTCAACCTAAACAAGTTAGAATTTTGAAACGACCTGAATTTAAAGGACCAAAATTTGTCAAAACCGGCGAATCATCAATCGCATTTGAGTCAAAAGAATCAGAACAAGCAAAATTCATACCACCTCATAGGAGACAGTCACCAACAAATCCCCAGAAGCCACAAAATGTTCAACAACATAACGGCTTTATGCGTCCAAATGCTATGTTCTCCAAACCTCATACACACCACCGGAGAATGAACCAAAGTTCTCAAAATCTTAACGAATGGAGAACTTGTTTTGATTGTGGGGAGAAAGGCCATGTTAACTATAATTGTCCAAATTTGAAACAAAGGCCTAGGAATAATGTTGACCAAAGTAGAATGTCCACTGGAAATCGTTTTTCAAGTCCAAATCGAAATCGATTCTCAAACAATAGGTCATTATCTCCTAAACAAAACAATGAGTTGCTTCCTGCTGGTAAATCCAAACAGCAACCTATTGTTAAACAAATTGAAAAAAGGCCAATTTCACCAACTGTTTATGTCAAACGTGCATGGAAAGCTAAGAATGAAAGACCTTCAAACGTGTCTGATGGTTCCAATGGAAAATGGGTTGACTTACAGTTCGAAGGTGAAGATGGCAAACCCAAGGCTATTAAGGCTTGGGTTTGCTTTGGGTATTAATAATTTCAATTTGTTGTGCAGGTCGTCTATGATCCTATCAAGAATACCTGGGTTGTTGATAGTGGGGCGTCTAGGCACATGACAGGGAATATGAAGTTACTTTCTAACGTTAGATCAATTAAGGGTGGCTATGTTTCATTTGCTGGTGATAAGGGAGGTTATATTTCTGCTCAGGGATCCGTCGCAAACGACAAATTAAGTTTTGATAAAGTAAATTATGTTCAAGCATTGGTCAACAACTTGTTGTCCGTTTCTCAAGTTTGCGACAAGAAGTTTAAGGTGATTTTTGACGAAACCCAGTGCTACATTATGAAGAAAGAATTTGTGATTCCAGAGCACCTGATTATTATGCAATCACCACGAGTTGGAGATTTGTATGTGCTCGATATGTCGAAGACTACAGTGAATTCAACTGAACACCAAGCTTTTGTCTCGAAAGCTACTGAAAGTGAATCAATACTGTGGCACAAACGTATGGGACACCTCAGCTTGAGAAAGATGAATCATTTGATGCACAAGGATTTGGTTTTGGGAGTTAATGTGAAAACCTTTCAGTTGCCGGAAACGTGTATTTCATGCAAGAAGGGAAAACAGTCCAAAAAGTCTCATAAAGTAAAGAAGTTCCATACCATCGACACTCCGCTTGAGCTTCTACACATGGATTTGTTTGGCCCTATCAAGTATTCAAGTGTTGCTGGGGATAAATACTGTTTGGTGGTGACTGATGACTATTCTCGATTCTCTTGGGTCATGTTTTTACGAGAGAAATCTGAAACGTACGAGAATATCAAGCTGCTGGTTACTTCACTGGAGACTCTGTATAAGTTAAAAGTTCGAAGGTTTAGAACTGATAACGGTACGGAATTTAAGAATCAGAGGATGGAGGATTTATGCAAGGAACGAGGAATTCAACAACAATTCAGTGCAGCCTATACTCCACAAATGAACGGGGTTGCAGAAAGAAAGAACAGAACGTTGATTGAAGCAACTAGAACGATGTTGGCTGATTCAACACTGCCAGTATGTTTTTGGAATGAAGCAGTAGCTAATGCTTGTTATACTTTAAACCGCGTGCTAGTAGTGAAACGTCATGGGAAAACGTGTTATGAGTTGTTGCAGAAAAGGAAGCCTAACTTGCAGTACTTGGAACCCTTTGGAGCTCCTTGTACTATGCTCAAGCGTAAACAAGATGGAAAGTTTGATGAAAAGGCTGTGGAAGGGATATTTCTGGGATACAGCACTCCTAACAAGAGAGTTTGGAATCCTGCCACTAAAGCTATTGAAGAATGGTATGAGGTGGATGTTCAGAAGTACTCTAAACCGATTCCTTCGAAAGGATATCCATGGATGTTTGATTATGATTCACTGTTTGAATCATTTAATCTTCCTGAGTTCTCCGATGAAGATATTGCAAGATACTATTCTCATCAAGAGGCTTTGGAAGAAACTATTCCTCATGATCCAGTGATTCCAACAGTTCCTACTCCTCCTGGTCCACAAGAGAATCCTGCAGACGGTCAAGCAAATGATGATAATTCAGATTCTGATGGTTCAGTTAACATAAATGAACCGATTGGAAATCCTGAAAATGTTCAAGAAAATGAAGAGGAAGTTGAAGCTCCCGATGTTAATAACTTGGGTCCTAACGTTGTGGTTCCTCCAAATTTAAACGTTGAAGAACCAGCAAGTCAGCTCCGGCGATCATCAAGGGCTCGCAGATCGACAAATTTTGATGATTATGAAACCTATTTTGCTGGAGCTCGACCAAAGAAAGAAATCCACAGCGATGTGTATATTGATTTGTTTAAATCTGGAGATGTTACTTACTGTGCTCATGCTTGTTTTATTTCGCAGATTGAACCGACTACTGATGAAGAAGCTCTCATGGATGATAATTGGATTAACTCGATGCAAGAAGAACTCCTACAGTTTAAGAAGCTGGGTGTCTGGCGGCTTGTCGCTAAGCCAAAAGGCGCCAAATCATTGGGTGTTCGCTGGGTCCATCGTTGCAAACGGGATGATCAGGGAATAGTTGTCAGAAACAAGTCAAGGCTAGTGGTTCAGGGTTTTCGACAAATCCCTGACTTAGATTTTAATGAAGTGTTTGCTCCAGTTGCAAGATTGGAGGCAATTCGTATTTTTCTAGCCTTTGCCTCTTACAAGAAGTTCACTGTGTATCAAATGGATGTTAAGAGCGCGTTTCTTTATGGAAATATTCGAGAGACAGTGTACGTTAATCAACCACCAGGCTTTGTAGACCCATTACATCCGGATAAAGTGTACATTCTCGATAAAGCACTTTATGGTCTACATCAAGCACCGCGCGCCTGGTATGAGACACTTGCTAACCATCTGACCGACAATGGTTTTCGTCGAGGGGTCATTGATTGTACGCTGTTTATCAAAGAAAGAGGTGAAGATATTCTGTTGGTGCAAATATACGTGGACGACATTATTTTTGGATCTACAAATCCGGAATTATGTAAAGAGTTTGAGACGGTGATGACAAGCAAGTTCGAAATGAGTTCTATGGGTCCGATTAAATTCTTTTTGGGGCTACAAGTAGATCAGACTGCAGAGGGCATTTTTATTCATCAGACAAAATACGTAAACGACATTTTGAAACGGTTTGAAATGTCGGAGACAAAGTCAGCCTCTACTCCCTTATTGGTGAATCACGGGATATCACCAGAAGCTACGGGGGAGCTAATTGATCAGTCACTTTATCGCTCTATGATCGGTTCTCTTATGTACCTCACCGCATCTCGTCCAGATATTATGTTCCCGTTGTGCTTGTGTTCTCGATACCAAGCAGCGCCAACTGTTATTCATCTTCAAGCAGTGAAGCGAATCATGCAATATCTAAAGGGTACCCCAGATTTAGGTCTTTGGTATTCTAATGATGATAATTTTGAATTGTCTGCTTTCAGTGATTCGGACTATGGAGGTTGCAAGAAAGATGCTAAATCAACTTCAGGAGGGTGTCAGTTTCTCGGAACACGACTCATCACATGGCAGTGCAAGAAACAGACCGCTGTAGCATTGTCCACTTGTGAGGCTGAATACGTAGCTGCGGCTAGTTGCTGTTCTCAGGTTATCTGGATTCAACAACAATTGCGGGACTACGGTTTGTCTATCTCTAATACTCCTATTTATGTTGATAATTCTGCTGCCATAGTTGTCACTAAGAATCCTGTACACCATCCTAAAACCAAACACATAGGCGTAAAATATCATTTTATACGTGATTGTTTTGAAAAACATCTAATTGACGTAATTCACATAGAAACGATGATTCAAAAAGCAGATATTTTTACAAAGGCCTTCGATAAATCTCGGTTTGGATTTTTACTATTAGAAAATGGTGTTGTTAAGAAAAGTGATGTGATCAAAGAGGACGAAAAGTCAGACAAGTAACCGCTCTCGTTTCTGTATACTACGTTAAGATTTTTTCTTAAATTTTTCTTGTTATTATTTTCTTTTTCTTCTTAGTTATAAAATTTCGAAAAATACAAAAAGATTTTCATTTTTAGAATTTTAGGGGGAGAAATAGTTAGTTAAAAAAAAAAAAAAAAAAAAAAAAAACGGGGGAAGTGAGGAAATACTGAGCTAAAACTGAACATGTAAATTGTCAAAAGTATGCTGAATGTAATGTTTAAACATGTCGGTTGTAGGATATATTGGTAGACTTATCTCACTGAAACTTGACGAAAATTAATCATTTTTCAAATGGTTGTCGCAGATATCAAATCTATTTTAAATCTTTATGGATATGTCTCAAAGACTATCTAAATGATATCTGGAGATCAATAACAATTGAGAACACTGAAAACAACACAAAGCGGTCGAAATTAAATGTTTAATATATTTTAATTAGCTTTTGTCTTGTAGTGTTTGTGGCTTTTCGCTGGATTGATTCGAAAATAATAAATATTGGGTGTAATATCAGAAAATAAATACAGTATGTCAGTAATATTTTGTCGCAATTAAGGGCCACTCCAGTAATTGTGGAATAACATTCTTGAATGTTTTGATCTATATAATTGAAATAAAAAAATAAAAAAAATAAAAAAAAAAAAATAAAAAAATAAAAAAAAAAATAATAATATCGCAATAAGAGATAAGAAACAACTTCAAAAATACCTTGATGGATGAACAGAAGTATAAGGTCGAAAGAAGATCATACTTCGGCTATTCCAAATAAAGGGTGAAGAAGTACCTAAAGACTTCACAAATATCTTGATGGATGAACAGAGTTATAAGGTCGAAAGAAGATCATAACTCGGCTATTCCAAATAAAGGTTGAAGAAGCGCTTATTCTCTGAGTGATATTCTGTTTCAACGATCAAGAATCACTGGCCCTTATTGCATGCGTAGTTGAGGTAATACTGACATACGAAATCGATATTATGATATTACACCTAATGTTTGTGAAAATAGATTTGAAAAGGCTGAAAAGTTAAGAGGACAAATACACAAACATACTTGCAACTCTAATTATGATATAAATTTGATGACTGTTAAAAATTCAAATTGTGTGTTGTTTTCTATGTTCAAAATATTGGGAGATCTTAGCGAGATAACCATTTTGGAAAGAAAAAGTGTCAAGTGAATGTTTGTTTAAGTTTAAGAGGACAAATATACCAATAATCGTCAACTGATATGTTAACCGTTACTACAAAATTGAATGACAATGCTATGTTTCAGTATCAGTCTGATCCCTTATTCGAAAAACGCAAAAAGAATGTGAAAATTTCAGTTTTATTTAATTGTTATTTCAGTAGTTTGTTATAGTTAAAATTTCCTTGATTCATCAAAACAGAAAAGTACAAAAAGATTTTTAATTTTAGTTTCTCTTTAATTTTATTTCTGTTAGTTTCTAAGGTTACTTGTCGTGACTTGAGATCTAAATGGTGATACTGAGATAAATTTGAAAAATCATAATCGTTGATAAAGTGTTTGGTTAGGATATCTGAATTGAGCTAAAATGTTTTATCTTGTTGAATTGATAATTTTCATGTGTTTAACATTTACTGAATGTTTGAGTTTTGAAGATCAGAGAAAAAATCGAAGTTTATAGATTGTGTTTCAGCGACATTCATACGAATAGAAGCTCATTCGCACGCAGGAACTAGCCATTCGCACGAATCAGAGGGAAATCAGTTTTGAGACAAAAGTCTCCTTCGTACGAATATGAACTCATTCGTGCGAATGTATCGCACATTCGTACGAATGAGAAATGAGTATATATATGCGTGACATTCGTTTGAACCATTCATTTTTCACAATCTCATTCGTCCGAAAGAAGAATTTTTACCTAAATCTTTAATCTGTTAAAACGAGTTTTTGAATCCGTTGTTATTGCATAACTTTGAATTCTGAATCGAACCATACTAACAACGTAAGTTACATCGATCGTTTTAGGTATTAATCATTGATTTTTAAGACCGAGACTTCTTGACTCAAATTGATCATTTATTTGTATGTGTTATGATTAATTGGGTTAGGGGTTTGTTTTATCGGGGGTTTGCGAGTATCTTGGTGCAGGTTTTGTGATCTAAAACAACGAGTTTGAAAATCTAGGTTTTCTGGAAACTTAACAGAACTGATGAACTCCGTTCGCACGAATGAGTTTTCATTCGTGCGAATAGGACTTACATTCGTGCGAATAGCTATTTCGTTCGTACGAATGAGTTGAACTTAATCCGTCTGTTTTGACAGTCTCATTCATACGAATACATGTTGATTCGTACGAATGGAATTCTACATTCGTACGGATGGACAAGAACAGAAATATTTAAACCGTTTGAATTTTAATTCTAACTGTTTGTTTCTCGATGTTTATGTCTCTGTTTACAGGAAAATGGCTGAATCATCATCTTCTCAAAGCACTGGTCTTGTAATCGGTCCAAAGAACAATATGTGTGCTTTTCTCGACGAAATAACAGCGCACTCCACGAAGTTCGTAGGGATTATAAGATTCTTGAAGCGTTCTAGAATCTTCAAAGCTATTTCTACCGAGAAAGTGCTCTACTTTTCTCATATCTCTGATTTCTGGAACAATGCCAAGGCGGTTCGTCAAGATGGTAAGGTTCAGATTCACAGTACAGTTCTCGGGAAGGATATCATGGTTGACGAGCAAGTCATCAGAGAAGTCATTGGATTCGGGGATGAAGCAAAATTGCCAACCAATCTGAACGTGTACAAAGTGAGAGGGGCGATATTAAGAATGCACTATGCTGGTGATATTAAGAAGGGGGTGATCGTAAAGTCTGGTTTCAGTGTTCAATACAAGTATCTGTGTCACGTAATACAGCACTGCTTGGGTCCCAGAAAGGCGGGACATGACGAGATGCGGGAGACTCTTCAAAGTGCACTCGTCGCACTGGCACTGAATGTTCCGTTCAATTTCTCAGCCATGGTCCTGCAGTTTATGATTGAGAACGTAGAACTCAAGAACAAGCACAAGTTCTTGATGTATGCCAGATTCGTGCAAATGATCATAGATGAGAAGATTCATGACTTGCCGAAGAATGAAGACGATATAGTCAAGCTGGACGTTATGAGTGATAGTACGATGGGACGCATGCTGACATACAAGGGAAGGCCTACACCAAAGGAAAGAAGATTGATCGGACATCTGGCAAATCCTGAATATGTCTGTCCGAAGAAACTGAAATGGAGAAACGATGACAGTGATTCAGATAAAGAGAATCTCGAGATGACTACTCAACCTGATTCTGATGAGGAGGTGGTTTCTGCTAACTCTCCACCTACTGCTACTCAGATGGAGTTAAGAGATGAAGATGATACGGTTGTAAGGGCTGAGGCGACTCCTTCGGTGCCGAAACGGAAAGCAAAAACGTCACTGAAGGATCTTGTCTCAGGGAGAATCTCAAAACGTCTCAAGCTGGTGAAACAAAGTGAACTTCCTCCTGTCAGCACAACTACTCAAGTTCCTCCTCCTGTGATTTCTCAGTCACAGCAAAGCATACCGATCATGACACCTGCCACAACGATACCACCAACTGCTGGTGGATCGTCATCTGGGCAACTATCTGAGTCTGCTCAGCTCCAGAATGTAAATGCTATGCTATTGGAGGTTCTGATGAAGCAGAGGAAACAGGACGAAGAGATGAAGAATATGATCGAGCAAATGAAGCAAAGGGAAGCTGAGAGGGAAGCTGAGAAAGCCGAAATGCTGAGGAGGATTGATGAACAAAACAAGTTGATTGAAAATCAGAACAAGCAGTTGGAATTGTTTCAAGGAAAGATCGAATATCTGGAGGAGGCCTCAAAAGCAATACAAGAATCGATGGAAGCAGATGAGGATGGAATTTACAGAATCAAAGCACCGGCCGATGAATCTGCTGAACCGGTTGGTGCAGAAAGCGAACGCATGGAGTCTGGGGGAGCTGGTAAAGAACCACAGAATGAATCCCAGTATGACATTACTCCCATCTCTCTTAAAAAATCCAGTTTAACCTACGTGTTGGATATGCAGGGGGTAATTAGGTTTAGCGTCGATCATGACGCCGAAGAGGGAGAGATCATACATTGTCTATCCAAAGAACAGATCGCGGAATTGTTCCAAATGAACCCTGATGAAGTTTCTACCGCATCTGATTCTGAAGAAAACTCTCCTGATTCTGACGTTGATGACGATGAGATAGAGTTCGAGCAGACGGCTGATTCAACAGAACCTATCTATCAGTCCAACGATTTCCGAGACGATGACGTCTTTGATATAAATGATGAAGATCTTGCTAGAATATTGAATAATCCTCCAGAGGCTACTCAAGCTACACCAAATGAAGAAGAAGTAAATGCCAAGAAAGCTGAGTGGATTCAGGCGATGAAAGAATGCTTTCGCCCACCTCAACAAACTGTTCAGCCGAATTATTCGAAGTTTTACACCTTGAAGGGTGCTACGACAAAAGGTAAAATAATCAGCTGGGCGTACTTGGTAGATTTGCAGGTGTATGCTGTTAAGCGAGAACGAGGAATTGACTACTTTCAACGAGCTCATGACTTGAAGACATTGCCATATTTCGATATGTTGCAACTGGCTCGTCTTAAGTTGTTATACAGTAAGGATGATGACAAAGCTGCTTGGTTGGAGAGGCAACTTCATTTTGAGTTCAGAAATAAATGGAAGTACCTGAGGCCACAGTATCCAGAGATTACTCATACCTGGAATCGAAAAAAGGGTAAATCTGTGAAGCATGTCAAGTATAAAGCGCCGAAGGTGATAGAGAAGATACCGCTTCGCCAGATAAAGACTGAGATTCATCGGCGATTCAAATGGTGGTATTATGATGATCGAACCACAGAAGCAGTGGTAGTGATGGAGCGTAAGGGTGTTTGGGAAACCCTTAGAATTTTTGATCCAATGTGGATCAGAAATTTCTCCGATGA
Organism: Senecio squalidus; assembly: GCA_910822075.1. Lineage (NCBI taxonomy): Eukaryota > Viridiplantae > Streptophyta > Magnoliopsida > Asterales > Asteraceae > Senecio > Senecio squalidus. Next base: position 14,726,121 of record CAJVGC010000591.1, read on the forward strand.
TGATATTTACGCTTTGTATCTGCAGCCTATATTCTTTGACATTAAAGATATGGATCAAGCAATGCGGTTCAACAAGGTTGTACGCGTATGTTTCCTTCACAAGATCCATTCATAAGAGGGCAGATCAAAGGCGTGTTTTAGACAGCAGCAGATATTTTGAAGACTGAAGACATAGAATCTAGTTCCTAGGGGGAGTTTGTAGGTGCATTTATGTAGTTACTAGATTCATATGTAAACTAACGTTTTATATCAGTCTTTGTATTGTGTGATTGAATATCGGTATTGAATATTTGATTAGTTATAAGTTTGAATGCTTACATCGTTATGAATTGATCGAATATGTGTTTTGTGATGTTTAAATGATATTCAAACTCATTCGCACGGATAAGGATGAATCCGTGCGAATGAAGGTTACGTTCGCACGAATGGGAAAGTTAAACAGTTTGTTTATTAATATAGTCCATTCGTACGAACCAGATGTGGTTCGCACGAATAGAAACTCATCCGTACGAATGAATTCTCATTCGTACGAATGAATAGCTGGGCCTATATATACCCAGCTAGGGTTTCTGCATCGGTAAGGTTTTTTGCGAGTTTGTGTGTGCGTGCCGAATTGCTGCTGGAGTGTTCTCTTAGATCCCAAACGTTTAGTAGAGTCTAAACAATCATCCGAATAGTCTTCCTTAGGTCCGATCATATCAACAATCGTTGGTTAGATTCCGTTTCCGAAGGTTTCATATTCGCTAGATAATCGTAAGCTTATTTCCGCTAGGTTTTTCGATACAACGTTGACTATAAGATCCATACAACCCCAACACTTAACTTGCATTACACAATTGATTGTAATGTTAAATTAAAATATATAATATATTTCAAAGATTAAATAACAATACACGTGTATATGAAAAACGGGTTTCGCTGGTGGACGGATAGTGGATACCCAATAACCTTATCTGGGTGTAAGATTTTGCCACTTCATCCACCCATTATGTTTGGGTACCGAAGAATCACGAGTTTTTACTTACCCATGTTCATCCCTCATCCGGCTTCAAGTCGTATGGTATCAAATGTTTTATATTTATCTTGAACTAAACTGGCTGGTAACCCTCAATATAGGTACGAGTAACTATGGAAGATGAAACAACAAACTTCAATTTGGAATTATAGCAACATATATATGCTAATAAGTTTTGTGAAACATACTAAACCTACATTATGTTTTTCTACTTCAGTTGGCACTATGAATAAATCGACACGATAAGTACTTTGTGGTCCGAGTCACAATTAAGAAGATATGTCCTGTTGTTTTAAATTGTATTCCTTGACATCTTAGTACATGTGACGCTAGGGCTGTCAATGGGGCGGGTCTGGGCGGGTCTCTTGTGGATCCAGACCTGACCCAAAATCTAATTATTTGGGTTTGGGTCCGACCCAATAGGTATTGGATCATGATCCAACCCAAATCCAATTAATATAATGGGTTAGATCTTGACCCGGGTCGACCCAAGTAATAATACTTTTTAAATATCATGTTTATTAGTTTGAGACTCAAATAACATACGATGTCTACAAAATCCAAAAATCAACACACTCCAATGATTCTGCAGAAATGAAATGACCAGATCACCACACGTTTACAGAAACATGCATTTTCTAAGGGAGTGTTTGGTTTTGCTGTTTAGGCTTTCTACCATCGGTTTAATTATTTGATTATAATATTTACACAATCACTTTCAAAACGCAATTCCAAACACTCCCTAAACATTACATACTTAAGAAGTTAAGAATCACTTACCACTGAACAATGGGAAAAACGACGTATTTTCTTGAAAAAACGTCTTTCTTTTTTATCCAGCTCAACACCCTTTCTTTGTTGGAGTTATTCGAGTAGAAAGTATAACTCAGAGTTCGACTTCATAGCTTCTTTTACCGTGTTGCTACATGTCCCTCTTCTTTTAGATGTAAAAGTGTATATGATGCTCGTACTCTTCAGAGTCGCTATCATTTTCATTTTTACTTCTTATTTTACTTGAAGATGGTCCTAGTGGAAATGGCTGCATCAAGTCATTCCTTCTGCAAGTGTTTTATTCACTGTTGACCCAAGTAATAATACATTTCATTAAGTAATAAAACATTTTTTTTTTATATCAAAATATCAATTAATAGATTTGTTTTTTAAATTGGGTCGATCCGGATGGGTCATGGATCGATCCATGTAAAGATCCACTAAAATGGGTCGACCTATTGGATCACTTTTTGGGTCATTGGGTCATATTTTTAGTCTCATTGGATCATGTTATTGGGTTGGGTCTGGACGGATTTGGGTCCAGACCTGCCTCATTGACAGCCCTATGTGACGCCCAAGATATGTGTCATTCGCTCATCAATAATCCAGTAGGTCGGTATATTTCAACCAATAATCTTTCAACATCTTCACATGGAAATTTGAACCCCATTTTCCTAACAATAATAGAGCTTTAAATATGATCAAAATGACCATACCAACTTACATAATTCCTTTTCTAAAACGTTACAAAATTCTAAATATAATTCGTTAAATGTCTTACATTAATCCAGTAACAAACACAAAGATTATGCTAATCAACATGAATGTCATCTAACGTTAATCTATTCGAGTCCTCTCCGCTAACAAGCATCCTAAGACCATCTTTTACTTCCGTCACACCTTCTCCCAAAACCGCGCAAACTGGGAATATCTTTACACAAGACACCCGTCTTTTTAACTCATCATACACTTCTTCAGCCCCATCTTCATCGATTTTATTAGCCACAATTAATGCGGGTCGATCTGACAAACCCGCATTGTAAAACTCGAGCTCAGATATCAAATCTTTTAACTGTTCCCATGGTGGGACACCTTTTCTACCGTCTAGTCCTGCGGCTAAGTCTAGAACATAAGCAAGAACTTTAGTCCGTTCTATGTGACGAAGAAAAGCGTGACCAAGTCCGCGGTTTTCGTGGGCACCTTTTATAAGTCCTGGAATATCAGCTACTGTGACTGATAAATCGTCGAAAGTTAGATTTCCTAAATTAGGACGCAAGGTAGTAAATGCGTAATGGCCAATTCTTGGTTGTGCTTTAGATAAAGCTCCTAAAAGAGTGCTTTTACCGGCATTTGGCATTCCAACAAGACCAACATCGGCTATGCTTTTAAGTTCCAATATAAGAACGGAATATGCACCGCGACGACCAAGCCTGATTGATGAATTCTCGATATCTTCTTCTTCTTCTTGTACTTCAGTGTCATTTAATTTTCCTATTTCAGTACGCTTTTTATGACTATTATTTATATTAAAAATTTGTGACAGAGAAACATTGCCTAAACCACCTTCACCCCCACAAGCAACGACTCTTCGTTCACCGGGTTTGGTCAACTCCGTCATATTATATCTAACATACTCTTCTTCTTCTTCTTCTTCTTCTACTACTACTACTTCTTTTTCAGTATCTTCCATTTCGTCTGATTCAGACAAACGATTTCCATTCACTCCACCTTCCCATGCACTCATCTTTTTTTCATCCCAAAGATCAAATCTTTCCGAATCACCACTAGACTTGCTACCCACATTTGAAGAAAGTTTCGGTATTTTCATTTCCTTACTTTCAACTTTGGGTTGACTATTCTCGAAAGTATCAGGAACTTCCCAAGGGTTCACAGGTGCAGTGAAACTCTTTACAACCGTACGCAACGGAATGTCACCTTTAACGTGATGAAGTACAGTCCCAACAGGTACTAGAATCACCTAATAGAAAAAAAGCCAGTGAGGAACGATACTGATACTGTTTTTATTATAAATTAAAAATGCTAAAGGTCGCAACATAGGTGGATTGAGTCAATGGATTGAAACTGCGACCTTTAAAAATTGACAAGGAAAAGAATATTACCTTGTCATCTCCTCGGCTTCCTATCTTATTTTTTGACGTTCCATGGCCTCCTCTCTGTGCATTCTGTAAAATATCATATCCGATTCGTTACACCAAACAGGCAAACTACAAGCAAAATAAATTTAGCAAGAAAAATAGGGGGGAAATAACAAACTATATGATGTTGCACGTTGCTCAAATCCCAAACAGTTGGGGAACATTCTAGTATGACATCACCGCCTCTTCCACCATTGCCACCTACATACCATAGAATAAAAAAGGTTTAGGTTTCATAAACAATATTACGTACCGAAAAAGAAATTTCATAAAATAATCATATAAAATAAGTGCTCACCATCAGCTTTACCACGGCGATCATGTCGGCTACGGTGGAAGCTGATGCAGCCATTGCCACCATCTCCTCCTTTAGAACACACCCTCCGCTGATCTATCATTCTACGCTCCTTTAATAAGAAAAAAGTGGCCAAATAACGTTAGATGGTAGTTAAAACAAAGTTATCGCAGTTGTCTATAAGGGATAGAAGCGGGACCTGTAGGGGTGCGAGCTTTGGTTTTTTGAACGGAATGTCTGAAAAACCAGAAGTTTGAAGGATCCATGGTGATTTTGTGTAATTTCTGAAAGCCTCCAAATAATTGAGAGGGTTCTTACAACGTAACAACATCTTCAAATTACTACTTTGACTTGCTTGCATTCTGACAAAAAAATCGTAAGAGGAGAGAAATTGAGTTACACAATGTTATAATAAGAAAACTAACGATATGGCAAACAAACATAACTAGTGGATTACTTTCAGGAGACTCAGATTTATGTTCAATAATGATGTCAAAGATCAATTGATTGTCGTGTTAAAGATTAAACGAGTGTGAATAACAGAAACAGTATATAGATTTATCCCCCATTGATCATATATATGTTTAATGATTTCTTCAACCCATTTGAAAAAACTTCATAATAAATATGTGCTGATATCAAAGGATTTCTATATATATTACTGGTTGGGAAGAGTAGCATCACAATGAAAATTGTGATTAAATTTCTAGCGGATGATATGTGAACTGTCTAGTTATGCTTTTCGGTACTTAAGGTGGATTACTGCATTATATGAGGTTATGAACATCAAAGAGTGACACGGAAACAGTTGTTAGAGTAGATTAAAGAGAAATCAATAGTCGATTAAGATAAATCAAGGAACAAATTATCATAAAACAATGTGATTTCAGCTATCTATCAATTACTGAAGTTTGTGCTACATAACATCGTTTCATCTAATAAGCAGGAACACTATATGGTCTTTCACTTGCTGCTTCTGAAAAATGAGCATGGGCACAATTATTAAGAAAAAATAGACAAAGAAATCTCAATCCCTCAATACCTTTAATGTTAGAAACATGATGATGATTCCGTGTAGACAGAGAAAGTACACGAATATGTAAAACATAACAGTTAATTGCTTTGATTTGTTATAAATAAGCTATTTCATAAGCTACTTTCCTAACTACATTCAAAGAGGGAATTGCCCGTTATATCATCGCTGACAATAACAGGTTTGCAAACTTGGCAGGACCTAACAGAATACACCCAAAGTCAAAACATAAGAAGAAAGTCTTAATAAAACGAAACACAATCCTATGAAAATCCTCTCGAAACCATGAAAACAAAAGCTTTCACAAAAACAAACAAACCCACACGAAATCCTCGATTAAAGGAAATGTAGGTACTTCCTATTTTGAAATATCATCGATTAGACCCTAAAAATAGTTGAAATGGTGACACATCTGGGAATGAAGAAGACGATGGCAGCTATAAAAACAACGGCTGCTGAAAAGACTACAAGTGAAAGGGAAATGGGGGTAATATATAAATTTTCTTTTTAGTTGGGTCATTTTTTATTGCAACTACTCCTAAGCTGAGTATTTGACTCAAATAAGAATCAAATGGTACTATGAACTAAGTCCCGAAAAAAGGTTGGTCGCCTCAGTTGCACTTTCGCCTTTACCTGCCTTGGTACTATTAACTTAGACTTTTAATTTCCAACTACATTGATGTTTGTTACTTGATACAATTCTTTAACCCTGTCTTTTTTATACAAGTATCGAGTTCTCCTACAACCAATCCAAATTCTACATTGACAATGTTCAACAAATATCGACACGTAATACTTCACGTATGAATTAGATAATTGCTCGTAAAATCCATAGAATAAGCATAAAAAAAAGTTTGATACACGTCCCTATATCGACCTTTCTTAGAACTCTCAAATGCATACACGAAAAGCAAAATTCCCAGAACAAATTTCAGTGCCATTCCAAGTCAGGCAGATTATCAAACACCTTGAGTGCAATTCTAAAAACCCAAAACCTCATACCCCATAGTTATTAAACGTTATCGAAGGTTATCGATTACATCAAAACACGTAAAACTAGAAATACCAATAACAAAAACAAGACAGAAAATTAACTGTAATAAGCAACACTCAGCAGTGATTCAAATTTGTATATTTAAACTCTAAAGATACTATGTTTTTTTGATAAATACAACATTAGATAAAGCAAAATCACCTGGTAATCTTTATGGAGTATACAAAGCACTCTGGGTTTCCAAAATATGAAATTTGCAGGAGGGTTTTCCAATTCCTGGTTTACTATTTACAGAAATGTTTTGGTTTAATCCCTAGATATTTATGCATTGTCATTTACAACCTTTTATAAAGCATTTTTAGAATTAACCCGAGATCCGATACGGTTAGGTCTAGTGGTGGATCCGGAAAAGAAACTCTGTTTGGGTCACTAGGAACTATAGTTTGTGATATGAATGAGCTGGGTAAAAGTTTTAAAATATATTAGGTCAAAATCAAATTATCAAGAATTATTTTAACGGTAATTTTTTTGACATGTGAATATCGATAATTTAACTATTGCACATTTTATTTTGGCAAAACTTTTGAGAAATTTGACATAGTACATTGATTATCAAAGGCTTTCGCATAGAATTGTGATCTTAGTTTTTATGCTTTTGATGTAAAGGTGGTTGTATAAATATAATGGTATACAATTTGACTACATAACTCATCTTGACTTACACACCATGTAACTATATTATTAGTTCTATATGTAACATAACATTGTATTTTTTCGATATAACTATTCGCGTATTATGATAGTCAATAAACTAGTTAAGCATATATGATAGTTTCTCTATTAAATTTTATAAAATAAATAATGCATTATTTTAAATTATTGTTTTTTTTAATTAAAATTAAAATATAGATTATCTAATTATATTTATATAACCAAAACCTTGTTTAAAATATCTTTTGGGCTCGCAAGTTTAGTGTATCAAGTTCGAGATCATTTACCAAAAACCTTTATTTAATGATCAACTCATCTAGAATAGATCTTTCAACGAATCGAACTTGAGTAGTTACGAATAGCTCAACTAATTTACATCCCATACTACTAAGAATGATATATGGCATAAATTTAGTGGTGTTTATTTTTATAAACTTAATATTATACTAACTAGTTTATTTACCGCGTATACGCCGAGAAGCAAAGTGAATTGTCCAATCATATTTATTGTATATGAGCAAATGAGTTGTAATTGAAAAAAATAAACATAAAAAACCTCGTTATGTTTGCGATTACAATATTCATTTTGGATTACAGTTTTCATTTGAATGTCTCAAATAACATGTAACGTAACTTTGAATTTTTTGAAGATATAATAAATCTATTTTGGTCATCGCCTCATGCTTACAAATTTGTATCTTGAAAATTTGAAGATTAACTCTATCTCTATCTTGTCACTCTACTCCTCTAGTAAGTCCCTTCTGCAAACAATGTTTAAAGTTAAAAAGAAAACCGGTAAAAATTAGACTGAGACAATAAAATTTGAACGGAAGTAGTACTATTTACAAAATTCACAATATATAATAAATGATAATAATAAAGTAATACTTATTAATCATGATTATCAAGTTGAAATTTGATAAACTTTGTAAATTCTTACGTTCTAAATCTAATATTTACCGAATGTATTCGGCAAAAAAAAAGAGGTACCGAGTTCGAATCATGTTGCGATATTCATCGGCTTAAAACGTCATTAACTAAAAAAAAAATGAAAAGTCAGCGGTATCATCCTCTATCCTCTAGCAATATAAGAAGTCTTTAAATTTTATAAGATATGGGAATGAACTGAATCGACAATTTACTCTAAAAGTTATTTTTGGATAGTGTTTGAAATCGAAACAAAATTTAAATAGGTAGATAATTGCAAAATATTTTAAACATATACTTACCTAGAGTCTCTATTCTGTTATATAGAAGAGACAAAATACTGAAGATATCATTTAGCTTAAAGTGGTTTTGCATAATCGCTTACATGCCACATTCAGAGATTCAAAGTATCACGATCTTTTGTAGCTTTCCCACAAGTCCAATTTCTTCTCCAATGAGCCTTTGAACCAACTGCTGCAAAAAAAAAAAATTCCTATAATAATTTTTGTAACTATTACATGAATTCGTCATCTTTGAGTCATATCTACAAATCACCACCATAAAATCACATAGACATATAATCAAAACTTTATAAGCATTCTATAGTTAACACCAAATAGGTCAAATTTAAAACATCTTATAGCAAAATAAATGACCAAATTGTTTTGGTAGAGTAACCCTCAACGAAGGATCTTTATCTACATATCTAATCAAGTAACTTATGATTTTATCGATTTCTACACCCAACTATGAACATTGGACAAACATTATGGTTGTAAAGGAGAAGTATAAGTTTTCACTTAGAATCATGAAAAATCATATCTTTTTCTCCTGAATAGAATGAATGAAGAAAAAAAAAATACCGGATGGAAAAGCAACCAACATTGGAGAAGAAGATAAAGAATCGATTATGAGATAATTCTGAAATTGAAATATTAGGGTTAAAACGAATGAAAGTGTAATGAAAATAAATAAAAAGGTTACGACGTCATGGTTATGATCCAAGGGTGGATATCAAATATGAAAACTTATCAAATGGGTCTTATTTTATCATTTGACATTTAAGACCCTATTTTATATAGTATTAAGATAAAATGAGTTTTTAAGTTTGTAACATATAAATAAAAAGAAGTAAATTCTATTATTTATTTAATTACTCTACAAACAACAAAACCAATGTCACTAAAAAAAACGCGTATCTCTTTTTCTACTATCATTTACTCTGTTTATTATAAAGATATGAAAAAAGTATTATCGAAATTTTGCGTGTATCTATGCTGTTCAAATTGGAAATCAAATTATTTAAATTAATTTTTTACTTTATATGGATAAATCTTCAATTTATTACTTATTACGTATATATGATATGATAATAAATGATTTTCCTAAATTAAAAAAACTCTAAAAGAAATTACCACTATAAAAACAAGAGGACTATTGTCATATTTTATTCATCTTTTATAGTTGTAATTTCATAGAATAACATAATGTCGAAAGTTACACTTTTCATGCTATTTGCTGTCACCCTTCTTGTATTTTGTGCAGGTATTTTCTGTTTGTTCTAGTGACATATATCTATAATATATATGTGAATAGTAGTTTAATACGGAAATCGCCATTGATTTGTTGTTTTAGATATGAGCACAAAGGTTGAAGCTGTACCGTGGGTGGACCGATGTTGCAAGAATGGTTACGTTGGAGTATGTAGACCAGGCACAAGCGACGAACAAAAATGTGCTTCTTTGTGTCAACAAAATTGCGCTCACCAAACATCAGGGAAATGTGTTGAAGCAAATGTTTGTCGCTGTATTGAATGTATTTAATTTAATAATTTGGATTTGAATTTTTATAACAAGACGATTTCAATTTATATTTGGGAGATTGATTAATGGAGTACCTTATTTCTAATTCTAAGCTACTTTCCAAACTACTTTTATAGACAGATTACTCGTTATATCATTGCCAACATAATACACCCAAAATCAAAACATAAGAAAGTTTATCCCATGAAAATGGTCACGAAACCATAAAACACAAAAGCTTTCATAAAAACAACACAAACCGCAAAAAAGCTCCGATTAAAGGAAAGGTAGGAACTTCCTATTTTGAAATCTCGTCGATTAAACACTAAAAAGAAATGTCGAATCTTGGAATGGAGAAGACTGTGGCTGCTATAAAATGGAAATGAGGGTAATACATTCGATAAGTGAACTCACACACACAAACTTATGTTATAAATCTTTATATATAGCTTAAATTAAAATAATTTACGTCTTATATGACATTAATGTTTATTTGTCACGTTATTAATCTATTTAGATGACCAACTTTTCTTTTCCTTGATATGTTGAGATGTCATATGGCGTCGGTTTTGGCTTAAAAACATGAAGTAATGTTAATGACATATTAGTGAATAGGAAATAAGGAATAAGATATTTAATACTTTGAAAAATATACGACTTGTTTTCTAAAAGATAAATATGTTTAGTTTGGGAAAAAATTCTGAAAAAAGCACTAAATTTTTTGGATGCATTTCAAATGTTGTTTACTTTTCCAATTTAGAAAATATGATAAAATGTATCTATTTCTATCATATACATCTCGTTTCATTATAATTGAACACATATTTATATATAAATTAGTATAACATAACAAATATTAGTATGAATCTAATAATTATTAAAAGTTTCAAATATGAAAGTAATTAAAGTATGTGACATTTCAAAAACGAGGTCATATTCGATAAAAAAAAGTTTAAAGGATTATAAAAATTTGGAATTAAAAAAATAAATATATAATTATAGTTTAAGAATATATGCTAAAATATTTGAAAATTATTTTTGAAAAGTTTAGGAAAGTAATAAATGGAGTTTTCTAAAAGACAGTTATAAAATAGAAAAGGAGATTTTTAGTTTTCTATGAAAAGTTTTTTGAAAAATTAAGTTTTGAACACTTTTTTTGATTTTCCAGTTTTCATTGAAAACTTTTTTAGAAAAGTGCTATATTTTTTCACAACTAAACAGCAAAATCTTTTAATCAATTTTTTGATTTAATCATTCTTGTTTATGTTTAACTGTTAGCTAAATTTATTAACTTCCCACTAAGAATCTCTTGTGTAAATATCACATTTATTTGCTCTAATCATTATTAAGATTTTAAAAGCTTATTTCCCTACCGTTCAATTTGGAAATCAAATTATTTAAATTAATCTTTACCTTAGATGGACAAATCTTCAATTTATTACATATAAATGATTTTCCTAAATTTGTAAAACGCTAAAAGAAATTACCACTATATAAACAAGATGACTATTATCATATTTTATTCATCTTGCGATTTGAAGTTGTAATTCAGAGAATAACATAATGACCAAAGTTACACTTTTTACGCTATTTGTTGTCACCCTTCTTGTATTTTGTGCAGGTATATTCTCTTTGATTTAATGATATATCTATGTTATATATGTGAATGTGAATTCTAGTAGTTTAATATTTTTGAATACGGAAATCGCCATTGTTTTGTTGTTTTAGATATGAGCACAAAGGTTGAAGCTGTTCCGTGGGTGGACCGATGTTGCAAGAATGGTTACGTTGGAGTATGTAGGCCAGGCACAAGCGACGAACAAAAATGTGCTTCCTTGTGTCAACAAAATTGCGCTCACCAAACATCAGGAAAATGTAATGAAGCAAATGTTTGTCGTTGTATCGAATGCATTTAAATTAATAATTTAGATTTGGATTTTTAATAAAAAGACGATTTCAATTTATGAATTAAACTGATTTACAATTTTATGATTTACATTTGCTGGTGTGAGTACTTATTAAATGGAAATGAGGGTACTACATAAATTTCCATTTTGGTTGGATAATCATTTTTGTTGCAACTGCTCCTAAACTGATTATTTGGCTCGATTATACTCAGAAAACCAAAATCAGATTCACAATACCCAAACACTATAAACTAATTATCTACCACTTGAAAGAGATTATCAGGTTCAAAACGATGCAAAAGATTCAAAAGAAAAACCTTAAAAAAGAATATCAAACCAAAAAAGAGTTTCACGTAAGAGACTCGCAAAAGGAAACGAATAACAGAACGTAAAAAAACCAACCCTAGCCTAACTTTTAATTTTCAGCTGTATTGATGTTTTTTAATTGTATAATCGTTTACCATTATATTTTACATAATTATTAAGGTAAATTTATATAGTGCAACATATATTGACACTTGATGCTTCTCGTATGAATTGGATACTTGCGCGTAAAATTCATATATTAAGCATGAAATTTTTTAATGCACATCACTATTTCGACTTTTTTTGGAGGTCTAAAATGCATACAACTAAAGCAAAAATCATAAATTCAAGGGTCATTCCTAGTCAGACAAATCATCGACCACTAGGAGTGCAATCCTAAAACCCCAAAACCTCATACACCAAACCAAATAAACTTTATCGATATCCAGGAGCGGAGCTATATTCATCTAAGAGGGTTCGACCGAACCCGCTGAATTGAAATTTTTTAAAGATTTTTAGTTGATTGTTTTATGTATTTTTTTAAACGGTTTATTTAAAATATATATTTTTTAATTAATTTGTCATTTGATTAAAAAAACACGGATACACGTGGGTCGCGAATATAAGAGTAAAACAATACCCACGAGTTTGTGGGTAAAAAAAACGCGCAACAAGGAGTGATTTGTAGAGAGTATCCGCTCTCGCGACCCGCGATTGCCATTCTTATGCAACTCTACAAAATTTAATTTTGTACGTTCATTTTCTATTGTATTACTTTTATACATATATACATATAAATACATAGTTAAAGAATAATATATTACGTATATAATTTGGTTTTTTCTAAATTTAGTAATTTCAAGTTTATAGTTATGAAAGTTGATAAAAATTGGAAAACTATAATTATAATGTTTAGTAATGTCAAGTTTTGAATTATTAATTTTAAAATACGAATTTTTTGATTTTCTATAAAAAAAAAAAATGATATATTTTGTTAATCGATTATCCTATTTCTCATTTCTCATTTATTATAACGATCAGTTACATACTTACATATCATAGTATGACACTTTATAAACAAAATAAAAAGTATATTTATTTAACTTTAATAGATATAATATAATAAATAAATTAATTTAAAACAGTTTAGTATGTGTTTGAATCCTTTATATCAAGGATAGTGGGAGTAGGGCCATGATTTTCTAATTTAAATTCTTTTTTATTAGGTGGTCAGATACAAGTTATATAAACTCAATATATTACACGTTTTTTAAATCATTTAACTGCCATCATATGTATACATGTCATATAAATTAATATTATAAAATTTCCTAATAAAAACCTATAAATAAACATAAAAATTAAATGTATAAAAACATATGTATTTTGTTAAATGGTTTTTTTTTTTAGCAAAAATAAATTCGTTTTATTTACGTATATTGCCATAGCCTATAAGAGCATCCGGAGTGATAATGAGTAACAATGAGGGTTGTGGTGGTTGTGGGGGAAAAAGGTGATTACGTGGCAGTGAGAATGATGGTTGTGAAATTGTGGGGTTGTTAATTTGTTATGATAGAGAGGGTTGTGGAGGTTGTGAGAGTATTTTATTTTTATTAATTTTTTTCTTAAAACATTAAAAATAAAAGATAAATAAATAATTAAAAGAATATAAAATATTAAAACTTAATAATTAAAACATTAAATAAGATAAATAAATTTTTTTTACAAATAATTAAAACAAAAATAAATAATTAAAACAAATAAAAACTAAACTAATTAATCCCGTATTTTTTTCGGATTTTATTTTTCTCCGCTTCGACCCAAGCCGCTTTTGCCGGCGGCATCCCCTCCGTGCTTTGTCGAAGAAACATCAAATCGTCTCTTCGTGCACTAGAGTAAGCCGCTTCCTGTTGTCGCATAGCCGCTTCCTCTTGTCGCATAGCCGCTTGTTCTTGTCGGTGGAGGGTTTTCGCCTTTATTTCCGCCGTTTGCTTCTTCGTCTTCGTAATCTTCTTCAGGTGTGTCGCGATGAGCCCGCAAAGAGTCGAGGACGAAGATGTTTTCGCCTTATCGGAGGCGTCGGATGATTCCTTTCTTTTACTACCTCTCTTTTTCCCTAGAGGTCGTTGTTCTACATCATCCGCAAATATATCGTCCCCGGCACCAACGTCGTCGAGGTTGACGGTATCGAGTGGAGGGTTTATCTTGACAAATGCGCGCCATCTGCTGCGATCCCTCCAGATTTACCAGGCCTTGTCATGCCTAAACGTCGAACCCTCGGTCTCATAGTACATTTGCCGAGCCGCTAGGTAAACCGCATGGTCGTCAGTCCCGCTTGTTCGATTTCTTAACGCCTCGGCATGGTGGCCGATAAAAGCCTTGACCAAGACACTCATCGCCGTAAACTTGGAGTTGAGGGACTCCTTGCCTCTCTCCGGCAATCCTTGCCTCTCTCCGGCAATCCTTGCCTCTCTCCGGCAATCCTTGCTTCGCCGCCTCTTCATTGTAACCCTCAACGATCTGTACCCAAAATCGAGCGTCGGGTTGGGCGTTTCCTATCCTCTCATCTTCCGAGACCGAGCACCACATCTCCGCCAAAAGGACCTCCTCTGGGACCGTCCATGCAATCTTTTTGCACACCTTTTTCTTTTTCGACGTGGACGGTCGTACCGCGGTTACTTCGACCACATCGTCCGTTTCTTGGACGATTTCTTGGGTTTCGGGAACAAATATTTGTGTTTGTTAGGTTGGAAAAGTTTGGGGAGGAAAAGTTTGGGGAAAAAAAGTTTGGGGTTGTGAGAAAAGTTGTTGATGCATGGCGTATTGTTCGGGAGTGAACATTTGTTGTGGGTATTGTGGTGGTAGAGGTTGTTGCGTTAAATACGTGTTTAGAATTTGTTGGGATTGTTGTGGCGAAAAGTTTGGCATTTGGTTTGGAAATAAGGGGTTTGTTGTGCCGAAAAAGTTAGCGAAAGAGTATGGTGTTTGTGATTGTGGCGTCGAGGGATTGTTTGTGTTTGTGTTGGGGAGCGTTTGATGAAGACGAAGACATTTTGTGATTTTTTTTGGGTTTGGGTATGAGATTGAATTGGATTAAGAATAAGATTGTTGAAAGAAGGTGTGATTTTTTTGGTTAAAATGAAGTTGTATTTATAGGTGAAATGGGTTGGTAAAAAAAAAAAGTAAAAAAAAGAAAAAAAAAAACAAAAATGCGATAACGGGTCGTTGTAGGCACAACGGGTGCCTCACAACGAACCCACAACGAGGGGGACTCGGTCTCATAACGAGCACAACGAGCCGAGAACCCCCCACTCCGGGTGCTCTAACAGTTTATCATTAGTGTATGCAAATTCATATATTTATTGATAAGACTTTTATATTTTATTTTAAAATAAATAAAATAAATAAATAAAAGTATGCGGAAATAAGTTTGAGAAAATTAGGAAATTGGGGAAGGAGGAAAATTCATAACCGGCACGATTTAATCGCTATTAATGATCCAACGGTTGTTAAAGATAGAAAATTATAACGGCTAGGATTAAAACTAATCAAATCTGACGGTCCGAATTAAATGTCAACCGTCGGTTGGTTACTTGCCGAAAACCATAGAATATCAAATGTTCAAAAATTGTGAGTATCTAATGCCAAAGACCATATATTTTTCCGTTTTCTGATTCTCGTTTTGAATTAGTTAGGGAAATGTTTCGGTTTAAACCCTAGATATTTCATACATTGTGATTTCCAGCCTTGTGGTTTCTCTGTGTTTCATTTACTAGTTCGTTCATATGTAAAAAAATTGAAAACCAATAAAACCACCGTTAAAAGTTTGTGTTCATATTTTATTAAGTCCGTTCATATGTAACATATAATTATAACTACAAACCGAATAAAAAATGTTAAAAATAAAAAATCCTTCGTAATTTACTCATTTTTTGATTTGTTATACATTTAAATATTTTTGCCAAAGATAATGATAATGTGTTATAAACAAATATAAAAAATTGGTAAAGTATTATAGATTTTACATGTAAACCCAAGGGCAATTGGTAAGTTTGCAAAACCCTCTTTTCTCTCTCTCATAAAATTCACCATCGATCGCTATAGGTGCCGCAGTTTTTCACTGAAATTAGGTATTATTATTTCATTATCTATCTATCAATTGATTTCTTACTTTTGGCTTATATTTATGATTTTAGGTATTTACTTTGTAATAATATTTATGAAAACTAGTAGCATTGCTGTTTGATAAATTACTCTGGAAAAGCAGTCCAAATCCGTCCTTCACGACCTCTCACTGGGTGTTTAAAAACACAGATTATAAAACAACTGGAGCTTGGTTACTAAACCCATTTTGCCTGGCCTGAGTATCTGATAGTATTGGGATGGATTTAGTAACCAAGCTCCAGGAACATGAATTTGTGTAAGGCCATTCATTTCACTATAAGTAGTTTTCAATCAGAAACCCCAACCTAAACACACTCCGTATCATCTATTCCGGCACCGTTGTTTTAACCGTAACAGATGTGTCGCATTTTTACTGGTTTCCATCTCTATCTTGCTCTCTTTCTCTTTTTTTTCTCCGTATATAAATATGTTGACCTGAAGCTTTAAAATGTGAATAACAAAAGTTAGGCTTTTATTTAGAGGTTGTTTGGGATTATTATTATAGTTAGGGACTGTTTCGGTAAGTATATTTTCCGCTTCTCTAACTCCAGTTTTGTAACTAAATCACCACCAACGGACAAAGTTAATATCTCAAATCTAATGAGCTTGATGATTTATATCAGATGTAGAGTTTCAACTCAGTTACCAACATGTTATCACAACTCATCATGTTTTAATTTGTGCTAATAAATTACAGATTTTCGAAATGGAGGCAGTTGTGATTGATGCTGGATCTAAGCTCTTGAAAGCGGGTTTTGCAATTCCTGATCAACCTCCTTCCATGGTAATTATAACTATTATTATTATACTTTAATCACCATTTATTTGTATATTTACGTGTGTATCATGTTTCAGATTATTCCAACTCAAATGAAAATCATGAATGAAGAAGATTCGCTTCAGACAAACAATGTTGATCCAATTGTACGAGGCTTTGTTAAAGATTGGGATGCTATGGAGGATCTACTACATCATGTTCTTTACAATGGTTTAGGATGGGAAATTGGTAACGAAGGACAAATCTTATTCGCAGATCCACTTTTAACCCCCAAGGCTGTTCGAGAACAGTTGGTGCAGTTGATGTTCGAAACATTTAACATCTCAGGCTTTTATGCTTCCGAGCAAGCAGTATTATCACTCTATGCAGTAGGACGCATTTCAGGTTGCACACTCGATATCGGTCATGGAAAAATAGATATTGCTCCAGTTATTGAAGGTGCGGTTCAACACGTAGCTTCAAGAAGATTAGAAATTGGAGGCGCTGATTTGACAAAGCTGTTTGCACAAGAACTTGCAAAGTCAAATCCACCGATAAAGCAGCTTGATTTGTCAGAGATTGAGAAATTAAAAGAACAGTATGCGTGCTGTGCCGAGGATGATCTTGCTTACGACAAGACACTTCAATCATGCCAGGAGGAGCAACATACTTTACCCGATGGCCAGGTGGGTCATGTTACACTTCTTAATTAAATTTCTCGCGATTATCGTATGATTCTTTTTTTTTCTAATGATAATAATGTTTTGGTGTTTAAGGTGATTTCGATAAAAAGAGAAAGGTATACTGTAGGAGAGGCACTGTTCCGACCATCTATCTTAGGTTTAGAGGCACATGGTATTGTTGAGCAGCTTGTTCGGATTATCTCAACGGTATCATCTGAGAATCATCGTCAGCTGTTGGAAAACACTGTTTTGTGTGGTGGAACGGCTTCCATGGCAGGTAAATCTTTTTTTTACTTCATTTGAGTTATACGTTTGTATTTTTTGCTAAACGATTTTGAATTGATGTAATACAGGTTTTGAAGATAGGTTCCAGAGGGAAGCCAGTCTTTGCTCATCTTCCATTCGTCCATCTTTAGTAAAGGTAATAATCAGATAATAATAATCAAAATCATTTACGAGCACTAAAAGTTCTTTATGACGACTTCCTCTTGCAACAAGCAGAAACTACCAACTGCGCATGATCTAAACGGTAGTCTGGATTAATTTTCTTAACTAGTATTGACGGGTGTGTTTATTGCAGGCTCCCGAGTACATGCCGGAGGACTTATCTATGTATTCGGCATGGGTGGGAGGTGCCATACTTGCTAAGGTTGTGTTTCCACAAAATCAACATATAACCAAAGCCGATTATGATGAATCTGGACCATCTGTTGTCCACCGCAAATGTTTCTGAGAATGTGTTGAAGCTTCGAAGTATGTATGTTTGGATTCTTATTATCTGTAATTGTCATCTACTCGTTAGACTTATCAGTTTATTAGTAGTTAAGAACTCGGTCAATCTAGTATATATGAATATTAACATTCGTTAACCAATGAACCTAATTGTTTTAGTTGGGAGTTCCCGTAGTTGTAACTTATTGCGCAATTTCTTCTATCTTTAGTTTGCTATTTTAGACATCTTTTCCTAGTCAAGTAAATAATTTTTTTTTTTTTTTTTTTTTTATGTTATATAGCATATATACTGTAAGAAGGTAACCTTCTGAAGTTTGAAAATCTTATTGATGAGTTTAGAACTGGACTGACATCGACAGCCTGTCCCTTAGTTTTGGGAGGTTATTATTGCACAATAATTGTTTTCGAAGACCTCTTTTTAAAATGAAGCCATTCCCGCGTTTGTATAACCTTGAGGTAGATAAAATTGCCTCCTTTGGTGATAGAAAGATCACGCTTAATGGCATTATGTCAAACAACTGGACTTGGTGTCCCTCCTAGGGGCCGCGCACTAGATGGGCTGGGTAACCTTGAATCTCTGACCCGTGATACCACTCTATTCGATAGTCAATCAGATAGTTGGTTTTGGCGTCTAGATCCCAATGGTAATTTCTCTGTCGCGATGCTTACACATCTGGTCCAAAAGAAACTCCTCCACGAGCCTTTCACTCCCACCATCAGCTTTACTTTGGAATACTTGACTACCCATTAAAGTTAACTTTTGTGCTTGGAAGGCCATTTTAAATTGTCTTCCAACACGCACCAATCTTCTTCGGAGAGGCATGCCTTTAGAATCATCCTGGTGTACCTTATGTGGTCGTAAAGCACGGAGATTGAGCATTGTCTGGTTCAATGCATCAAGGTTCGAGGAGTTTGGCATAAAATCCTTAGCCGGTGGAATGTTGGGAATTTACGGCAACTCCCTTTGCTTTCCAAGATTAACGATGGCAACATTCATCACTCTAAAAATTCAAGTGTGATCAAGGGTTCCATGGGGTTTGTCTCACTGCCATTTGGGGCAATTTGGAATTGGAGAACAGATTTTTGGTGGCTTCGGAGGAAGACCTTTTTCCTTTCATCCAACGGAAATCTCTGTTTTGGATCCAATATCGGCGCAAGAAAAAGTCTATTAACCGGAGGAACTGGATTGAAGACCCATGTTCATTCTCCTTGCCTCGAGTTAATTAGGTTGCATATGTTGATAGCTTTTGTTTTTTAGCTCTTTCGTACACTTGGTTGTCTCTTGGCTTTGGAATAAAATTTAGCCAGTGAAAAGAAAACGAAGCCCTAACAGAAAAGATAAAATACAAATAGTTTCAACTTTTTTTTTTCCATTTCTTTTTGTAAGTGCAATTTTTAATAATTGACGATCGGACGGAGTCAGGATTTGAACTTAAGAAGGATCAACTTCATTGAGAGGGTCGAACACACTCTAGCAAGTTAACCTACTTTAGTGATGTACAAATCAATATCAATCAATCAATATATTTAATAAGGGAGCAATATCTTATATTTTTTGGAGAATTATAATATAGCGAGGGTAATTACTAATTAATAATAAAAAGTCCATTCTGGCATGAACATGGATACAAAAATATTCTCTAATAATTAAAATAAAAATAAAAAATTATTCGTTATGTGTCTACATTGTATTTAAAGAGACAGAAACTATAAATTAATAATGCCTCATCTTAATATAATGCACATAAGGGTTAAGAGTCAAAGATTTTGTTGAAGAGAAGCCGGAGACCAAACCAAATTTATACATCTCGCAATCATACAAAAGACTCATGTGCGGTAATACTAACAGCTTGCTAGTGATTTATACGTACACACATGGGCGGAGCCAGAATTTGAATTAAGGGAGACATTAGTCGGATAAGAAGTCGAAAATTATATTAAAGAAGTCAATTTTATAATTATTTAGAGTTTATAAAAAGTTATATATAAATTTTTCTTGTTGGAAATAACTGATCAGCTTTCACTACTTCTATCTCCGCCATTGCATACACATAAAATCCATTTTTTGTCATAACTTGTTATGTGAATTTGTATGTTTAATGTGACCAAAAAGTTTTTAAGCATCAGCTGGTCCCTATATTCTTTACCATAGTTCGTCGACATGTAAAAATAATATTATATCGATGTACTTGTACTTATGTATATGTTTTTGTCATCTCAAAAAGCTGGTGAAAAATGTTTTAAAAAGGACATTTTATGATTTATTCTTTAGAATGAAAAACAGTATTCATTTTTTATATTTGCAAAATAGTTGGTAGTTAACCAGTTATGATAACAAAATAAATTATTTTAATTTTACGGTCAAAGCCTAAAAATGTTTCATCATCTTATTACTTTATTACGGTCAAAACCTAACTGCTATATCTTTGGCTTTCGTATCTATCAAATTTTGTCTAATATTAACATATTAATTCGACAACTCACTAATTTCACTTTGTCTTAGAAAAATGTATAGGCATCGACTCATTTTTCACCCGTTATAGAAAGATTTGTCTTTTGCCAGACAGAGACGACAGAAAAAAGTGAGGTCAAGTGGGTTTATAAGAAAGTCTTATAAACGGAAAAAATGATGAAATTGACATTAACATATGACATGGATATTTTGATTGACTTCGATATTTGAGTTTGGGTGTTTAACACACGAACATAGTTTAGTGAAGTGGAATTCTCATTATTAGAGATTAAAAAGAATCATAATTTATAAATTATAATGATTGGAAAGTTAAACTCACTAATCCAAAACTTTTGGTTGTATTACAAAAACTCAAAAAGCATCCTAGGCTTCTTTTTTGGTCCGCAACACCATGTCTCCAGCGTTTATTATTAGTATTAAATGCTCCACCTAATTTTTCCATTTTGTTTATTTGCATATGAGCACCCAAATTTTGAAAACTTTTGTTTCCTTGATCCAAATGACACAAATTTATGTTATCTTCGTTAAATGCCCGTTTTGCCAAAATAAAAAACATCCTTTTTTAGGAGTTAAACGTACAGGTTAATTTTGAAAGCTAATATTGATACTATACTGGAAAGTATTATTTAGAGAATCAAAGATAGGTGGTTTTCATGAGCAAGTTTTATGTTATGTATTCTGTTAGGTTTAAACTTTTTAAAAAGTAAGTGACTCAAAGTACAAGTTACATTTGGATTCTTTAAAGATGTCTTTTATAGAGTGCTGACAATGAAATGATCAATTTTTTGAGGCAAACTAAGGGACAAATAATACTATGTCACCGTGGAGCACAAATGCAACTTCACCATATGTTTCTTGAATTTGCTTCTTATGAAGTCGAGTACTCGATTACTCGTATGCTTTTATTGGAGGGGCCAACATATTGTCTTTTAATTTTGGATTCTATGATTTATAATAAATCAATGCATTTTTTATGTAATTATTGAACTCCTTGCCCCTCAATATCTACTCACACACACACAACTCTCCTACTTATTGTTGTTGGCAGGATTTCAGGTTAAGGATCTCGGGGTAATGATCTCAAATTAAGGATCTCGGGGTCATGATATCAAGTTAAGGATTTTGGGCTTAGGATCTGAGACTCAGTATCTCAGGGCTTTAGGAACAAGGTTTGACTAGGTTTACCATGAAAATCGGGATAAAAGTCATTGAGGAAGTCAATAAACACGTTTCTGTGAAGAGGTCATCCGCGGATGTCGGGGGCCATGATCCCGGAAAAATAGGAAATTTTGTTATTTGCATTTTCTATATTTGGAGGCAAATGGTCATAGGGACGAACTTTAACACACACACACAATACACAGAAAAACTCCATTATTTAGCTGCTAGTAAACCCCAAACACGAAAACACTTAGCATATACACCTTAGATTGTCCATTTGTGCTCTTATCATGTATTATCATGCTTTTTTCTTAATAAAATCAACAAGGCAAGGGATTATTATCCCTTCCCGAGGTTTTGCCGACGATCCATATGGATTAAGGGCTTTCCTCGTAAATACTCGTGTCATTTTACTTTACTTGCACTTTTATTATGTGTTCATCACTTTTGTTCTAAACAGCCTTGTGATCACTGTCGTGATCACATTAAAGATTACAACAACACCTAACCTCACTTTTACTAATTTGATCACGAAATTATCCTTAGTAATTTTGGTCAAAACAATTTGGCGCCCACCGTGGGGCAAATGGTGCTTTCATCATCAAATTCTTATTAGAAATTTCATATAACAACTTTTTATCAAAAAGTCTTTACGAAAACGATTTTTCAAGGAAAACCTACTTCTCCTTCTACAACCTCTTCAAATTTGAGCACTACAACCTCCCCCTAACCCTTTTAGTTTAACATCATCCAAGAAGGCTAAAACTCTATCAAAGAAGACCGTTATGCAGGATCATTATGTTCGAGGTCACGAAGGATCATCCTGTTTGGATTATGGAGGATCATTCTGTTCGAGGTCACGAAGGATCATCCTGTTTGGTTGATGGAGGATCATTCTGTTCGAGATCATGGAGGATCATCCTGTTTGGATCATGGAGGATCTTTCTGTTCGAAATCACGGAGGATCATCCTGTTAGGATCATGGAGGATCACTATGTTTTGGATCATGGAGGATCATCCTGTTCGGGATCCTGGAGGATCATCCTATTCGGGAACTTGGGTAACAAATTCATATCTTCTCGTTATTTTGAACAAACATATTATTTCTATGTTTTCTCAGGTAGAAGATCAATTCGAAAAGATTCAGTAAAATAATGATGAAATGAAGAAAGAAATGGAGGACATAAGATTGAAGATCACAGAAAAATCTTAGGATCGTGATCTCGGATCTTGACTTTTACTAATATGTTGATTGTGTTCAACACCTTGACTAGAATCACGATCCTGGGGTTATTATCTTGCTAACCCGTTTTATATATTGCGTATATCTAGAAGGAAATAGTTACGATCTTGTTTACGTTGAAGACGAGGTTAATTTGAAGCTTAAAACACGTAGAAAAATACTGAAAGAGACGTTGAAAACATGTCGCTGGAAGACCACGGAGAACTCGGAACAGGAAGATCCCAAGATCTTGGATCTTACATATGCGTCTGGGATCTCCACAACTCAAGATCCTAATCGAATTGCGGAATCCTCATTTCCAACTCCTTGTGTAAGTAACATGTCGAATACTTGTGCTTTTGGAACTAATATTATACAGGTTATAGGGTTAGTCTAGTCATGGCTAAGGAGTTACAGAAGTTGAAGGAAATGATATCCAGTGTACATGGTGTGGTACAACTCATACCTAAAGTTGCTCTAGAAACTCCCAAGATCTCTGAATTTTCTCCTCAAATATGTGATGTCGAGATCCTGAAAAGCCTCAAACTCCTAGCATGAAGTTGTACGACTGAACCACAAATCTTGAAGAACATGTAGCTGAATGCAGTGAAAGGAAGGATATCCTACCCATCCCCCATTGATCTTAAAGAAGCTTGTATATTCAAAGGCTTTTGATCTACATTTACAGAACCAAACTTGAAATGGGTGCTCAAAGTTCCTCCTTACTTTATTATTTCTTTTGCTTATATGATTAACTTTTTTAATAACGAGGTTGCTTGTAGCATATCTTTTGAAGAGTTAACTAACGATTTATACAAGGTTACATCGAGTCATTTATGGATTTTATAGAAAGATTTGGACGTAAATCCTTAGATATCCCAAATTTGATAAGTCAAACGCAGTTCATGCATTGATGAATGGATTGAAGAGAGATATCAAACTCTACCTAGATCTTGTAATGAATCCTTGCAGGAACTTGGACGAGGTCAGGACCAGAGCATTGAAGTTTATCAGGTTGAAGGAATATATGATCATCCAAACCGAAAGACGGAATCATCGTCTTACAGATCCAAGTCATCCAACAAAAGAAAGCCTTATTCAAGATCAGATAGCCATAACATCAACATTGTGGAGGATGAAGATAAGGATGATTATCCTAAGATACCCGATTAGTGTTTTTCCATTGCTATTGCAGGTTTAATGTATTCCATGGAGAATGTTGGAAACAAAGCATGATGGCCAATAAAGAATGGAGCAAGAACCGGACTGAAAGACAAATCCAAGTGGTGTGGGTTTCAGGAAGATTTTGGTTACATCACAAGAAGTGTGTAGCATTAAGGGAAGAGTTCAACCTCTTACTAAGCAAATGATACTTAAATCTCCTCCAAGAACTACACATCAAAACTATCATTCCTGTTAAAATGTACCGTGACAACAAAGCAGCAATGCTTATTGCCACAAATCCTGTCCTTCATGAAAAAACCAAGCACTTTGAAATTGATCTTCATGTAGTTAGAGAAAGGGTATGTAGTGGTGTTTTGGAATTGCAAAAAATTGACACCACTAAACAAACTGCTGACATTTTTACAAAAGGCCTAAATGCTCCACAACACACTTACTTAAGTTCTAAATTGGGTCTTGTTGACTTGTTCAATGCTAAGGTTGAGAAGACATGTTGAAAAGGTAATATTGTTCCAACCTTTGCATTTAACATTTTCACTTATTAACAAAACTTGTTTATTGTAGGAAGGACTTAATTTGTAATGATTAAGCCTCACAAAGGGGATTCTTGCACTTTATACAAAGATATTTTTGGAATGACCTTTATGGTCATAAAGATTGACAGAAGGGTCGTTGTTGTCATTTGTGTTTAAATATACACAAACACATACACATCGAGATATCACAGTACTAACCTATTACTACTGCTTATGTATTTTGTCTGTTACACCCATTTAGAGTTCTTGTATTTTCCTTGATTCAGTCTTTATTATTTTTATAACAATCATTTGATAGTGATAATCTTATTAATAAAGTTATTTGTTTGATTATGTGTATCAAATTCTTTCAATTTCTACAATGTTGAACAAATATCGACACTTAATGGTTTACGTATGAATTGGATAGTTGCTCGTATATTAAGCGTAAAAAAAGTTTTAAAAAAATGAAAATAGTAGTACGTATGTATGACTATAGAGAAATGTTTGGTAGATATTTGTGCATTGTCATTTACAGCCTTCCATAAAAGATATATTCTCTTACATAACCAACCCCACACTCATCTCTTACAACTCACTCCCACTACTATAGACATAGTAGTCAAGGGAGGAAACTGGAATCTGGATCAATGGCTATTTCCATTCCCATTGCCATTTTCATTTCCCATTTTAACCCTATCATTTCATTATATTTACTCTTACATACCACCACCGCCTCCGCCGTCAACATTACACATCTCTTATCCCCATACCCGGATCTCTCCGATTTCTCCGGCTTACTCTCCACAACCACCGTCGCCGTCGATATCTCCGCCAGGTCTTCTCTCACTCTCCTCGCCGTACCTAACTCAATCCTCCGATCATCTGACCTCCTCCGTCGCTCTCCCTCATCAAACACCATTGCTGACGTCATCCGATATCATGTGCTGTTACAATACTTATCAGTCCACGACATCCACCGCTTTCCGCCGAGTGGAAAGCTGATCACCACGCTCTTCCAAACCACCGGACGCGCCACCAATGACTTTGGTTCGGTTAACATCACTTACGACCATCAAACGAATGTTACCACCGTTAGATCACCGGCCGCGTATTCTCAACCGCCTAATAACGCTACTGTGATTTCCTTGATTAAGAATTTACCGTATAATGTAAGTATATATACTCTTGATTCGTTAATTGTACCGTATGGATTTGATCTATTAGCATCGGAAACTAGACCGCCGTTAGGGCTTAATATTAGTAAAGCGTTACTCGATGGACATAATTTCAATGTAGTGGCCGCGATTTTATCCGCCTCCGGCGTCGTATCGGAATTTGAATCGGATGAAGGTGGTGCCGGAATTACGTTATTTGTTCCGACCGATGATGCGTTTGCCGATCTACCCGCGACCGCGAACTTTCAATCGTTACAGGCGGATAAAAAAGCCGATGTGTTAAGGTTCCATGTGTTACATTCGTATTATCCTCTCGGGTCGCTCCAATCGATTGTTAACCCGGTCCAACCAACCCTAGCTACAGAAGATAAAGGAGCAGGGAGTTTTACTCTAAATATATCTCGGGTTAACGGGTCGGTAGCTATTAATACGGGCATTGTCCAAGCTTCGGTTACTCAAACTGTATTTGATCAAAATCCGGTTGCAATATTTGGTATTTCAAGGGTTTTATTACCAAAGGAAATATTTGGTAAAAATGCAGTGGTAGAAAACACTCCACCGATTAATGGTGCCCCGTCACCGGTCACGTCATCTTCACCGTTACATTTTCCACCGGAATTGAATGGACCTTCATCACCACCGGGGTCTAGAGAGGAATTGCACTCTTCGGCTGTTACGGTAACGTTACAACCCTGTGTTCATTTCATTGTTTTGTGTACTGGATTGTTGTATGTATTTGTATGATGATTTTGGTTACATTTTGTTATCATTTTATATATCAATTTAATCTATAAATTTATTGGATGGATAAAGAAGAGAAAAAAGGTTTCTCTTTCTTTACAAAAGCAACCATGATTTTTTTTTGTGCAACCTACATATGTTGTAAAGAGCTATTTCTTTGTTCTACAATTTCATTTAATTTGTTGAATGCCACTATATAATTTGGAACTTGATCAGTGTTATAGAATGTCGGCGTTACTTGTATTCTAGCAACCATGTAAGAAATCATATCTTGCAAATTCGGAACTTTAATGTCTTTTGGTAACCGAACAAAGATTATTTGTTGAGCATATTATTAAGCCCTTTAGACATGTATTCTGTGAAGACCAATTATATGTTTTTGCTGAAACAACCTTTTAAGTTTTTAGGTTCTTTTATTGTCTATAACTGATATTGGTCTTGTTTTTGTTTGATTCTATACATTGCGAAGCTGAATTGTTTTATGTTTGTATTTTTGCAAGTCGAATCTAAAGTTAGCCTTAATGAAGGTGCCGTTTTAGTTTGTTGGGTTCGGCCGGATAGATATGTTTCCAGTAAAGGGGTGTTTTGGATTGTCTTTGCAAACTTAAATCTTTTGCATGAGGGCTTAGTAGATCATGTTAGAGTAAAAATGAATGAATAATATGAGGGGATGTGAAATAGGCATAGGTTTTGGTGGAAATTATGATATTAGAAGAATTGGGAAAGTTATGGGTTGGGGCAAAACGGGAAATACGGGGGAGATTTAGGGATAGATTAAATGACTAGTTTGGAGTGTAATGAGAAATTGGTGGGTTTTGGATTCTAGTGTTAGATGATAATAATAAAGGTGGGAGGAGGTGGATGACAGCTATAAAATGATTGGAAAGACATTTATTCCTGACTGGATCAAAATGACCATACCAACTTAACTATTATCTTCTTAGGTGAATATTAGAAAATATTAGAAGATATGTAACTAAGTTTGATGTAATGTTCGTGGGTCGCATAATGCCCAAATGGCCCAAATGAATGTCACTATGGCCCCGAATCACTAACATTGTCGTTCAAAAAAAAACTTAATTGTTTTACATTAATCTAGTAAATAAAGGTAACAAACACAAAGATTATGCATCAACATCCAATGTTAATCTATTTCAGTCTTCTCCACTAACAAGCATCCATCTTTTAGTTCCGTCACACCTTCCAAAACCGCGCAATCTTGGAATATCTTTACACAAGACACCGTCTTTTTAACTCATCATACACTTCTTCAGGCCCGTCTTCATCTATTTTATCAGCCACAATTAATGTGGGTCAACCTGACAAGCATTGTAATCCAGCTCTGATATCAAATCTTTTAATTGTAATCCCGTGGGACAAAATTTCAGAACATAAGCAAGCACTCTAGTCCGTTCTATGTGACGAAGAAAAGCGTGCCCAAGTCCGCGGTTTTCGTGGGCACCTTTTATAAGTCCTGGAATATCAGTTACTGTGACTGATAAGACGTCGAAAGTTAGATTTCCTAAATTAGGTCGTAAGGTAGTAAATGCGTAATGGCCAATTCTTGGTTGTGATTTAGATAAAGCTCCTAAAAGAGTGCTTTTACCGGCATTTGGCATTCCAACAAGACCAACATCGGCTATGCTTTTAAGTTCCAATATAAGAACAGATTCTGCACCGCGTCAACCAAGCCTGAGTGATGAATTCTCGATATCTTCTTCTTCTTGTACTTCAGTGTCATTTGATTTTCCTATTTCAATACACTTTTTATGACTATAATTTATATTACAAATTTGTGACAGAGAAACATGGCCTAAACCACCTTCACCTCCATAAGCAACGATTATTCGGCTACCAGGTTCGGTCAACTCTGCCTGATTATATCTAACATACTCTTCTTCTTCTTCTTCTTCTTCTTCTACTAGTACTTCTTCTTTTTCAGTATCCTCCATTTCGTCTGATTCAGGCAAACGACCTTCCCATGAACTCATCTTTTTTATTCATCCCAAAGATCAAATCTTTCCAAATCACCACTAGACTTGTTACCCACATTTGAAGGAAGTTTCGGTATTTTCATTTCCATACTTCCAACTTTGGGTTGACTATTCTCAAAAGTATCAGGAACTTCCCAAGGGTTTACAGGTGCAGTGAATCTCTTTACAACCATACGCAACGGAATGTCACCTTTCACGTGATGAAGTACAGTGCCAACAGGTACTAGAATCACCGAATATAGACAAAAAGCCAGTGAGGAACGATACTGATACTATTTTAATTTCAATATAGGCGGATTGAGTGAATGGATTGAAACTGCGACCTCTAAAAAGTGACAAGGAAAAGAATATGACCTTGTCATCTCCTCGCCTTCCTATCTTATTTTTTGAAGTTCCATGTCCCCCTCTCTGTGCATTCTGTAAAATATCATATTCGATGCAAACTACGAGCAAAATAATTTAACAAGAAAATAGGGGGAAATAACAAACTATGTGATGTTGCACGTTTGCTCAAATCCCACACAGTTGGGGAACATTCTAGTATGACATCACCGCCTCTTCCGCCATTGCCACCTACATACCACAGAATAAAAAAGGTTTAGTTTTCATAAACAATATTACCGTACTCAAAAAGTTATCTTATAAAATAATAATATAAAATAGGTGCTCACCATCAGCTTTATCACGGCGATCATATCGGCTACGGTGGAAGCTGGTGCAGCCATTGCCACCATCTCCTCCTTTAGAACACAGTGGCCAAATAACGTTAGATGGTAGTTAAAAAAAAGATATCGCAGTTGTCTATAAGGGATAGAAGCGGGACCTGTAGGGGTGCGGGCTTTGGTTTTTTGAACGGAATGTCTGAGAAACCAGAAGTTTGGAGGATCCATGGTGATTTTGTGTGATTTCTGAAAGCCTCCAAAATTGAGAGGGTTCTTACAACGTAACAACATCTTCAAATTACTACTTTGCCTTGCTTGCATTCTAACAAAAAAATCGTAAGAGGAGAAAAAATGAGTTACACGATGTTATAATAAGAAAAATAACGGTATGGCAAACAAACATTACTAGTGGATTACTTTCACGAGACTCAAATTTATGTTCAGTAATGCTGACATAGATCAATTAACTGTTATGTACAAGTCTAAACGAGTGTGACTAACAGAAACAGCATATGGATTTATTCCCTATAATCATAT
This sequence comes from Senecio squalidus, assembly GCA_910822075.1. Taxonomy (NCBI): domain Eukaryota; kingdom Viridiplantae; phylum Streptophyta; class Magnoliopsida; order Asterales; family Asteraceae; genus Senecio; species Senecio squalidus. The sequence continues at coordinate 14,756,039 of CAJVGC010000591.1, forward strand.
GTTTAATGATTTCTTCAACCAATTTGAAAAAACGTCAAATATTAAATAAATATGTGCTGATATCAATGAGATTTATGAATATATTACCAGTTAGGAAGAGTAGCATTAGATTTCTTTTTTTGGAAACGGCAAATATTAAAACAACCACAACTTAGCAAATAACTAAGAGGGTGCAAAGGAGAAACAAAATTACAAAGAAAAGGAAAAAGGACATCATCCCCAATCGACCAAATTACATGAAAATTTGCTCCTGCGTTTAATCCATATGAAAGAAGTTGATATTCGTAGCGGATGATATCTGAACTGTCTAGTTAGTACTTAGTACTTACGGTAGATTAGGGCATTATATGAATTTATGAACATCAAGGAGTGACACGGAAACAGTTATTAGAATAGATTAAAGAGAAATCAATTGTCGATTAAGATAAATCAAGAAAATTTCATAAAACAATGCGATTTTAGTTATCAATTAATGAACATGAACACTATATGGTCCTTCACTTGCTTCGTTTGAAAACGAGCATGAGCACAATTATTAAGAAAAAATAGTCAAAGAAATCTTGATTACCCAATCCCTTTAATGTTGGAACCATGATGATGATTCTGTGTAGACAGAAAAAGTTTAAGAATATGTAAAACATAACAGCTAATTGATTTTCCGAAGCTACTCTCGTAACTACTTTTAAAGTGGGGATTACCCGTTATATCAGCGCCAACAATAACAAGTTTACAAACTGTGCAAAACCTAACAGATTACACCCAAAATCAAAAAACAAGAAGAATGTCTTAATTAAATGAAACACAATCCTATGAAAATGGTCATGAAACCATAAAAACAAAAGCTTTTACAAAAACAACACAAACCCACACGAAATCCTCGATTAAAGGAAAGGTAACGTACTTCCTAATTTGAAATCTCTGCGACTGACCCCTAAAAAGAGGTGAAATAGTGAAATATCTGGGAATGAAGAAGACGATAGCTGCTATAAAAACAAGTGCCGCCGATAAGATTACAAGTGAAAGGGAAATGAGGGTATTATATAAATTTTCTTTTTGGTTGAATGATCATTTATGTTGCAACTGCTCCTAAACTGGTTATTTGACTCGTATTATTATCAGATAACCTCATATTACCCAAACACTATAAACTAATAATCTACCAACTGAAAAGGTAACAATGAGATAATCAGCTTCGAAACAATGCCAAAATCCAAAAAAAAGCCCACAAAAAAGAGTTACACATGAGAGACTAGCAAAGGGAAACAAATAACAGAGTATAAAACCAACCCTAGTCTAAGACTAGAATGGTACTATGAACTTAGATGTTTAATTTCCAACTACATTGATGTATTTTACTTGATACAATTCTTTAAGCCTGTCTTTTTTATACAAGTATTCCGCTAACAGGTATCAAGTTCTCCTACACATTGTCAATGTTCAACAAATATCGACACTTAATGCTGCACGTATAAATTGGATACTTGCTGGTAAAACTCATATATTAAGCACAAAAAAGTTTAATACACGTCCCTTTTTCGACCTTTCTTAGAACTCTCAAATGCATACAAGAAAAGCAAAATTCCAGTGCCATTCCATTCACACACTTTATCAAACACCTTGAGTGCAATCCTAAAAACCCAAAACCTCTTACCCCATAGTTATTAAACGTTATCGAACGATATCGACTACATCAAAACACATAAAACTAGAAATACCAATAACAAAAACAAGACAGAAAATTAACTGTAATAAGCAACACTCAGCAGTGAATCAAAATTGTGAGTATTTAAATGCTAATTATCATATATTTTTAATAAATAAATACATAAAAAAAAAGAGTAAAATCACCTGGCAATCTTTATGGAGTATACATAGCAATCTGGGTTTTAGTTAAAAGAACACCCCCAAATAATGAAATTTGCAAGAGCGTTTTGGTTTCAAAATTGTAATACGTCATCCGTCCAAGAAAAAAAAAAAACTTGTCCACCATTTCTATTTATGTTTAGACGTCCTTTTGACATATGTAGACGTGCCGGGATCTACACTTAGACCGGCAGATGTTTTGGTTTTTGGATGGGTCAACATGCGTGCGTGGATCTGACGGGGTTTCTCCTCTCGGGGGTTACGTAGTAGCGGTTTCACAGCAGGTCAGGCTGCTTTGAAGGCCGCTTCAGACAAAGTGACAAAACACGAGAAAGCATGCATTGAAAATCAATACGTGTTTATTCCCTTTGCTTTTGATACCTTCGGTTTCCTTGCACCGGAGGCCGTAGAGCTACTTAGTCGAGTTCAACGGGTTACGCATAACAATGTTATGACACCTAGATCAACATATGTAGTTTTTAAACGTATTGGTTTTGCAATCCAAAAAGGGCTTGCGGCGCCCGCTTGCCACTTTGTAAATTCTCATGACTAATTAATTATTTATGTTTGTCCAAAATTAATGTCTTTTTATAATTATAGATAGTTAAAATGTAGTACTTTCTATTTTACGCTTAAATATTTTTAATTTTATAAACTCTAAAAGTAATCGACGTCTTGTAAGTACTACCCTTGGTTTCGACCAAAACTAGGAGGTTTACAACTAATGGATCCTCTCCTCCTTTAAACACGGGAGGTTTACAACTTAAAAGCGTTTTGTAAGTACTACCCTTGGTTTCGACCAAAACAGTTTCCTCACGAACAATAGATGTATTGTCTGCCTTATTTGAGGATGACTTTTGAACCATCGAAGATTTTTGTTGAGGATTTTTCATTAACCCTGCAAGCAATCATTGTAGCCTTCATGGCTTCAAGTTGGCTCTCCAGATCGGCTATGCGTGCAACATCCCTCTCATTGTACACATCAGGTGCACTACCCTCCGAGTGAGTATTCTGGGAATTTCGGTTCCCTTCATTGTTTCCAAGATTAGCATTAACATTCGAAACGTTCGCCATCCTTGATCAATAACCCAAACAGGATAACATAAGAGAAAGAACTCTTAACACTAGGCAAACGAAAGAGTAAGCCTACAACTCTCGTCTGACAACCCTTTCCCAACCTAGGTCATAGAATTATTAAAAGTTTGAACCGCGTCTTTGCACGAGTCTGAACACTGGTCTCTATGCTCGGTTCACTCGCAACGCGACTCTGATACCAACTTGTAAACGACATGGTTTTAAAAATCACGTTTTTCAAAAACGTTTTAGATATTCAGAGTAATACAACGGATATCCGTGATTTAAAACATAATTTGCGGTTCACAAAATATTTAAACAATTATAAACCGTTACGTCAATATTTTCAATATAAAACAAAATATTATACAAGATGGTAATAGTTTCAAAAGACACGGGGAAATTTGAGGGTGACTAATTTCAGGGGTGACTACCTACTATGAAAGAAGTATGAAGTCGTCGCGGGTGAACCCAAATAGTGTTGAAGAAATTAGTCTTTAGCTAATGTTAACTGACATATGGGCGGAAACAGTAGGGGCAATAGAATGTTATCTCTGTTTTAATTTAGTTTCAATACTAAAAGTAGTTATATTAATATTTTTTACAAACAATTACTATTAAAGTAAGCTGAATGAATTATGTCAATTTAAATAGAAGAGGCAAGGTCCAATGTAGCATGGTCAATGTTTTCCCGGCAAGATTTCACAAGTGACAGAGGAATTAGGAATCAAACACCACATCAAACAAACGTTCTTTTACACTTTTTGGATGCTACCCTAAAAGAAGCATCAACCACTATATATAATTATATATTGATTACTATAAACATAAACATATATAATTAAACGTGTCGGCACAAATTAATCAAGTTTAAAATTTTTAGACTTTGCAAAGCATGGAGAAGTTAGTTCTCAACTTAATTTTCTGAACTACACATTTATAAGATTAACCTTTTCTAAACTTTTTACGCAATTATAATATTTGTATACGTTTGTTAGTGTGTGAAGCTTTAGTTACTTTGTATTCAAAACGGAGAAAAGCTAGCCTGGTATGTGCTTAAATGCTACCAAAAACTATTTTTGTTACACGTTTGTGTTCACTAAGAAAGATGTTTTTATTTACCACATCACGTTCATAAATTCATAAATCAATAAATGAAAAATTAAAAAAGAAATACGAAAACGTCTAAACTATGAGAACAAGCAGCTTCAACCGTTTGAAGTCTTGAACACCCCATCAACAAATCAAACACGTTATGAATAGAAAATATATGACAAGTTCTTCACATGATGAACCCAACATTTCAAGTAACATAGATGAGAAAGAAACCTAAGTTTCAAAAACATGGAGCTCTCAATCGTCTACCTTCTTTTCTTCTATTATAATTTGAACAAGACGCGGGACTTGCTTGGGTTGGTGGCGCAATTTGTCCATCTACAAACAACGAATTTGATAGCTCCCCAAAAGATTGAGCCAGGGCAAACTCATCAGGTCCATAAATCATTGGACCAGGTTGACCTCGCCTATGATCGTTAGCGGCTCTTCTCTCCACTTCCAGAAAGCGTCCAAGGGGAACAATGTTGTTTCTAGCGATATCAACCTCAATATTGTCTCTTGGGCACAAACAAAATTTGAAACACCAAGTTTTTGATTTCGAGTTTGATCTTTCGTTGTTACCCAAAGTTATGGTTTCAGAGATTACTCTTCTTCTACCTCGTAAAGATCTTCTTGAGAGCTCTACAATGCTTGAAACACCCAATAGGTTCCCTAGTGTAATGCTCGTGTCATGAAAAAAAGACCCTGTGGACTTCATAAACCAATAATAATCTCAATAAAAGTTAACAAGGTTTTAGATAATTAATAACCCTAGAACATTTATACTAGCAATTTGTATATTTTTTTAACAACAATCTCACACATTCACATTTGTTTCCATAACAACTATTTGATTTATAATTTATCAAATATTCACCTTAAATACCGTTATAACAATAAAAGTTGTACATTAATATGATGATTTAGTTATTAATTATTAGGGAAATTGTTATTTTGATGTTGCTATAGTACCTATCGAAGGGTGACATGTGAAGAGTATGTTATACATGGTCAAAATTGTAATTTAAATTGCACATAGATTTTCTAATTTCAAGGTGGAAAAGTGTTCCCAAGGAAATGAATTTGGTGTTATCTTGTATATGTCTTTATGTATGTCTTATACTAGAAAAGCTTGGACTGAATGAGACACATCTTGAAACACACTCCACGATAAAATCCATTGCAGTTACAAATTAATTATTTGCATATTTTATGCAAGTTGAGTTGATTAATTTTGTACTAAGATTACAGAATTCCTACTATTGGAAGAACGGCGTTAACCCCTTATGCGAGTTACTCGATTACATGTTCTCATTATTAAAATGATAAACACCTTAATTATTATTCTCATTGATCAAACATATATATAGAAATACAATGGAAACCCTAATCAGAAACCCATCTCTTATTCTTTTATTATCGAACCACAAAGATTATATATCTACACATAAAGCATGTTTAATTCTTCAATATAAGACCCTTAAACACGAAAAGTCTTAATCTAGACATTATATACCTATTTTGAGTATATTTATTCACTAAGCTTGATCGTTCTTTTGCCAATATATTATACGATTATATATGGAACCTGATAGATAACTTTTAATATGATAATTATATAAGGAAAGTACCGAAGGAAGATAATTTTATTTTATGTTACCCAAGTAATCGTCTTTGACTCTTTGGTAGTGTTTGGTAGATTGTAATGAATCAAAGAATGCAATGGCTCATTCCATTACATTGATATTAAGGTGTTTGTTTAGCCTTCTATAATGTAATGACAAATTCATTTTGTATTGCCATTCCACCAATAACCGTTTTTTTTTTTTATTATTTAGGGAGGGGCAGTTTTTTTTTAATTCCCTCACGTAATGCAATTGAAAAACTATTTTACCCATATTAATTATCACGAATTAATTAATTTACTACAAATTAATAGTTGGATTATAATTTAGAGTTATTAATTATTTGTTTTTAAAATATGAAGAATTAATATCTAAAAACTTTTTGCAGTCTGCAATATATATGCTCCATTAGGCATTGATCAAAACTCTATTAATGACTCAACTTTATAAGATGGTGCACACGAGGTAAAACAGTTATTTTTCAGAAAGCGTAATCGTAAAAAATATGTTACAAAAGAAGTAAACATCGATTGTAGTGTTTGAAAAAAAAAATTATAATCAAAACTTTTTATTTGCGAAGATACTTTATTTTAAAATTTTTTAAAGACGATAATCCTAACTAGATATCGGAAGTAGGTAAATCATGTTCACGTATATGTTTTATTCTTAAAATATATTTCATATAGGTATTTTTGTCAATCTAAACACTTTTTTCATATATATGTAAATAGTTATTTAACAACCAAACATGACGATGAAATGTAATGATTCATTTCATTAATTTGTGTACGAGAGAGAAAGAGGTAACCATTTTGGCCTAATGAAATACAGTATAATGATTTATTTTTAAGAGTCAAAGTTATACTTTTCTATTTGACCACTTTCTTGTTAAGGAGAAAAGAATGTAATGAACCATGTTTCTAAATCATTGTATTTATATTCTTGTAGCAAGACATTCCTAATATCAGTTATACATTGCAATGAAGCTATAAGATATTTGGAATCATTATATTTTAGCATTTCTTGCATCTTTCTAAAGATAGTGATTCATATGTAATGAATTTGATGGTTGAATTACCCGGCATTCCCTTCACTAAAGCGCAACGAATTGCAAATTAAGTTGATTGAATCTAAATGATATTTAGATTATTGCAGAAATTTTGAACCACTTTAATTACCATGCATCAATGACTCATTGTTTCATGAAATGAAAGAGAAGTAATATATACAAGTAAACAAACCTGTGTATCTAAATCTGAAGAGGAATCAGAAGTTAAAGTAGGTGATCCACTTAGCAAAGTATTGCATGAGATTGATCCCGAGTAATCATGGTTTCTTGCTCTTAAATTCGAAGGCCGCAATCCCAAAGGCCATCCATCCTCCTCCTGCATTTAATTCATAACGATGAACGAAAACACACACAAAAAGCGCTAAGAATCGTCAGTAGTAGAAGCAGGAGTTACCTGTTGAGCCATGTAGAAACTGAAAATGCCAAATGAGTGTTGGTTATTTGAGTTGATTGAATATGGTTACTAGCTTATTCAATCAATGTGAGAAGTGTCATATCATATTAGTTAGAGGTGTCCTTTTTCAAAGAGTAAAGAGAAAGAAGCATGATATATGGGGTCAAAAAAGAGTGGAGTGGAAATGGGTCATAAGGAGGTCTTATTTTATATAATTGTATATCACCCTTTTCTCATTTGTTGTCTTGCTTTTATTCTTTTAGGGTTTTAAATTAATGTATAGGGAAAAGAAGAGACAGAATAAGTATGTCACCTGCTCTCCTTACTCATATGTATGAATGATTAAATTTAAAAAAAAAATAACTTCAAAATGACTTATATAATTTGTAACATATTATTTTTAAATATTAATTAAAATTATTGAATCATGTACTTATTGTACATAATACTAAGTAACATTTGTGGGTTTCTTTTTCTTGCAAGATCAATATCTTTTTGAACGGCGAAGTTTATGATATATATTAACGGATACTTAGGAAATCGAGAAAGCTAGTAACATATGTAGACTATTGGCAGAGCAAGTTGTCTTGGGTTATATCTCTTGGGTTATATCACCTGTTATTCAAATTAGTACTGTAATTAATTAGGATATAAATATTATAGAAGTATTAGATATTTGTATTAAATCAGGTTTATATTTTCTTTTAATTGTAGTTGTCTACAAATAAGGTTGTTTGTCTTGCAAGACAACGTTATATTAGAAAGATATTAGGAGATTGTTTCCTGATATAATTATAACTAGGATTCACCCCTCACCTTATTTATAGGTGAGGAGTGAGGCTTAAACCTTTTACCAAATTTCATTTTCCTTAGTAAGAGTCGTATAATTCTCATACTCTCGGTTTCTTTTTTTCTTTCTTGTTCGATAACCACCACCATAATTGAAGATTCTTATATTTCGCGTGTTCCCTCTGGTTTGTTGAAGATCGAAATTCCAACAAATGGTATCAGAGCCACAGTTCGTGGTTCTTCTTAGGTGAACAATTACAAGAATTTTCGCTATTCTCGGCCAGACTTGCGTAGTTGTGGGAAAAACGTGATACCGAGTTCGTTAACCGTTGGATCGTCACGAAATTTGGTTTGTCGGTTCCCAACACATATATCTACAATCTGATTGAAGGAAGTTTCGATCAGAGATGTGTAACAGAAGATACAAGTCGTCGTAGTTGGCTACATAAATAGGAAAAAGGCTGAAAAATCCGCAAGTTCTTGAATTATTTGCACGGGTCGGTTTTTGCTTCGTGGGTTGTTTTAAAGATCCAAGTTTGTGTTTTTGGTGGCTGGTTTAATCTGAAAGAGGGTATTTGAGTTGAATACGAGTTTGCTTTTGAACTCGTGGGTTGTAGACTCGGTTTCTTGCGGGTTGGTTTATCGAACAAAGAAGGTGTTTGCGGGGTTGTTTCTTAAACCACAACTAGGATTTAGTTCGTGGGGGTCGTTACTTGAGCCGCAAGACTAACTTGGGTTTCAAGTTAGGGTTTTACAAGGCTAACTTGGGTTTCAAGTTAGGGTTCTGGATTGCTTACGTATTCCACGAAGTTTGTGGATGTGTTTGGTTACCATCCGAGGATTGCAGGAGAGGAAGGAAATGAAGGTGTTGCTAGGTTTCTTGGGTGATCTAGGTTACTTGCGTATCAAGATAAGGTGTGGTTATTGGGGATCCTTTTATCGATTTCAAGAAAGATAAGCAACGGTACCGGAAGTTACAAAGTTCTTGTGTTCCATGTTCAATCGGTTTTTCTTGCGTGGTAAGTTACGGGTTTTGTAACGTAGGAGCAAGTAGAAGATTGGGGTGCTTGGATTATCGTCTTTAGGGTTTTCTAAAGAGATGCGATTTGCAAGGAGGAGTAACGAAAGGATACATCTACAGGTGCAGTGTGGTTAGACTCATTGTGTATGACTAACTCTTTGGCAACGGTAGTACCGATGAAAGATGGTTCAAACTATGTTTTCAAGGGTGGGTTACATTCCGGAGTTGAGGAGGAGCTTGGTATCTTTGGGTACGTTGGAGAAAGAGGGATACACCGCGGTGATGCAAGATGCGGGTTCCATTACGATTTTGTATGGAACAAGGACAAAGAGTTGTGTATACTCTTTGGACGGATGTGTGAAGGTTGGTGCTATAGATTATGTGGAACATGTCGATTTTGAGGTGGAATCACCGGACGATCAAGGTGAATTGATCGAGGTTCATCACGAAGTTGAGGTAGGCCAGAAGAGTATTGATGAGGAGAAACGTGAGGAATTTGGGGAACATAATATGGGCATAGTGGCTAAACCGGTGTGGTTTAGGTATCAAATGATAGCGCTAGGGGAGCACACAAGTAAATGGATACTTGCTTGGATTAGTAAGGCTGAAATCAAGGATACTAAGGGTTTGCTCGAGAATGTTTTCGGCATGGAGGGTCTCGCAAACAAGGTTATTGGCATGGTGATTTTCAGGAAGAAGGGTAGTCGAACCCTGAGGGTGTCTCAATCGAGGTATGTGCAAGGTATTCTGGGTTATTACAGAATGAGGAATGACGGTTCAGTATTTATGCCATCGGGAGCACGCTTCAAGGTTTATTGAAGGTTTACCTGGAGAATGACTGGAATGAGGAAAGGATATGTAAGGTTCCACATGCGGATGTTGTAGGGTACTTGATGGTATGCGCTAGACCGGATAATGCGATCGCGATGAGTTTTGCGAAAGGCTCTGTAGATGTGTGTCTAGTACATGGAGATCAAGGTGAACACATGAATACTGAGGGTGTCAAGGACCATGACGAGGGTAGGTTGAAGACCGAGTATGTGTTCAGGGTAAAGGCATGTGCGGTTCAGTACATGGTTACTACACTGGGGAGTATGTGATGCTTGCAAGAGGATTAAAAGAAAAGATGTGGCCTAAGGGTTACCTAATAAAGTTGGGAGAAGACCTCAAGACGAAGGTGGTTTCAGGACCGAAGTTCAAGCTTGGCGTGGATTACGTGAAGATGTTTAGTATCGGGGTTATCTAATACTTAGAATAAGGTGGAAATTGTTATCCAAATTGGTAATTAATTAGGATATTAATATTCTAGAAGTATTAGGTATTTGCATTAGGTTAGGTTTATGTTTTCTTTTAATTGTAGCTGTCTACGAATAAGGTTGTTTGAATTGCAAGGCAATGCTAGATTAGAAAGATATTACAAGGTTGTTTCCTAATATAACTTTAACTAGGATTCAACCTCACACCTATAAATAAAGGGGAGAGGGTGAGGCTTAAACCTTGTACCAAAGTTCATTTTCCTTAGTGAGAGTCGTATAATTCTCATACTCTCGGTTTTTTTCTTATTTCTTGTTCGATTTCCACCACCATAATTGAAAGTTCTTGTATTCCGCATGCTCCCTCAGGTTTGTTGAAGGTCGAAAATTCAACATCGCCAATCTATGTATCCATATAAGACCAAACATGACTTGACCGCATCGAACATCTTGGTTTTTTCACCCATCCAAGGTGCATCTAGTGATAGTCGATCTCTGGCTGATAGATGCATGTTTTATCACTAAAATCAACTTTTGTGGTAACACCACCTGGCCAAGCCGATTTTTGCCCAAATTATCTCTAGTGCAAAACTGCGATTAGTGCAAAGATGATCTTCTGATTTGCAGACATCGTAGCCCAAAGGGCACAATAATAAGTTTAATTCATTTCTCCATGTGATTTTAAATTAAGAGATAATTTTATATACCCGTTTATTGTCTATATACGTGTTTAATGGACACAAGAAAACGCATATGATTTACAATAGTGGTACACTCTATTAATGTATATCATTCATTTAACAAGTGAATCTTATTTTAAATATTCATTAGCTAAAATGCTCTATATTGGGTATCGTAATTCAACGAATATTATATAGGAGTAAAACGCATATGATAAGAATACATGTTTTGAAAATAATCGAATATTATAGGAGTAATTTATAACCACATTTGTTTTTCCGTGTACTTACAACTTGAAAGCGCTTGCTTGCTTGCTTAAAACCTCTTTAATTCCGAGTCAAAACTTTTTCTGAATTGGGTATAACTAAAGATTATTGACTCATTATTACATGTTGAAACTTGAACAGTTAGGTACTTAGGTAAGATGTGCAACATCATATTAGGTTTGATAAAACAGTTGGACCCAAACTATTGTAATGGTGGTTAGATGCTTTGCATTAGTTTAGAAGGAATATTTTTAAAACCTTAATTAGTTACACAAAAGTGAGATTAATTTTATCATATTATCATTTCAGATTTGAAGAATATAATTTTGTATGTGCAAAATTGAAAAGGGGATTTCTTGAATGGCCTTCATGATGATATAGAAGGACACATGAAGGATCCAATAAAGGAAGAAAAAGGAAGGGTACTTTTGCCTTGTTGTATTCTAATTCATGGTTATGTGAAGATATTATTTGTGCATATATGTGGTTTCATTAATCTCAAAAGAATATTAAGTATATGATATTTATAAAACAAATTAATTAGATGATAGTAATGTTTGTAATTTTAATATAATTTAGATTAATCATACAAACGGATTTCAGATTAAGTTTTATTGCAAGTTAGACCATGTAAAATACCTACTTTAGAAATTAATTTGATTCGACTAATGGTATAAGTGTAACAGTTCACCAATCGGGTATGACCTTAAAGTCTTGAATGAAACATTGTAATCTTTCACTAAATAATATAATCATTCAACAATATTTGTATCATTTCATCAAAAGACAAGCAATCTAATTAAACATTATGATGTACAAATAACAATAATTCACTAGGATTTTCTCTAGTTTTTCGTCGTTTAAACTCTAAAAGATAACTGTAACCTTGTCCTATCTGATTTTTGATTTTGTATATAGAACCAGGGACAATAGTTTGATGAAAATACAACAATTTGAACAAAGTTTACACAATTCAATTTTTTTATCCAAAGTCACCCTTTATTAATAATTGATATTAATAATACTCCATTTTCAAACTAACTTTGCTAATGAACAATAGATTTTCAAGTTAATATATAAATAATTTTTAAAGAAAATAATCTCTAAAAGCATCTTTGTCAAGGTGGTTTATCATCAATTTCCAAACAAGTTTCCAACAAGAAATTAAAATTATCATTTTTAGCAGTACTTGAAATAATCTGAAATTTTTATATTATACATGCAAGTTGATTATTGCCAAAAGAATTAGAAAACTGCAATTTGGTTGTTTGGCCGTGATCGATTGGGATCAGAAATGGAACATGGTACACCCGTTTCCTCATAAAATTATCAATTATATATACGGGTTCGGCCAAATTTATCTTTCAAAGATACCATTTGGCTACTATACTTTTAAAACGGTTATCTAGTCAAATTATAGCACTAAAACACAATAACATTTTAAGAGTACAAAAACTTAAATACAACACAAACTTTCATATGGTGACTCGGTAAGATAATCTTAATAATTACGATGACATAAACAATTATTTTTAAAATATATTGCCGAACAAAAACAAAGTATATTCTACAAAATGCATATTTATAAAATGTAAATTATATTCTCACAACTTTAATCCAAAAGAAAAAAGTTTTATTTTGTAATTTATTTAGTAGCAAATTTGATATTATAATAGTTTTTGAAGAATTTTAGTAAGTCAAATTATTAATATACCCCTTACTTGATAAACACTTAATTTAAAACAATCTTAATTTCTCTCTTTAATTCTAAAACAACTCTTATAAAAAAAGATTGTGATATAATATGAAAATCAATCCAAATTAATTGATATTAAATATTCATCTTTATTATATTATAAAACATTTTACAGGTTTACTTAGAAGTTAAAAATTTAAGTAAAGTCAAATTACTAACATACCCCTTGTTCAGTATATACAAAATTTAAACCAATCTCAATTTCTCTTTTGTCATACCCAGCCTACGGCGGAAACGCAGAGTGTAGCCGATTGACAATCATCACAACATAACAATATAATAGAAAAAAACTAAATGCAAGAATTAAACGAAAAGTGTTGTGACATTGACATTTAAAAGATAAATATCCTTGTCTCATGTACACATCATACACTACAATCAAGTATCTCGAAATAAAAGTCAAGAGTACAGTTTTTCAAAAGAAAAGACATATGAAACCCGAAATAATCCAATTGTAACAACACAAGAGAGTACGTCAATACAATGCATAATCTAGAAGTCTTCTAAAAGTCAAGTCTCAAAGCTACTCCCTATGCCTGCTCATTACCTGAAAATAAAGCTCAACAGTCAACACAAAGCTTAAGCTAGTTCATTGAGTAATTTATAAAAGATAGGTAAGCAAACCATATATCATCAAGTAGTGTATTAAGCTGTGTAACAAATGCATGTAAGTAATAAAACAATCCTCATGATAATCCGTAGCAGCCACGCTACCGATCGAAAAGTACAAATGGTCGATGATACATCCATTGTGCATGTATAGTCAGGTACACTGACAACATCCTGCAGTAGTCACGCTACTGTGTGTATCAACAAGTACATTTTGTTGATACGCTAGTAACATTAGCTAGATGTATTCCGATGTACAAGTAATATTCACAACCAATGTCCCATAACAGTTTTGAAAAGAAACATTTTGTTTGTTACACGATTTTATGATTTCCAATTACAATGAGTTTCCATAAATAGGAAGTTTCCAAAAATAACAAGTTCCATAAATAGAATATCTATTTATAGTAGGTTTCCCAAAAGTAGTAAGTTTCCAAAAATGGAAGGTTTCCATAAATAGTTTTACCTATTTATAGTAAGTGATAAACCGTTTGTTAAAATCCGTTTGGTTGATCTTTACTTCCCCAATTTGTTTAAAACATGTAAAACAGTAAAGATGAGGCAATGAACTCACCTCGAATTAAGTAATAAACGAAACTACTTAAGTAGTGTAGATGTGTGTATAAAACGGTAGGTCACAAGCTAATAATATTCAAATAAAATGAATTAACTCTTTACTTTAAATAACTTAACACGTAAAATGAATTAACTCTTACTTTAAATAACTTAACACAGTTACTTTAAATTAATATCTAAAAAAATACGTAACATATATCTTTTAAGTATTTGACTTTTATTTTTCTTTTAAATATACGTAACGTATATTGACTGTTTTTTGTTATTGTGACATTGTTAAAATGCAACACGTAATGTACGTTTATTTGTCTTTAATTTGTTTTTCTTTATCTTCGAGCTCATCTTGACAACATGCACGAATTGTCTTACAAAAATCGTCAATATGTATATGATATTTTTGAAGTAATATAATAATCTCATATTCCACTCCACAATTATTATTTCTTAATAACAAATAACATAAAGTTCCAGATAATTTCACTTAAGTATAAGCGAAACAAGGTAACATTTGTTAATATAATTCATTTTGTTTAATGACTAATAAGTTTCTATTAATCTTTCATATATGTTATATTCTTTGTTTAACATTATAGCGAAGAAAGGCAAAGGCTCTTGCTCGAATGCGTGACTTATGTCTCTTTTTCCATTTATAAAAAATAAGATGAATCTACGCTCTTCGGCATATTTTTTCCGATATAATTCTTCGTGTATTATGCGGGTCAATAAGCTAGTTGATTAGAAAAGGAAATTGATTTATAAAGTATTTATTAAAATAATGAAGTGTTGTAATTGACGGCAACTTAAATACCAAAGATTATATTGAGGGAAATATATTTGGAGTGTAGTACGAAGTTGGTGATTCTTCCTTTTCAATAGGATCGGGTTGTGTGTTAAGGGAGTGTTATCAAATCCAAAATGAGTTAGTGTCAACTTATTTGGGTTTTTCATTACCATCAATCCATTCGAGGCCCAATCCAAAGTAGGGTCACTCAATCCAGGTTTTAGAAATAACTTCTTATTAGATTTTGGGTTGAGGCCTAAACAAACAACCCACCTAAACCCTGAACAGATTCGTTGTTTGGTTTCACCTAGAAAACAAACCCACTATTTTCTGGGCTTGGTCATTATAGTGGGTAGGTTGGGATTGACCGATTTGTGTTGGACTAACCCACTATTTTCTGGGTTGGGCTTTATGCATTATTATCAATTGTGTTTGGCAATTGATATATTTTGTCAATGTCTGAATCTCAACCATATGACCTTATATGGTTGTTAGCTACATTACAACTGAGTTTAGGAATATCCAGGTAGTGTTTACACCAACTACTTTGCGTTGTACAAGACGCTTTTGATGTCAATTTTCCCAACATACCTAACTTATGACATCAACGATACAAAGAAGTCGTTGTATGTGAAAATTTGAACGATTACTAAACCGTTAGTTACTTTAAATTAGTCAAGTCAAATTTTCCGTGTGATTAAAAACTCATAAACGTAATTGTATACGTACGTATTGTTTTTACTTGATTGTTTTTTAAATAGTAGTTGTAGTATTGACCCCAATAGTAACCACTCCAATATGAAGATCAAATATATGTCATCAAGATTTGTCACCCTCTCACCCCACCAACTCCATTCATGTTTCTTTATATTCTTTTTGTTATCAATTCAATAAAATGATGATACCAAGTAACTTAAGTTTATATTATACCGTTATTACTTTCGAAAGTTATAAAGTATTTTGTTTTTTTGTATTTAAAAACTCATAATATTTAATTACTTTATCCATTGTGTTTATCTACTTGATATGCTCAAAGATTTCTTAGAATAATATAACGGTATAAATTATTAAATTCAAATCTATCTCATTATATGTATATTTAAATTATGTGAAACACAAATTCTTTGAAAACAAATATTTAAACTAGGTCAAGAGTCAATCCATGCAAACTATGCCATCTTTAACATTAAAACGTCATGTCCGTGAATAATTATATATTGAAATGAAATGATTATGATTATTAGTAATATATATTTAGGTGTGTTTGTTTGAGCTTATACAAGTAGGTTATGACTTATTTACTTTTCGGCTTATGTAACCGTTTATATGCTTATAACTGTTTATTATGACGTAATAAACAGTAATAAGTTCATGATTAGTTACATAAGCCGAAAAATTCGGGCTTATAAAACATAAGTCGAAATACAATAAACCATAAACCGCTTATATAAACCCAAATAAACACCCCCTTAGACTCTTGGTAATCATATCCTTAGCATTTTTTAATGTTTTATATCACAATAATTATCCATAATATTCTGCAACAATGAATAAAGCTCGGTATACAGTAATATACTTATAACAAATATTTGCAAAGTTTTTCGGGCTGGGATCATGTACGTTCATTGTCATTGTCATGTATACCACAAAACAACTTACTAACTTAAACTAACTAGATTTTCGAACTAACTTTGAATGAGTTTTTATAAAACATGTAACATATTTATAATCATATCATTTGCATGTTTGAATTTTTAATTTAATTGGGTTTTTTTTTTTAAACAACAATTAGTTTTTAAACAAGGTTGAACCATCAAGAAGCTAGAACGGGAAAAGAGAATTGCAAAGGACCATCAAATGAGGTCAGAGTTCTTGTTTGGTTTTCGTTGGCGTATGAGTGATTCTTAGTTGTTTTTTTTTTTTTTTTTTTTTTTTTTTAATTTTTTTTTAATTTTTATTTATTGTAATTGTTATTAGCAATGGAAGTTGGTGTTGTTAAATAATATGATACAGTGTTTATTTACCATTCATTCAAAAAGAAAGGATAAAAAAGACGTAGCCACAGAGTTAAAATTGTACTCATGAAGTTTCAAGGACTCGTGACATGTCTAATTCCGCTAGGGATGCACACATAGCTTAAACAGAGATCATATTTCATACTGTGTAGAGATGATAAAAAGACATCTAGCTTGTTAGTGGTTTTTTTTGGTCTAGGTACTGAAATTAAACGGTAACCAGAATATCTGATATCGCATATTTTTATATATTTTTATATGTAATATTTGATGTTTTCGTGTTAACACCGTGATGGATATGGTAGCTTTTTGCATTTAATTGTGTGAAAATATTTATTCAAGTGACATGTATTAACATAGATTGGGAAGTGGTTAATTGGCCGAAGAAATCCAAGAAAAGGGCCGAAGGTACGCGAAAATGCAAGACTGACTTTGACTGCGGCGCAGTGAAACATGGTGCGTCGCAATATCAATTCAGATTGGAATCAAATTTCTAGAAGCTTCTCACTGGACGCAGTGAGAGATAAGCGGCGCAGCGGCAATTTTAGGATTCTATATTTTTGCCTCTTTACAGAGCCAAAACATACCTAAAAGAATATCAGTTTTTGGATACGAATTTTGAAGTTTCATAGTCGAATTTGGAGCAACAAGAAGAGCAACGAGGGGGAATATAAGACAGGTCTTCGTTACTTTCGATTGGATTAGGAATATTTTGGAATGATTTTGTTTTGTTTATTGAATGATATTTAGATGTCTTATGTTTAATCGAAGATCCGTTCTTGTTTGAATCTTAAATATTGTTAAGGTTTCTTATACTCTTTTGTTAATTATAATTCTAGGTATTTGAGAAGAATCTAGGGTTAGGTTAAACATTGAATGAAATAATCAGTCGGTCTATAGTTGATTAAGAATTACCAATATTCGAGAGGAATTGATAATGAAAACTGAAATAATTTTGTTTAAACGAGAACGCTGGTATATAATTACAAGAGATTGGATCAGAAAACTAGTTAAGCTATTCGAGAGAAAGCTTTATAAGATTAAACCATAAACATCAACTTGGTTCTTAAAGCTAAATATATAGGACTTTTACTATATTTGAGAGGAACGGTACTTTTTAGGTAATTAAAGTTAATTAGGTATTCAAGAGAAACTTAATTATAATTTAGAAGTAAAGTTAACATTCAATTGATTAAGTGAAATCAAACCATTAGTGAACTACCCAAACGAGTTCCTTTTCCTTAAATTGATAAAGAAACAAACAATCTTTCAAATCAACGTTTTAACGTGACAAATTACGTTCTTAATTAGTTTAAGCAACGTGAAAAGTCGGTCACAAAACACCACAGTTTAGATATTATAAATTCTTTACTTAAAACTTAAAACAGTCCCTGCGAACGAATCTGATTTACATGAGCTATAATATACATGATTAGGTCCACCGCCTAAGTGTGTGTAGTCGAGTATTAGTGTATTTCAAACTTTTAAATAGACTAGATTTTCCACATCAATATCTCAATTAATCGTATATCATTATTCAAAATAGATTGACTATATATTCCTGCATATCACGAACATTATTCTGGAATAAACATAGAGTTAGTTCAGAGTTTTGGCAAATACTCGGAACCTGTTCGTGATAATCGCGTTTTTGAGGTACTATTTCGGTGTTCCACTTGTCGTTTTATTTTATTGATGTTTTTTTTTACCCTATTATTATTATTTGTTATTTCATTTATTACGCGTATTTGTTTAGTCGGGTTTATATTATCGTTAGCGACATCCTTGATTCCCGCTATTAAAAAATTGAGATGTTATTAATTGAATGTGTATATATATATTATGGATTCTTCTAATTCATATTTAAGACAATAGTTATATCTTCAATTATACTAAATTAGGCACATGTAGAGGACTATCGCTTTTACATGCAAGATGCAGAAAAAAGCCAAATTACAATTTGCAACAAATTCAAATTTTTAAGTCATTGTTTTTCGTAAGAGTAAATTACAATTTCTTCCCTGTGCTTAGTTATACCCAATGCGTGGATTATGACTAAAGTTTCAGAACTAGCAGTTTATGCCCAAAACAATTATAATTTTACAATCAAAGTCCAAAATTAAATTTTTGTACAAGACAAGTGTTGAGCAAATGACCAAATTACCCTTTTGATTTCAAGTCCAAATCATATGAATTATGATGAGCAAATGACCAAATCACCCTTGTCCATTAAAACCTTAAATAATTAGTTATGTGCATGAGGACTAATGACCAAATTGTCCTTTCATTTTCAATCTCTTTTTGTCTATCAGAATTCATAAATCTAGTACTCATTAAACAAAATATATCTGCAACTGAAATCATAACTTGAAATTAAAGCTCATATTATAAAATAATATCATAAAACTCGTCTATTTTTCATTCTTCATGCATTGTTTGTCCTTTAATAATATTAATAATCATCGTCACAACTTCCTATTTCTATGCATTAGACGTTAAGGTTTCTACCATAGTTTCCCTCCCAAATATGCATGCCCGAGAATTTTGAGGTTGAGCTGTTGAAGATGTCTAAGTTACCTATTAAATATTTTGCGATATTTTTCGTTTCAGTATGATGTTTTATGAGTTTAAAATATCAAGTTTATTCATAATCTTTTGTGTTTTTAATTATGTATATAGTTTTTTATAAGATAAAATTTTAAACCGGTCTACTCATTACCACCCGGTTCAGCTGACTTTTATTCACTTAGTACACTGCCAAACCTTGTTGGACCTATTCTAGCCGGCCGGATTCAAACCATGGTTAATCTATTGTTAACTAAAACCTATATGGGCTTCAATTTTATGTTTTAGAGCTTACGGGGTGAAGTACGTAATTTGGATATAAACAGGGACGAGACTTGTAAATTACTCTATTCT
Source organism: Senecio squalidus (assembly GCA_910822075.1). Lineage (NCBI taxonomy): Eukaryota > Viridiplantae > Streptophyta > Magnoliopsida > Asterales > Asteraceae > Senecio > Senecio squalidus. The sequence continues at coordinate 14,775,825 of CAJVGC010000591.1, forward strand.
TTAACATACCCTATAATCCAAACAAGATACAACAAAAATAAAAAGTTGAGTAGAATTAAAAACGGAGGAGACGAGATTGGGGTTGCCGTCCAACAATTTTTTTACTCATGCAAATATGTCACAAAGTAGGAAAATATATTATCTTTGAATATAATGTTATTTATTCTTTGAATACAATTGATACGATAAAATGGTAATAAATCGGTGTAATAAAAAAATTGGAGAATATTAGTTACTTGTACAAGTTGTATATGGAGAATATAAGTTTACATCAAAGTGAGAAAAAGAACAATGAAGGTATTAGTTACATGTACAAGTTGTATGTGGAGGTTCGGCTCGAGGTATTGTGACTTGTAAGGCTTAAAGCTAGCTTATTGTTTAGGACAATGTCTTTTTATACTACTCAAATCATTTCGCATATAGAAAAAGTTTTAAATTTCACCAATAATGTTAATAATCTGTTAATTTTTGGACCTAAAATAAATTGGGATCCTAAAGCGATTATAGTCTTATGGTTATTACTACCCTATGTATATGGAACAAAATGTGTTGTTGCTGAGATTTAATAAAAAAATTCAAAAAAAAAATTAAAGTTAGTTGCAAATATTAAAAAAAAAAAAATGTTATACTTTTTTTTTATATGTATAATAAGGGTGTGTTTGGCGAAACTAGTTGGAGCTTAAGCTTAAGTTTGAGCTTGAGTTGGAGCTGGAGTTTAAGTTTATAGTCGGGATTGGAGCTTATATATAAAACTGAAAAACTTGTAGAAAGACATGAAAGGAAATGAAAAAAAATTATATTCTAATAATTATTAAGGTATTAAGGTAATTATACTTATCACAAGTTCATGCCCCTTGAAAAGCTTCTTCAATGAGCTTATGATATAAGGGGCTTGTTTTACTAATAAACCCTTTAAACAAGTTGTACCAAACAAAGCTTATAATAGAACCATAAGCCTAAGCCTTCAAAAGCCCCATAAACTCATTACCAAGCATACCCTAAATAATACATGATAGGTCTTAGAAATTCTCAAACGAACATTTAGGTGATTAGAATCACTAATAGGTTGCGGAATCACATATTAGTAAATGAGTTATGGAATCAAACAATGAATCAAAGTAGAATTGAGAAAATGGAAAATTTTATTCAAAGCCAAAATTAACGGGAGAAACGGTTTCACCAAGGTTTTTAGCAAATACAAGCACACCTTACATGACACATTTCTCTCGCTATTTATAGGCTATCACTAACTCTAACCATTACATTAAAACATCCCTTATGTTCATTTAAGAACAATTCGGGTGAACAAAATACATTAACTCTTAGTTTAACTTTAACTCTGGTGAACTCCAATCAATTATGACGAAGTAATTTGTTCACCCGAGTTAAAGCCTTCACTAAGTGACTTTCTAAGTTTTAGTCCGGATGATGGAAAATATTCACTCGAACTATTCACTTAGACAAAAACACAAAACTTGATGTAGATTTAAAGTTTTAGCCATCACCAAAATCATGCTCCAAACAATACAACACATCATAAAATAGGTTTTATAACTTGTAACAAGTTTTTAAGTTGAATATAAACTTTGTTATTCCAAGAAAATCAATATAATATTCATCAATATCAATAGTGAGTAATAAAGGACATTAATAGTAATTTAGATGATAGTTAAATTAACTTTCATAATATCATAAGTATTGTTACAGGAATCCTAAGACCATAAGATAGACTAGTGAGTAAAGAATTGAGACTTTGATTATAATATAGTCATATTTTAGAAACCTGACACACACTCACAAGTCTATTGCCAAGAAACTCATGCAAATATGAAATGAACTCCCAACAAAAAAGTCAACGGCCACAATTTCATGTCCAAGCACACCTTCATCATGAAATTATTAATTAATGTAATTATATTCTATTTGGCTACACAAATTATCATTACTTGTTATACACATTTTGTTACAATAGTTACTCGTTGGGTATATTCATATTAATTACCTTTTTTCACATGATAAAAATGATTAATATCGCTAAATAATAAAATTTACAACTTATCGATCTTTTATCCATCAAGGACAATATTTAATGTGTGGATGAATGTTTTGCTTTCAAAATATTACAAGAAGTTCTTTAAAGTGGTGGTGCATATGGCGCTATTGAAACGAGGACACTTTCTCCGTCAAGGAGCCTAGAAGGAACACGTTGGAGGAAGATGTCATGCCTTTCTCGTTTTTATTGATTTCTACTAGGCTAAAAAGTGTACTCATAAATTTATTGACTAGATTTGTCATACAAGTTCCTCTATATAAATTTTCATATATAATCGTTGTGTTCTAACTTCTTGCTAGTTTTAATACAATCGTTACACATACGTATTAGAAATGTGTAAACAGATCACTGTTAACAACTTGTTTCATAATTCTATTTCCAATTTATACGAGCATCGACAATGATGGATTGATACCGTCAATGAACCAGTTAATTTCTTCGTTTGTTGTTGCTTGAAGAATTTCACAATGATATTACAACGGAGGCCATTTTTAAGGTCTATACTAATTATATATATATATATATATATATATATATATATATATATATATATATATATATATATATATATATATATATATATATATATATAGGGGAGGATTTTTGTGAAAAGTCCAAAATTTGTAAAAAGTCGAGTAGGTATTATGTGAGTGACATGTGACAACGTTGGAAAAAGAATTATTATTTTAATAAACAAATAATATTTTTAATAAAAAAAATATCCTAAAAAAAATTGGAATTTTTTTTTGAAGGAATTTTGTTTTTTAATGAATTTTTTTTTTTTTGTTCGAAAAAAGTTATGCACGAAACAAATATGATGAACACCTATGATGAACATTTATGTGTGCATCATAGTTCAATATCATAGATTTTTTGTGTGCATCATTGATGTGCATCATATTTTTTGAGTGCATCATATGACGTGGCAGGTGACGTAACATTCTTATTTAGCAAGTTTAAATACATCTTGTGACTTGACATAACTTTTTCGTGTGCATAATTTTAAAAGTTATGCACGAAAATGATGACATTATAGAAAAAAATTTCAATTTTTTTTTTCTTTTTTCGAAAGTTTTTTCTTTTTTTTTTAATAAAAAAATATTATTTTTTATTAAAAAAAAAAATTAATTTGTTTTTTAATTGTCACCTAAGCATCCACGTGTCATTCACAAATTGCTTCTTCGACTTTTTACAAATTTAAAACTTTTTATTTGATCATACTCATATATATATAATATATATATATATATATATATGGTTAAATTAAAATAAAACTCTAAGTGTTGTGAGAACACGTTTAAAATCAACTTTTAAATGATCAAAACTCGTTTTTATCAAAATGTTTTTCGGAGCTTTCTATTTAAATAACTTTTCAAATCATCTTTAATCTTTAATATATAATAAAAGAGGGGCCTTAAATGCCACATGGCGAAGTAAGGTTTCTTAGATAAGTTAACTTCTCTGATTTCAGCCGTTAGATCAGATTGATGATGTCATCAAAGACTATTATCACTTTACACCCTTTTACAACATATAATTACATTATTTTTTTCATTTCATCTCAACTTATATAAAAACATAATTTTAATTATTTATAAAATCGCTCAATACCTTATTGTAATTCTAAAATCTCCTAATATAAAATATCAAAACATATATATAAACGTAAAGGTGTATATGTTATTATACCCATAAATAACATGTAAAACGCAAATGTATATATGTTATTATACGTATAACATAGTCTTTTCATAATAACTTAAAATTTACATGAAATTCAATTTTTATCTTTGTCCGTATTATCACGGGACAATAATCTAGTTTTTTATTATTATTTATTTATTTTTACACTGGTGAAGATAACCACATTTTTAAGTACATAATCACATATATTTTATCTGATTATCTCGAAAAATTCAAAGTCAAATTTTTTTCATTTATGAGATTTATTTTTTTTGATAATCACAAATTTGAGTTGAATAATCACAAAAAAAATTCATGTGATTATCGCTTTATTTTTTGTGATTATCTTCATCACTGAAAACCAAAAAAATAGAAAAAAATTCGAGAAGGTTAGAAAAGTTATTTAATTTGGAGTCTTCAAAAAACATTTAAAAAAAAACTTGTTTTGATGATTTAAAAATTATTTTTAAAAGTATTCTCACGTTCTTAAAACATTCTTATTTTATCCTTTATATATATATATATATATATATATATATATATATATATATATATATATATATATATATATATATATATATATATATATATATATAGGGGTGGGTTATTGTAAAAAGGTTTTAAAATAAAAAGGATAAGAAGGATTGTGGACCACTCATTTAGTCAACAAAAAGAGAATTTGAAAAAGTCAACGCGGTGGCATTTTGTTAATTATTTCGAACTTTCATTCCCTTTTGGTAATTTGCGGAAATCTGTTTTTTTTTTTTTTTTTTTTTTTTTTTTTTTTTTCATTTTTCGAGATTACTTATTTTCTGAATCTTTGTGCATAACTATTTCAATCTTTGTGCATCGATTTTCTTGTGCATCGATTTTATCAAAATAACGTGTGTATTGATTATACAAAACATATCCACCGCCGGAAAATCTACCGGAAAATCAATCCACCAAAACAAAACAATCAATCCATATGCATAAAGAAATCAATATGCATAAAAAAAAACATATGCATAAAGAAACATGTGCACAGGAAATATATGCATAAAGAAACATGTGCACAGGAAATTTTAGGAACAAAAGATCTAAAATATACACCTTGTTACATTTCTTTTTAACTTATTTGAAGTGTAAATAAATAAATTTATTAAACAGTTGAAAGAAATGAAGAAACTAGTCATTATTAAACTTATATACATACATATAACGGAAACCACCACCATCTCCGCCGGAAACATATGCATGCCACCTGAAGCTCGCCGTCAACGGAAACCACAAGCAACAGTCGCCGGAAAACACAACCACATCCGCCGCCGAAACCACCACCATCTCCGCCACAGTCGCCTTCGCCGCCTGAAACCTGCAACTCCGGCACAGTCGCCTGAAACCTGCAAATCCACCACCATCTCCGCCACAGTCGCCTTCGTCGCCTTCGCCGCCTGAAACCACCAGCAACAGTCGCCGCCTTCGAATTCATTATAACCTAAAAATACTCACTAAATCACAATTCAACAAATTTGAATTGATTACACCAAAAACACGCACTGAAAACACACACAAAAAACACACAGAGAGTAATAGATTGAGATTAAACTAACCGAGTGATTTACAGTGAGAGCAGATCGGAGGAGCAGATCGGAGCAGATCGGTGGAGGAGCAGATCGGAGGAGCGGAGATCTACTTTTACGCCGTCGTCATCCTCGCCGGAAAACTGAAGCTCGCCAGTTTCTTCCGTCGTCATCCTCCGCAATCCTCGCCGTCGCAGCAGCAAGTGGTGGTGGTTGTGGACCGCCGCCGTAGCAGAAGCTCGCCGGAGCAGAAGCTCGCCGGAGCAGAAAATCGCCGGAGCAAAAGCAGATTTTTACTTTTAAGAGAGAGAGAGATTTTAGGATGTTTTGGATGATTTTGGGATTTAAAAAGCAGATCTCAAATTTGTGTGTAAAAAGACCATTATACCCTTATTGATATAATAATGAGATTTTTTTTTTCCCTGCCACGTGTCAACACCATATCACTTCCTATCCTTTTTATTTTAAAATCCTTTTTATAGTATCCTAATCCTATATATATATATATAGAATTAGGATATAATAAAAAGACTTTGAAAATAAAAAGGATAGGGAGGGTTTATATGCTGACACGTGTCCCAAAATTAAAAACCCAAAAAAAAACCCGTGAAGGGGCAAAATGGTCATTTTACACATAAATTTCAGATCTAATTTAAAATCCCAAAATCAACCTAGATCAACTAAAAAATCTCTCTCTTAAAATTAGATCTGCTCCTCCACCGATCTGCTCCTCCACCGATCTGCTCCTCCGCCGCAGCTCCGGCAGCTCCCGCCGCCAGTGTCCTCCGCCGCCGGTGACCTCCGCCAGTGACCTCCGCCGTCGGTGACCTCCAGAGGTCACACTTTCTTCATCGTACAATCCTTGAAGCTCACCGTACAAGTTCTCAATTCTCGTCTTGCCGATTTGATCTTCATGAACACCATCATGTAACGATTCCGACGGCAGCGGCGGTGTGACAGCGGCGCGATGGCGTGACATTGGCGCGATGGTGTGACAGTGGCGGCGGTGTGACAGTGGCGGAGTGGTAGGAGCTGACGACGGCGGCGAGTGGTAGGAGCTGACGACGGCGGCGTAGTGGTAGGAGCTGACGACGGTGCACATTAATTTTTCCGATCTGGTAGGATTTCCGATCTGGTAGGTTTTCCGATCTGATGTTGTTTTAGGGTTTATTTTGTGATTTGAGTTTTGATATCAATTTTAGTTTGGGAAAAATATTCAATTTTGCAGATTTCTTTTAGTGATCTTGAAGTGGGTTTTGATTTGGGTTCAATTTTTGACACAGGTTTAAGTGCGGTATCTCTAGCCGGAGGTGTACCGTGGTGGTGGTGGTGGTTGTGTTATTTCCGGTGGATTTCCGGTGATGGAGCTGACTACGACGGATGAAGGTGATTTCCGGTGACAGTGGCGGTTTTTCCGGCGGTGACAGTGACGATTTTGAACGACGGATGAAGGTGATTTCCGGTGGATTTATGCACATGTGTTTGTTTCGGTGGATTGATACTTATGCACATGTTTTGTTTATGCACATTGATTTTTTTTTGTATGCACATGTTTTTTTTTATGCATATGTGTTTGTTTGTTTTGGTGGTGGATTGATTGTTTTGTTTTGGTGTATTGATTTTCTTTTGAATTTTCCGGCGGTGGATATGTTTTGTATAAAAAAGCTTACGTAAAATCAATACACACGTTATTTTGATAAAACCGATGCACAATAAAATCGATGCACAAAGATTGAAATAGGGATGCACAAAGATTAAAAAAAAATGAGTAATCAAAAAAAAAAAAAAAAAAAAAAAAACCAGATTTCTGCAAATTACCAAAAGGGTATGAAAGTTCGAAAATATTACCAAACTGCCACCGCGTTGACTTTTTCAAACCCCCTTTTTGTTGACTAAATGATTGGCCCACAATCCTTCCTATCCTTTTTATTTTAAATCTTTTTTCAATAACCCACCCCTATATATATATATATATATATATATATATATATATATATATATATATATATATATATATATATATATATATATATATATATATAAAGAAAGTAAAATCATGTTAATTTTTGTATCATTTTGTTGTGGTGCATAATGTATAGTGCAGCTTTGTGTGTTAATTAAAGGTGGAAAATGATATGCAAATTGAAGGAGTGAAATATGGATGGCCGGCAGGCATAAGCACCACATTGACAACATTGTGGCCCCTTCCAATCTGCGTGTCATCTTATTTATACATAATTAAGTACCAATTTAATTTAAGTGGTTTATCTTAATAAAAGGAAAAAATAAAATAAAAATTGAGTGCATGGTTTTATAAACCTACATCAATTGGTTTACACATCTTAATATCGTTAGATCAAAACACATTTCGTTTATACATTTGACTTGTCCATGATAATGACATTAATTACCATATTCAAACTTACACTTAGAATACAATTAACATAAAGTGACAAGGGTATAGTGTCACATACGCTGAAACGTGTCTCTAGATTTTAGTTTCTAGCAACACTTTTGTGTTACTGATGATAATTTTGTTATCGTGTTATAAATTGGTTTTAATAATTAAAAGTTGTTTATTAAATGAAAATAGTTTTATATTAAGTTCCAATATAAATTCCAACGATATAATATCTTATTCATTTACAGGAAATAATGGGATTTTATATAATTAGAGTAAAGTTATATAGTATTATTTTTGCCCGTACAAAAAAATAAGTATAATTAGAGTTAAAGTGTTATTAAAATCAAGTAATTTGTTTTGAAATGTCTTGTGTTGCATATTTGTATTGTATGTGACTATATGTCATGTATAATTTGAGGTTTTACTGTTTTCAAAGTAAAAACTAATAATACTAGTTTGCCTAGATATGTTTTATGCCTTTTCATTGAAATTATTAATTCCACAAATCAAGCATGAAGGCCCAACATAGATGGTATCCCAAGTTTTATAATCATCATCATTATATAAATAACTACTCCGATTTAAGATATATTAACCCAAACGCAATGCTTATGTCGTCCCATTAAGATTACTAACCGGATCAACTATTTGTATATATAGGTTTCATAATTTTAAGTTACTTTAACCTATTTTCTAGCTAGGTTCTTAATTTGTTTGAACACGTATAATAAACTAGATCAAGTGATCAATAGAAACCCACTTGGGCAGTCACGAGAATCAAACCTTCATGCATTTGATATGTTCTTGCATTGTGGCTAGTGTGAGTGGATGCGTTTGTTTGGGTTCTACCATTCTCTATATATGGAACGTACACTAATTGATCATGCTTGGTATGAAGGAATGAACTTCAAGGTTCCTAAGCTTCGGCACTTACAGATCCATGTACAATGTGGGAGATTTGGAAAGATAGAAATGAAATTATTTTCAATGGTATCTCTTAATTATCGGCCTAGTTATTTAAGGCTGTCCCAACAATGATCATGAAGCTCTTTAATGGTCGGTGTTACATAACCTTGGGTGTTGCATTCTTCGATTTGATAAGACGTCATGTAGTTTCGTTATTAGTCAAACTCTTTAGTAGATCTTTTACAAATGGAACATTATATATATGGTTTATATAAATTAAACTTTATCTTTGTAATATCCTCTCATTTTGGGTTAATTAATTTAATAGCAAATCACTGAAATATAATACTTAATTGTTCTACATATTGTTATTCAAGTGAAAGACATTGCGAAAAAGGAAGCAAAACAAAGTTTAAACGAGCATGATAAAAAAAAAATACTCAAAGTTGAGCAAGAAAAATATCCTCAGTAAAGGCAACACAGCTTGTTGTGTTATTAGACAGAAATGAAGATCGTGAAGAACATAATGTGTCATGAACATTTAAAGATATTGTACAAATCAACTTTATAAAATGTGCAACAAATTAATTGTTCTTTGTATTCACAATTCACTTATATTTGAAGAGTATTAGCATACTATTTCGATAAATTTATAAATTCAAAATATAATTAATATACGCATGTATACAGTTACATATTTGGATAAATTGTTCTTATAAATAAAGGACTCTATGAAGATATTAGATATTACAGATTATACTTGAAAAATTAAACTTAGATCATAAAAAATATTTTTCTATTCAAAATATTATTCAACATTTTTTCCATTTTCGTGTTTGTCATTTGTTAACCGATTTTTATTAAATTGTTTATGTTAAATATAAAAGCATGAAGAAAAAAAAGAGTAAAAAGTTTCATGATAATATAAAACAATATAGATGTATACAGAAAATTTTCTTGTTAATTCAAATGAAAAAAAAGTAAAAACAGTATCTTCTGAAAAGAAAAAGATCCAACGTACTAACTCTATATTAAAATACCAATTAAACATAAAGTGTTAAAACCTAATCAAGGTTTGTGAGCAGGTGGTGGCAATGGCTTTAATCTCTTGGCATGGTCATCGGTGCGGCCAAGATCTCCAACCACAATATCCGGGACGTATATAGTTTTATTCAAAGCAAGCATTGTATCCACATAAACCATAAAATCAGCTAGACCTCGAACCTCAGGAAAATATGTCGCCTTTCGTTTCCCATTCATAAGAACCCTTTTGGCCTTTCTTGGAGCTGGTGGACAAGTTGCCATTATTGGAATTCTATTTTCTGTTGATTTTGGAGTCTTTGGGTCATCTTCGTCTCCAGCCGATGACATGACTCGAATATTTAGACCACTTGAAGCAAAATTTGCATCTACTTTGATCTTCGTTTGATTTTCTTGAGTGTCATTATCGAGCACATTGAATGTTTGTGATGATGACGATGATGACGATTTACATTGTATAGCTCGAATATCCGGCTCGGGGACTGAGGCGATTAACTGATCAATATTTGAGGTTCCCATAGAAGTTTTAGTATAGGATGAAGAAACAAAAGGAAGTGAACTGAAAGAGCTCTGAAAACAAGGGAATTTAAGGTGATAGAGAGAGGGTTTCCTAGAGTTGGTATGAAAGGGTCACTTATAAAACATAATCATGTCTACTACATTTGGCACAATAAATGAAACCAAAAAATAAGGGGTATATATTATTTAATGTATACTCTTGAATTATTTATTAATATTTATTATGTTTTTCATGGATAATCTATATTATTTATAAAGTATTTGGATTATTGTTAATATTTTAAATAGTAAAATTACTTAATTACTCTCTATATTAATGCTAAAAATATTTTATATTTTACAATCTATAAATACATAAATGCAAATTTCTTTTAGATATATTATTTCCTTTTTAATCCAAATATATTTATGTAAATTAAAAATAACAAACTTTTCTTGTAAAAAATTAAAATTTCAAATTATAAATATTTTCGTTCGTATGTGAATTTATTGAGCACTAACACATGTATGTTACTCCATTAATTCATCTTTATAACATGTTTTGTTCATTTCACACACACACACACACCATTTTTACATTAATTTTGCTTAAATTTATCTTAACTAAAAAATTTCGTCATTACTATTGTTATTGCCATGAAAAATGTAATCGAAAATATTGCCGAAAACTATTTATATGTCTCCACTACAATGCGCGGATACTATACTAGTATATGATAAAACAACATATTCTTTTCAGTATGTTTTGATAATCAAAATGTATGCACTTTGCCTATTTTGAACAAATTAAAACAAGTTGAACTAAAACCAGTTTAAGTAAGTTGTTTTAAGCTAAACATAATTACTACTTTATAACTTTTACGTCAACTTTCAAATTTTTTAGTTGCATTTGTTTCTTCATCTTAATAAATAAACTAATGTCATCTATGGAGACTATGAACAAATATAAGATTGATTTCTTAAAACTCTTATGGTATGCAAATGAGTGATTTGAATTGCTTGATACACTAATAAGAGTACACATATAAATACACAATACACATGACCAAGCCCTAGAACGACTATGACCGGCTCCTGCTAATGGACTCCCGTGTCCAATTAAAACTACAACTAAATCTTGATCTATAAAGGATAATATATATCAAAGAAAGTTTTAACATATTTTTATTATTGTTTACTTAATTACTTCATCTTTTTAATACTATTTTTGTTTGCATGTATCTATCTTCATACGAAGGTGGTTAGGTTGGGAAGCATATATACATACATAGGAAACATAGAAAGCCTCTTATTCGGCGATGGATCCAATGAAAACAGTCACAATTTAAACATTATGAATACCATCATCTTTCACTTTTTCTATTACTTTATTTATTTTTAATTTTACCTTTTCTACCATATCTACAAACTTTGATGCACGAACCACGTGATTTCTTTGCAAATCCATATCACAAAAAGCTTAAAAAGTTTACATTCACTAAATTAATATTTGTTAACATATATTAGTATTTGGTAATTCATATATCCTATGTGGAGATGATGAAATAATTTAATATTATCATAAAATTTAAAATTAAAATCAATCATAACCTTTTATTTTACATACTTAACTTACTTTAATTTATTTTTATCTCAACAACAGTCAATATATTAAACGAATACATTACACAATTAAAACGAACATTATTCCCTATTTCTATTTAGAACTCACTTGATATGCTTTTGACGAAAAAAAATTCCGAGTTTTTTGACGGGTTTTGAAAAATACATATTATAAAACCACAGTTTTATCACATGTGATTTTAGTAGTTTGACTTATGTGTTATGTGTTCTTCTTTTTTAATCTAGTTAAATATACATCATATAATATATTTAGGTTTTAAAATTCACATTTAGTGTTCATATCACATATGATATTACCTTACCAATATCAACATTTGACCAAAAACGAAGGAAAAAAAAAGTTGTCAAAATTCGATTTTTTCCGGATCTATATAAGATTATACCTCATATAATATTGTTGTGTTTTTAAATTCACATTTAAAGTTAAAATCATGTATGTTATTAGTTTATTTGTTTTAAAATTCTACGTATAATATAATATCACATATGATTTACGTTAATATTACATGTGATTTCGTTAAATTTTTTATAGGTTTAATTTAATTATAACGATTTTAGGTCATCCACATTTTATGTTAATATCATATGTGATATAATCTTACGAGTTTAAACATTTGTCCAAAAACAAAAAAATAAAAGTTGTCAAATTTTGATTTTTTTTTCTAGGTATAGATAAATTATACATTATATAACATTTTTTTGTTTTTGAAGTTTACTCATTTATGTTAAAATCACATGTGATATTAACGTTACAATTTCAATACCTACCCGATCAATATCAAAAAAATAAAAGTCGTCGAAAGTATATATGACCACTGCTTTAATTAAAGAGAACACGACGGTCGCAACAGTGTAATTTATTTTGTCTAACGATTAACGGTTTGCGAGATAAACTAATTTAAAAATAGTAAAAATTTGAAAGTAAGTTTTAATTTAATTTTGGCCACTGAATTGAAAATAAATAAATGATAAAAGTTAGTCTTTTGTTCCTTAAAAAGTTAATAGTTTTTATTGATCTTTTCCCTTCATATATATACTTTGTATATACAAATCACTTACCATGTTGGTTTTTAATATATTTATGTAGGTGACATTTGATCAATTATATTCAAAGATTTAGATCAATGTTGTTAGGATCATGATCCTAATCAAAGGATTGTACGATTCTACAACCCACCTATGAAAAACGAGATCATAATAGCATACCAAAGTTAGTAGCATCAAAATGGGATCATATGATCGTTTGAGGGATTGCAGGGTCCTACATGATCGTAAGATCGTTTGAAAGGATTGAAAAAGAGCTTTAACTTATCAATTTGATTAGTTGGTACATTTCCTTTCTGAAATAGCTACTAGACAAAATAAAGTATAATACTAATTTTAACATTGTAAAAGAGCTCTAATTGTCTAATCCCAACCCAGGAACAAATGTATGTACTTTGCTATCATTATAATGCGAGGAATAAGATTTAAGAATAAGTGAATTCTTATTTGAAAAAATGAAATGAAGTTGAAGCACTGTTTGAAATAATAGATTGGTAGCCGTATTTAATGAAACCTCAAGTTTTAACAATTATGACTTGTGTCGTATCTTTTTGTTCCGCAAGTCATTACTTATTTGAATACATGCACGAGGTGATGACAATGCCGAAGATTCTTGTTTGTATTTTTGTCATTAAAAAAAAACCAATTAAAACTTAATGATTATATTGCATTATTAGTAATACTATAGTGTATGCTTTGGCATTTACTGAAATGTTCACATAAAGTAGTATTTTATACTCATTAAAAATATATATAACAATATAACCACCGAAAAATCTTTTAATTGAATATATATATTACGATCTTAATCCAATATTACAATCCGACTTTTATGAAGAAAAAAACAATTCAATATATGATCATCCTATTAAAAATCTTGGTTAGGAAAATTAATGAGTATAAAGAATAAAGTCACAAAATGAAAGTGTGAGCCAATTTAGAGGTTATTTTTAATTGTTGTTAGGTACCATTATGTTTTCCAATATAAGTTGTTGAGTTGACTTTTTGGAAAGTTTATTAAAAGTAGCCATGATAGTTTGCTTGGGTTTCACTCACCCATATATCTCCACCATTCTCAAGCTGCTACTAAGTACCAACTTAATTACTAGTATTTTCTTTAATAACTCAAAATTCATCTGCTGCTAAATAATAAACATTGTGTATTATTGGTACTCTTTTTGTATTATTTAACATTTCAAAAAACTAAAAAATATGTAATATAACTACTGGACAAATGTGTAAGGACAACATCTTAATAGCATAATACTAATTTTAACATTTTTCTTAAGTTACCTTTTTAGCTCGTAAGAAGGCGGCAATCGTGATTTGAATTTTGAAAAACGGTTTATATAATCACGAATAAAACAAATATCTTTAGTATTGGTTTTCGATTATCCATTTTATGAGTTAGTTAGTATCTATCTTTTGTGATTATAAACGTAACGAAATATGGTTATATATCTATTTAATTAATTATGAGTGTATGATCCACAGGAAGGGGGTGGGGGGCAATAGAATAATGAAAAAGGGGATCAAAACACAGACTCTCATGGGGTGCAAATAATAATCAAGTGCATCTTTCATGCTTATGCTTCTAATCATTTTGTTACCATCTTCTATCATAATGTTCTCTCTCCATTCCATTTTTCTATTCTACTTATAATGATCAAATATCGTATTTATGTTGTTTAAATGTAATCGAAATTCGGGTAATTCAGTTGAATTGTTTAATTGGTTAGAAAACAATATTAGTCACGACTTGCGGGGGGGGAAAGTTAGTCGCAATAATGATAAATCTCGGGTTATCTACATAAATAAGGACTCAAAATATTAGATCGTAAACAGTTAACCATTTATTATTTATAATTTACAGACATAAGTTTTATAACAAACTGTTTATATAACTTGATAAGTTGAGAAGAATAAAGATGTATGGATAAAAATTAACTTATAATAATGAGTCAAAGATAACAAAACTGGGCCTATAAATCTAGTTAGTGGACTGGTGGATATATGGATAAAAGTTAACTTATAATCATGGGTCAAAGTTAACAAAACTGGGCCTATTTTAAATGGGCTCCATGCATCGAGGACACTTTATGGTTCAAAATTTTGATCAAATAAATCCCATGTAAGCGATATTTACTCAAAGAAAAGGCAAGAAGCATTGCAATAACAACTGTTTGGAGACCTAGACCAACCAATTATCGAACCACGGGACTTGAACATCGAGGACACCCACCGAATAAAAGAAAAAAAGAAATACATTGGTGTGAAATAATTCAGAAAATCCTTCGAAGAATCACACTGGCACCAAACCTTTGTAATGACCAACAAACAAAGGATAAACACAATACTATGTTCTATCAAGAAACATGTGTGTTTACAAAATTCGAGAGAGATGTGGGTAATCTCGTGGCATTACCCCTTACCTTACATGATAATTGCAGCTAAAAGAAAAACAATAATAGGAAATATCATGATCATGTGAACCTTCACCTTACAACATCATCCTAGGATGTCCAAGGATTCGATAGTTCGGTGTCGTTGCATCGATTGTACGTGCGCTCCTAAAATTTCAAACGAGTAAAGACATTGCTATTGTGAAAGGATAAAACCCTCACGAACTAGGTTGCAGACAAGTATCAAGAAAAGGAGAAAGAGACGAGGAGACGAAGAAACAAAGGGGAAAACAACAATCAAAGTAGTTGAGGAAGATATAATCGTAAATTTCCATCCTCAAACATTTTCGATATGGCAAAAGAAGAGGGTCTTTGCAAAAGAATGTAGAAAAGCAATAACATAAGAGGTCTCCAAACTGATCGAGGCACGCATATTTAAACAAGTATTCTTTCCTCTATGGGTATTAAATCCAGTCATGGTACATAAGTCGGACAACACATGGAAGATGTGCACGACTTCGATAACCTTAACAAACCATTCCCCAAAGAAATTTATATATTGCTTGATATGGATCAAAAGATTGAATCCCTGGATAGTTTTAAGTCGAAATGTTTACATAGGATACAGGACTAAGGGGCCGAATTATTAAACATAAAAAATGGAGTTGTGGGGGTTTGAATACATGACCACATGGAAGGAGATAGGGTGTCTTACCACTTCATCAATGGGTATTTTTTTTAACTAAAAGTTCAATTAATTCCTACAAATAGTGCATTTTCAGGGGGCAAAAACGTATGAGTTTTGGCCTAAATATGCTGAAGTTGTAGCCAACGCTAATTGGATAGAGTGTTTGCTTAATAACTTGGACGAAGAGTTGAGATGTATGTCGAGACATAATAGTTAAAAGTAGAGACGAGGGAAGCCTTCTAGACCTAGTAGTGTAACTTTATTAACTTTCCAAGTATGTACATCGAAGTCTCTATAGAGTAAATTTAGCAACTCTCCACAACCGGTGCTTGTAGTCTTCTGTCGTCACACTAGACCTTTATATAATATAAGCCTGAATTATATGGTTTATGTAGGGTTTTTTTTTGTCTTATTGCTATTTATTATGGCTTAATAAACAATAATAGTCTCATAAACTCTTATTAAATATAAACCAAAAATTAATAAATCCATAATCCCTAAAAGGTACTAAGGTCTTGTGTAGTGAATGTGTTGATTTGGGATTATTTTGCATAGTGTGTATTTGATGCGGTGATTGAGTTGACCTAATATCTTCTATATGTAGGTGTCTCCATGTTTGTACTCCAAACTTTAACAAAGGTATGTAAAAAAGGTAAATCGTGTCACCTAATGTAAAAACATGTTTGTCGTTCCTTAAAGCCTTTTTGCGTTCTATTTTTATGACATGTTTAATCTAAAATCTATATGTTTTAAAATGACAAAGTAATGGAAAAGATGTAGTCTTCTAAAAGTAAATAAATTAGCTAAATCACTTATCGACGACACTAATACATATCTTCTACTTTATCGTTGAACTATAGAGATAACAAACCGTTTTAGTGATCAATCTTATATTTTCATTATTAGTCTTTCACTTACTACAAAAGTTTTGTAACATTTCCAATATAAAATTTCACAAATTACATAAGCCATCTCTTTCAATTTTTCTTTCCTTAAATATTCTATACAAGGAAAATCTATACACCCCTCTACCTAAACCACTAAAAATAAAAATATCTCACACACATACATCACAATCAAGTCAAACATACTTTTCCTAGCAAATTATTCTTAAAAATCCCACTTTAATGCTAACAAATTCCCATTAAACACAAAAATGGAGTTATTGAGGTTTAAATTTGATTCTTATTTGTAACTATCTTTATCATTATTATAGGAATTTGTTATCTTAGAATAGTGAAATATTCTAGGACGGTTACAAAGATATCAAATCTTTGTAATTATTATTCCTACGAATTCGTAGGAGTTTGTTAGAAACAAGGTTATAAAATCTTGATACATGCATAGAGAAAAATAGACGAGTGAATGCATAGAAAATGCATGGTGATGTAAACCTAGAAAAACTCAAGGTCAATGTGTCCTTGATCCTGATATTGTTATAAAAATCCGTTATATTTTTGATCAAAATATAATTGGGGAGTTGGTGGAAAACTATTTGTGTTCTTGTTATTCATTCTTATTCATATTCATATAAATAAAATGTTATTCACAAAACCTTGTAATATCAAAGTGTTGATCCGCTTCAACTTCTTTGATAGATCTAATTTTAAAAGTTTGTTTTATACAAACCTAGTTCGAATAGATCCGGACAAGTGGTATCAGAGCACAGAAGGTGCTCTAGATCTAAGATCCACAAGGTTTTAAAGAGAAGAAAGAAGAAGATCTACATGTTTGAAAATAAGGGTTTCTATTCGTCATATTCTGGGAAGCCGTGTAAAATAACTCATTCGTTAGCCGTCGGAATTGAACGAAATTTTTTCTGTAGGTTCTTCAAACAAAAACGCACAGTATGACCAAAGGAATTTCCGATCTGAGCTTCTTATCGAAAGATATGAATTTTTGAAATCTGTTGCTATAAGGTTAGATGTATTGTGTTTATGTATAATAAAACGATCGTTGCTTATTTGTTACACATAGTATTCGAAAAGTAAATAAATTAGTTAAATCACTTATCGATGACACTGATAAAGGTCTTCTACTTTATCGTTGAACTATACAGATAACGAACCGTCTTGGTGATCAATCTTATATTTTCATTACTAGTTTATTGACCCACGTAATACGCGAACAATATATCAAAAAAATATAATGCCAACAAGGAACAAATAACGTATATAAAAAGATTAATCGAAAGCTATTAGTTATGTAGAAACATTTAATGCGTAATTCGCGAAAAACCTTATTAAAAATAAAATAATTATAATATATATAAAACTAAACATACTGCGTAAATAGGAAGAAGAAAAAAACAAAAGATTTTTTTAGATGATATGTTTTTCGTTTATATGCAAAACACTCGTAAAATAATAAAATATATTTTTTTCTTTTTATACCAATAATTTTTATTTGTATGAAGACAAAAATATATTGCGTATTTTCAGATATTAATTTAAAATACAATTGTTAGATTAATTAAAGTAGAAAGCTTAATTATTTCTATTTCGTTATTAGTATAAATATACAGGTTAAATTATTTAAAATAAAATCGTTGAAACAAAAATGATTAATGATGACATTATCAAAATAATTTAATGGTCTAAATTAAAATTTCCAAACTCATCTAATGGTTATTGTTTTAACAAATAACATTTTAGACTCATATCTTTAATATATAATAAAAGACAGGTTTTAAATGCCACATGACAAGATAAGGTCTCTTGGATGAGTTAACTTCTTTGATATCAGCCGTTAGATCAGATTGACGATGTCATCAAAAATTATTTTTATTTACACCCTTTTACAATACATAATTACATTCTTTATTTCATTACATCTTTACTAAAATAAAAAACATAATTATAATTTATTTATGATCAAATTACCAAATATAATCACCTATCACTTACACTTTACAAAAATAATTACATAATTCGCGACGGATTTCCCGCTACATTTTTTCCGTCACGAAAGTACACATATTTTAATCAGACCAATAAAAATTCGACACGCCGCGACACTATTCATTTCTCGCGTCAATATTCATTTTCCCGACGACGTGTCTGACTTTTATTGGTCTGATTTTGTTTTATATACTTCTGGCGACGATAAAGTGTCGCGATAAATTCGTCGCGAATCAGGTGATTATTTTTGTAAACCGTAAGTGATAAGTGATTATACTGGTGATTAATTCATTATTTATAGAATCGTTAAATTTGAACTATAATTTACCTTATTATTATTCTAAAATCTCCTAATACAAAATATCAAAATATGTGTATAAAAGTAAATGTGTTATATGTTATTATAATTATAAACAACATGTGTATAAACGTAAAAGTATATATGTATTATACGTATAACATTATTTTCTCATAATAAATTAAAATCTACATAAACATAAAATTTACGATTCAATTTTTTTTTCACGCTATTGCGGTACAATAATCTAGTATATTATATATTAAAATAAAATTAAGATAAAATTAGTCTTTCAGTTACTACAAAAGTTTTGTAACATTTCCGATATAAAATTTAGGACTAACATTATAATACACAAATTACATAAGCCATCTGTTTGAATTTTTCTTTCCTTGAATATTCTGTACAAGGAAAATCTATACACCCCTCTACCTAAACCACTAAAAATAAAAATATCTCTCACACACATACTTTTCGTAGCAAATTATTCTTAAAAATCCCACTTTAATGTTAACAAATTCCACCAATCACCCTCCTGACACCATGTCCATCGACGCCTGTTCTGGGTTTTCTTCTCCGGCAAGTTTCGGAGATGGGTTTGACCGGAATAGTGCTCCGGTGCCGGAGATCTTTGGTGGTGATAAAGTGTATGTGGCTGTTGGGAAGTCTGCTGAAAAGGCGGTGTCTTTGTTTCATTGGACTTTTCGAAGGTTTCGAGGGAGAGAGATTTGTGTACTTCATGTTCATCAACCTTCTCCATTTATTCCAACACTTTGTAAGTTAATTTATCTTTTTAGAAATTTAAATTTTATTTCAATAAGTTCAAATGGTAGTTATTTATTTATATGATTACTTCCTTTATGTTGGATGTGAGACCGGTCGATAAGCGAATGGGATTGAATATGTTTAATTTGCTATAGAGTACCCCAAGGAACAAATGCATACAGACTTTAAGGTCAAACCTTCTATATTCCAAACTCAAAATTGTTACGGTTTCATTGGAAATTCGGCAACCAATCTTCGCCTCCTGTAGTTCTTGTTATAAAATATTACGAGTGCCATTTTCTTTGAAACACTCAGAAAATCATATTGAATTTGAGGTTGAAATTAGTCTCTTTGACTTTAAACTCAAACTGAAGTTTTCTTTTTAAAGGGACGATTATTGTTGGTTAAGTGAAGCTATACCTCGCTTTGGTCATAATTTTCAGTAAAACATTGGAATGATTTGACCGGTTAGTGATCCTTAATGTTACTGTTTTACTCAGAAACTCGTAGGTGAAAAATGATTAGAATTGAGGTCAACGAGCCAAATACATAACTTCGACAGCACTCTAACAACATCATATTTTCCCAATCTTTAGGGGCGAAGAAATATTTTATTGGGCAAATCTTTACACTTTGCAGATATAGGTTTGACCAAGCAATCAATCTTATAAGTAACATAATCTTAAGAGTAGTTAGAGGTTTTAATCATCATATCTAATACGTCTTCTACAATCAACATAATCACAATGCAAGAAAGGAACATAAAAGAACACTACTTCCCATAAAATAATCATAAACTACTCTACTTCACAAACACTAACGTGTCTTTTCATTATTGTACAACCAACTTAAATATGGAACATCATGTATAATGACCGGAAAAGATGATCACTTTTATGTGCTTTTTTTTTGTTTGCATACAATTTTGATTATGGCCCAACGAGACGGATCAATCTATCAGTTATAAAACAATATATCATAAATTGTTATGTTTTTTAATGTAGTGGGAAAACTACCGGCAACTCAAGCAAACTTAGATGTTGTGTGTGCATATAGAATAAAAGAGAGAGACGAGATGGAGAAACTTCTACATGGTTACATGAGCGTTTGCTCTCGTTCAAAGGTGTTTTCTCCTTTTACAATATCCATAATATTAAGTTTTTGAAGAGAATTATTTATTTATTATAAATATAAACCTTCTACGTATAGGTTAAATCATGCTTTGTGACTACCGAGAATGATCAAGTTGGTAAAGGAATTGTGGATTTAGTTAACGAACATGGCATACAAAAGCTTGTTATGGGAGCTATTCCAGAGAAGTAAGTCTTATTTTGTTTCCTTAACAAACCTGTATCTGTCGAGTTAAATCTGATAAAAAAAAATATATATAAAGAAATTGATTCGTATATAGTTGGATGAAGGTGAAGAAAAACTCGAGCAAATCAAGTTATGCTGCCAAAAATACTCCTCCATTTTGTCAAATATGGTTTGTCAACAAAGGTCAACTTGTTTACACTCGAGAACCTGCTGAAGACTATGATGATTTGCCACCACTGATTCATCATGATTCTAGTGTGTTACAGTCTCAATCTTTACGTTACCCCGACTCCGAAAAGGAAATACAGCAAATTTATTGTAGGTCCAGCTCAAGTACAAGTTTCATTGTTGGAAATACAAGTACGATGAAAAGTTGTCGGTCAAACACTTCTTCAGATTCTGGATATTCGTCGTCTACTGAACTTGATCCGAGATTTGAGGTAGAAAGCTTATTAAAACAGCTGGAAGAAATCAACATGGAAGCTCAATCATCACGGAATGAAGCATTTCAAGAGCTTGTAAAGCGGAAAAGATTAGAAGCACAAGCTATGGAAGCAAATAACAAGGTAGGAGTTTAACCAATCATTCATATACTTTGACTTTTAAGGTCAAACATTTTACTTTTCAATTCCAAATATGAAACGATTTTGTTGTGCTTCTTAGAATACAGAATACTACAGATGGAAAATTGTTGAATTAAGTTTTTAACGGAGAATTTGACCATTATGATTTCAAAAGTCAAACATTGACTTGTGTCCTTTTCAACGTCTTCTTTGACTTCTTTAGGTGAAGGTTTATGAAGCTGCTCACGCTCAAGAAGTTACATTAAGAGAAGTAGCCGAAGATACACTAAACGTTGCTAGACGAGAGCATGATCAAATCTTGGAACGAAACGAATTAACATTAAAGGAATTACATAAGACTATGAGAAACATAGCCATCTTAGATAGTCAAATACAAGAAGCAAATCGTAGACGTGAAGAATCCACTGAAGAATTGAAACTCATCCAAGCATCTATTGCAACTTTAACGATTGAAAAACAAACAGTTCAAAGACAACGACTTGAAGCAGCAAATTGGCTGGACATGTGGAGAAATCGTCGACATAATGGAGGTATTTCTTGTACGAATGTGAGATTAATGGAGTTTTCATTGTTGGATTTGGAAACTGCCACGTGTGGTTTTTCCGAGAGCTTCAAGATGGAGTGTGAAGGTTACGGTTGTTTGTTCTATAAAGGTGAAATGTCTAATAGAACAGTCATGATAAAGAAACTACATCCGAATAACCTGCAAGCAGAACCGGAGTTCCAACAAGAGGTTAATATCTCTCTTTCTCAGACACAAACACACTCATCGTAAAATTATTAATCTAGTTTCATTTGCACAGGTTCAAGTGGTTGGGAAACTGCAGCACAAACACATATCTAGATTAATTGGCACGTGTTATGAAGCTTATGCTCTTGTTTACGAGTACATTCCTGGAAACCTAGAGAGACATCTTTCTACAAAAACAAACTCTTATTCCGTGCACTGGAAAACCCGAACCCGAATCATCTCCGAAATCGCAAATGCACTTCTGTTCTTACACAATTCTAGACCCGAAAAGATACAACACGGCAATTTAAATCCTGTAAACATTCTTCTTGATTCTGAACTCTGCTGTAAACTAAGCAATTTCAGATTCTCTAGATTTGTTAACGAGGAAACATTACGTTGTCGTAGCTTTCGCCTATATGCAGAACCAAATTCGAATGGACCTTTTTTGTTTACTGATCCGGAGATTCTTCGAACCGGAAATTTGACATCAAAATCTGATGTTTATTCATTTGGAATGATTATCATGTGGTTACTCACAGGTAGTCGGTCAAGTGGATTAGCCAATGAAGTGAAAAAAGCGGTTTCGGGTTGTAATTTATCGACAGTTTTGGATGCATCAGCTGGCGAATGGCCTAGCTTTGTTGCTAAACGATTAGCTGATTTGGGTTTGCGATGCTGTGAATCAGACACTCGAGAAAGACCGGTGGTCTCACCGGTGTTGGTTAAAGAACTCGAGCAATTGTCTCTTCTAGAAGACCGCCAAGTTCCATCTTTCTTCCTGTGTCCCATTCTAAAGGTGAGTTTTTTTATCTTTCTCGCATAACTGTACCATATTTTAAGCTAAAAACCTATAACACATGATGTAATGTTGCGTTTGTAAGTATATACCTCATGCACTAAATGAAACTTTTATTGTTCGATAAGTTTTAATTGGAGTGATCATCACTTTAATTCAGGAAATCATGCATGATCCTCAGTTAGCGGCCGACGGTTTCACATACGAAGGTGAAGCAATGCTTGCATGGTTGAAGAACGGGGGTGAAACTTCTCCAATGACAAACTTAAAACTTAGCCACTTGGAACTTATTCCAAATCATTCTATTCGGGTTGCAATTCAAGACTGGTTGTGCAACCCGTAACTGTACATTGTTCCTTATTACTTGTACCGTAATAGAACATAGAATAGAAATCTATAGAAGAGTTAGAACTAACTCATTTGGTGAGTTATAGACTTATAGTATAGTAAGCTTAAACACATTTGTACATGGTAAAGAAAAGAAAAGATCATGTTTATTTATCCGAATCAGTGTTTATTGGTAGTACTTACTCTCTGCTTCAACAGCTGAGTTTCGTATATGGCAAAATTTGCAAAATCGTTCATATCGAGTTCTTTCTAACAAGGGTTATTTAGTGTTGCAGTAATTTGAGTGATATGTGTAAAATGGGCGGGTCGGATTGGTTGGTAATGGGTCAAAACTAGTTTGAGTTAAAAGAAACATATGAATATAGGTAAAGACATGTCAACAAGTTTTTTAAGATTATGTATCTTAACAAAATGTGTTTTTACTCATCTTCTCTAGCTCAATTTTAGCAAATGTTTTGAGTTTTATTGTCATGGAATCATGGATGACTTTATTTTTATATCGTTTTGACTCATTATATTATATACTCTAACTATTGAGCTTACATGTTATTGTTCACACGCCATTAACGTGTGTTTTTTTGTTAAATTTTTGTTTTTTGTATTTTATTTCAAAGGATGCTCTGTCCGTCTTAACCCGCGAATGAACTCCTCCTTTATAATCTATTTTACACAGTTTTGTGACTTTGGACTATGATTGACACTTAGGAAAATATTTTGTACTCCAATATAATAATAAATATTTAGGCCAAGCCTGTAAAGTATTGAATAAAGATAGATATGGATAAATTATTAAGACATGAATAATAGTTTTATATCTATGAGTTATTAATTTTGAATGTAGAACCGGTAATTTAAATAAAAAGATAATTATTATTAATGTTATAACTATATGTGTCTTGATTTTTATACATAATGCCGAGAACTATGTTAACATACTAAACATACATATTAGATTTTCCATACTAAAATTATTCGAAAAAGGCAAGCCTACTAGCATAATTCTGTGAGAATGATTTCCTAGGTTGCTTTTTAAATGGTTGTTTATGGATGTTCAAACTCGAGATATATAATGACGTTTACTACTAATTAATTAATTAATTATTAGTGAAGAGTATGTATGCTAAATACAGCTAACTTTAACTTACATTCTTGACAAGTTTTATGGACTGTATTACGGAGGATCGAATATATCCAAATTTTGAAGGATACTATCTTTTATATTATATGCATATATATATATATATATATATATATATATATATATATATATATGGTCAATTTCGATTTCTATTATATAAACTCTTCACTATATTACGGATTTAGCTTACATATATGTGTGTAGTATATATAAGGGGCTATATTTTTACTTTTCGCAAAAGACATCCGAAATCTGCCTAACCCCGCCTATACCAATCAATAACTAACACGTGACATTATTATTTTAATTCTTTTTATATTTACCAATCACTTTACTGATTATTATGTTTTTGTTACGTATATAATTAGACCACTACATCCTAATCGTTTCTTTTTCTTCATATTTACTTAAATAGGGTAAAAGTCTTATTTAAAGAAAAATGACATGACTTGCGAGTTCCAACTAAAGACAACAACAACATTATAACAAGAGTCATTGAATATGAGTTATTAAGATGAGCCTAATTTACAAAAACAAAAACATTTCAAGTTTAGGTAAGAAAATCAAAAACATCTAGGAGGTGGTTTACTATAAAAGGTAAAGGTCAAAGTCTTCATAAATTATAAAGTCAACCACGAAACTTCTCTTGACTTTTCGTTACCATGTGTTTTAAGCCACACGGCATGTTTGACCAAAATTTCCACCAAATTAAAGTCATTGTCCCTTAGTTAAGTGGGCATTTGAATTTGTTCATACATTTTCAATATCTTGACAATTGAAAACACACCATCCATCATAACATTGATCCACCGCATTCTACTAATTTGACCATAACTTTTGTGTTTTCACTTAATCTTAGCCTTGTAGGTTTGTCTAACTTGTTAAAACAAGTCTCAGGTTCGAGTCTCCATCTGCGATTTCCTTCTTTGATGAATATTAGGAAATAACTAACTTTAGTGTAAGATTCGTGGATTACATACTACCCAAATGTTGGATGTTACCCCCGAATCACTAACATAGTAATTCAAAAAAAAAAATTGTTTTAACAAATAACAAAATTATTTTAAGACATGACTGTGTACATTTAATGATATTAACCAATATCCTTGAGACAATCAGAAAAATCATGCACGAATATCCATGTCTATGTCAGATATCATCGACCATCAAATCGCCCATATGGCCTTATGGTTAATTTGTTAGAGCACCCGATGTGATGTCGTTCTGGGCTCGTTCTCGGCTCGTTGTCGAACCCACAACGAGGGACTCCCTCGTTACCACACCGAGGTGCCTCGTTGTTGGGCTCGTTCTCGTGGCTCGTTGTTGTGTTGACAACGAGCGATTTTGTAATTTTTTCTTTTTTTTTTTACAACGGTCGAAATATATATAAAAAAAAAATTCTAATCTAACGGTCGAATTTATACCGTTAGATTTTTTAATTTTTTTTTTTTTTTTAATTAAACACCATTTCACCTATAAATACATCCCCATTTTAACCAAAAAATCACACCATTTCTCAATCTCATTCTATCTCAATCTCATACCATAATCTCAATCTAAAATATTTTTCAATCGTAAAAATGTCTTCATCGACTTCAAACGCTCCCCAAACTAACACAAACACACCTTCGACGTCACAATTACAAACACCCTCCGGTTTCGCAAACTACCACGATATACTAACAAAAATATCGGATAATTTAGCTTTTAGTATATTTTTAGTTTTAATATTTTGTATTGCTTTATTAATTTGTATTGTTTTTAGTTTTAATAAAATCTTATATTTATCTTATTTAAATGTTTTGAAAAAATAAAAAACTGGGGTCTCATATCTTCCACAATCACCCACAATCCTCATTATCATACCACCTAAAAACTTAGAATCATGATTTTCAATGTCACGTCAGTAAAAGTAATCTAAAAATCACCAGAATCGTGATTATTATACCGTATGCTCTTATACCTTTTTCTAAAGGATTTTCAAACTTAAGTTTCCGAGAGAACTATTAGATATCATTTAATAAACAAATCATATCATAGAAATGGCGCTGAAATTTTAGAAAAGGTTAGAAAACTCAAGTTAATATGTGTCTTAGATGAGTATTTTGAGTTAAACGAGGTATGACTTTTCCGCGCGTTGTGTCGGGTTCTATTTTTATTTTGAATTCAAACTTTCAACCTCCAATTCATCTACACCATTCCTTGTTACTGGGACAAGTGTGTCTTTGTTAAATTATTTTAAACATCAAATATATAATATAAAATATAAAAGCTTTGTTTAGTAGCAAATTTATTTCAGTATAAGAGATAATGTGTATAAGATGAGTATTTTGAGTTTTAGAGATGCTTGGGTTTTCGTCGCGAAATGGGTTTGGGTTTTCTAACATATTTAATTCTCGCGAAATGGGTTTTCTAACATATTTAATTCTCGCGACGAAAAAGGTAGCATGAGACTTTTCACGAATTTATTCGTTAAATGTTCTCGAACAAGTGCATCAATCATACAATTCAGAAAAAACCTTTTAGAAGTACTTATATTATGATGTGAAACAAGATTCATGTTGTCCAACTTAAAGATTGCGGAAAATGTATTGATGAATTGTATGATACAACTTATTACAAGAAATGTTGTTTATTAGAATATTTGCAAATTCCGGTATGACAGTTTCATATTGGAGTAATTAATATGTAACAAAGTTTTTACACCTTTACAAATCTTCACCACCATATAAACAACATGATGAAAATTGGGCACCGAGTCGACTTGGTGCACCGTATCTACCTATTTTCATGTAACAAAACCGGTTTATTTGTGGGTTGTATGTTTACAGCAGTATTGATTACACGGATGATCTCCATATTCTTCCTTCAAGTGAAATTACAATGATTGAAACATCATCATGGTAACGCCTTCGATCCCCTTGTGGTATTTCCAACAACTCGTGAAAATCTAAACCTGTAAAGAACAAACAAGCAAGTATCATGGTTTTAAAAGTCTGAACACTATAGCTGTAAAATTTTCTTATAAACAAAGATTATTACCGGCTTTCCTGGCTGCACGAAGAAGAACTTCTTCAACTAAATGCTGAGCGGGATCACCTTCGGGTGTCCATTGAATAAAAAGCTCAACTTCAGAAACAGCCTCCTCGTTTGTAAAGTATTGATAAAGCCCGTCTGAAGATAATATCAAGAACCGGTCTCTTGGCCCCAATTTGTGATGGTGAAGATATGGGAGACAGTTTATATATGGAGCGTTTCCAACATAATCGATCCTAAACATTTCTAATAATGCATTGTTCCATTTTGGCTGCAGCAAATGAAGAAGTATGAAAGTTTTTAGTATCAAAACTATAAATGTCATCACGAATCCGACAAATCCAAAAATAGAAAGCCAGCTTGCTTCCTTTCCATCTAAAAAAAGTTATCAAGGTAACATTCCCTAAATTATATCCAATCTCGTATCATTAAAAGAATCTACTTTTATCAAATCACCATCAAGAATCTACTTGTTTCCTTAATTACCTGCTTAAGAAAACCAGCACCAAAAGCACGAGTGACCTTTAACGAGCCTTTGACTCGGTCATTCATCACCGCACAAGCATCATCAGGATGTTCGCTTTTTATTCTTTTAACTTCCTGCAAAATGTTAGCGAGTATAAAAATCCAACCTTTGTAAAGTTATAGGAATTTGGAAGCGATATATTTTTTATTTTTCTGTTACCTCTTCAATTGACGTACTATGATCTATACTAAGCTGACAAGCGCTTAAACTCGGGTTTGTGGTGGCAATATCCGCATCAAAAACCTCAAGATCATACCATGTTTCTTCCTTTATTTTTTCTAAATCCTGTCTCCAAATATCCGGCTCGGATTTCTGACCTAAAACAGCACGACTATCACCAACATTCATAACATAAACATCTTCACCTTTCATTAACATAACAAGAACACACGATCCCATCAAAGCTAATTCAGGATTCTCGACAAGCATTTGGTCAGCAATATCCAAAAAACCCTCCTCGGTTTTCTTTAGTCCTTGAGCCAAAGCTTTCAAAACATCCGAATGATTAACAGATTTCGACCCATTAGAATTCACATGTTCTCGTAATCTTCTATCAAGTTCTAATCTTTCTCTATTAAATTCACACTTCCATCTTTTATGATTCGCCTCCCATTTCTTACCAGCCCCTCGGTTTCTAATCTTATCCAATGGATAACTCTCCTGCTTATAGCCATACCTCTTCTGACTCTCTTTATTAATATTCGAGTCGAAAACATCTATAGACTGATCCGAATGATTCAAATTGGAATTTTTATCATCATCATATAATAATCCTTTAAGTTCTTTATAAACAGATTGATACATATTCGATAACAAATAATCGGGCGCATCAGGACCGTTAAATCCGTCATAAATCCCAACAAAAACCCAACCGTGTTCTTCAGAAACAACAACATGAACTCTATCTTCCCCTGCTTTCCCTTGAGCCCATTGAAGATTTTGGCTTTGACTTTGAGTCAAACATTCATCATGATCATCTAAAAAACTACTTTCGCTACTCAAATTAATACTACTAATTGTCAATTCATTGTTCTTATCACAACCATTAACACCCCAATCATGATCTTTCAGCTGATTCATAGTTTTACTCACCGGTGCAACGCTAGAATTCTGTCCAAAAGTCTTGAAAATCGCACGTTGGATAACCCGAATCAAATTCGCCTTTCTTGCTTTTCGTTTAAACGCATACCCTCCATGAGAGTAGCTTCGATCAAGCGGACCCGAAAACAAAGGACCCGATTGAAAACCTCTGTCCATTTCAATAGGTCCCGAATATAAACCCGAATACAGAGGGCCGGAATGTATCGAGTTTCTTGGTAAAGGATGAAGTGGGACTGAAGCAAAAGAGGTTGATGATTCAAAAGCTGAAGCTTTATCTATGGTGTTGTAAGAGTAGACGTCAAGAAATGACGTGGATAAGGGAGTTGAGGTGTTGGCGGAGACTGATGCGCCGGAGATTGACCGGAAAGTTGTGGTTTCTTCAGAATGGACTTTGGATAGTGAGATTTGTTGAGATGGGTCGGGTCTAACGTAGACGAAGGAATGACCCAGATCGTCCAATGGGTCGGAGATGACGGCGGAGGATGGGTGGTGGTGGTGGTGGATGTCGGTGCCGGAGAAACAGACGGTGAGCTTGCCAACGCCGTTACCCATGATGATTAGATTAGTAGAGATAGTGATTAATGACCATGGAATGGAAATGAATTGTTGTGTTGGAAGACAAGAATTATGTAGTGGTGTTGGTGGTGGGATGAGAGAGAGGGGTTGACTTTTATGGCGGAGGTTTTTAAAAATAAAAGGACAAAATTCAACAACTCTTGTATATTTCTTTCACTAATAAGTAATGATCACACCTTTATATCTCAAATTCATTTTTGAGTTAATTACATGGGTCGTCCCTATGGTTTGCACCATTTTCATCGGTCATCCCTATAACTTTTTTATTACACCACTAGTACCTAAGTTTGAATTTTGTTACCTGCAGGGTCCCTATTTTGGACGTGACGTTAAATGTGCCGTTAAGTGATCTCACGTGGATCACACGTGAGGGCATTTTAGTCTTTTTAACTTTTTCTGACCCATGTCAGTGTCCCTATCCCAAAATCCCCAAAACCCAAAATTAATTTCTCCTCAAACCCAGGTCATTCATCATCATCATATACTTATATCACTTTTATTATAAACATTTTCAACGAACTGAATCAACAGATCCAGGCTCCTATCACTTTCATCGTCTTCATCATCATCATCGTCATCGTAATCTCCCATAAAACTCATATTCCGACTCTGATTACGTGGATCTACCGCTGAAGTATCACCATCCTGATGAACCAATTAAATTATATAAATATATAATTAATTATTTAGGAGGGAGAGAATAGAACCTGACGGAAATTAGGAGGACGGCGAGAAGCTCGGAGATGAAAACGACGAAGAGTAGTTTTTAGTTGAAATCGGGTGGGTGTGATCGAAACAGATGCTTCTGCTGCTCCTTGGAAAATCAATTGGGATGACGGACTTGTTGATGATGATGCCGCCATCTTATAACTCAAATAGCCAAACAAAAACAAATCTATGCAATACCCTTTTGCATAGCCTGAATACCCTTTTGCGTAGCCTGAATCCCAACATCTTTAAGCTTACTGTTGTTATTATTTGTTTGTTTAATATTTTGTGTTAAATGTTGGTCAACAAAAATTATTTTATTTTTTAGATTTCTTTACTAGAATTTATCTTTTTATTTAAGTGGTTGGGATATAAAGATAGATCTGAAGGAGTATATGATGATGATGATGAATGATCTGGGTTTGAAGGAGAAAAAATTTTAAGTTTTTGGGATAGGGACATTAAAATTGGAGAGAGAAAGTTAAAAGGACTAAAATACCCTCACGTGTGACCCACGTGAGATCACTTAACGACACATTTAACGTCACGTCCAAAATAGGGACCCTGTAGGCAACAAAATTCAAACTTAGGTACTAGTGGTGTAATAAAAAAGTTATAGGGATGATCGGTGAAAATGGTGCAAACCATAGGGACGATCCATGTAATTAACTCTTCATTTTTTCATATAAATATTTCTAGACTTAATTACGTAAACGGTAGCTGTAATTTGTAGCCATAAACTTTTCTTCATTGATCCCGTCCTTGTGATTTTAAACTATTACGGACCCAATCTTACTATCGTTAAGTTTATTAATTTGTCATTAAATAAAAAGATCAAATTCGTAATTCAAAAAATAGGGACCATTTATATAATTAATTATTTTTTATAAAGGAAATCAAGTGAAATCGACATCTACAACCTCACAAACACGTACACCGATACACATATACAATCATAGCCTTTCCCAACGTACAACTATCAATTTTATTGTCCGCAAAATCCATATTATAATTTGACTTTTCAAATTTTTGTTATTAGAGTAACATTTGCAGATCTCGGATGCGAAAGTTAGTATTGATTATTTTTTATTACTCGAAACCGTTTTGTAATAAGCGGGTATCCAAACTGCGCTTACCCGAAACAAGGTCATCCGTAGTTCGGATCGCGGTCAACTAAAATTATAGGTTTACTAGTTCAATTCGAATCAAGAGTCGGTAATTTCACCTCGATAAAATTATTAAAAGAAAAATTATGACTCCCCCTGAGACTGTTTTGCCTTATGTGCATAACTCTCCGATTTTGAATTATGCCTCTAACACATACAACTCATATGGTTCAACGAGAAGTACTCTTTCATGGCTTCTTCGACCTTGTGTAATTTTTTATATGTCGGTCACAACTAAACCGTCTCCGATTTCACGGGCAACGACTTAAGCTCTTCATTATACGAATTGGAAAAGAATCATGTATTTTGAAATATTTGCAACATTAGGGTTTGTATTCCTTGTTACCCTCGTGCGAACATTGTTGGGTGTCGATGACTTTATTGCCATAAAGTTTGATAGTTGTGATCAGATTAATAGATAAAAGGGTCGCTTAGTTTCCCTAGGATTCTTCCTGGACATCAATATCTAATGAAATTACGAAATTACCTTCATATGTACGGTACATGGATTAAGTGTTAGAATCTAAAGGTTTGACCAAACATTCTTTTGATCAAAGGATTAATATGTTAAATATGCCAAACAATAGGACTATACGAATAATCCTTTTAAGTATTTTGAATGAAAGTGAACATGCATGTATACTACATTGACATAAAGCATAATTAAGTAATTATATTGATAGTGTATAGGCAACTTATTTGATAACTTAAATAGATGCCATATATATTAATAGTTTTGAACGTTAGAGGCATACTAAATTTCATAGTAAATTAAATATATTACTAAACATTTATCTTTTAAATAAATACGAACGACAATCATAAAAGCAAGATAATTCAAAAGTGTGTGCAGTTTTGCACTCTTCAATATTTCTAGCTAATATTTATTGAAAAACCCTTAGATTCTAACTATTACACTATTGCACTCTTCAAGAAATATGCACAATAGCGAAAAACCAATTAAACGCCCCTATCAAGCAAAAATCCGAACTTGGCCGACATGTCAAACTATGTAGCCTCATGATCCACAAAGAGAAGACCCTAAATCGAGCTACAAATTGCGACCGACATCCTTTGGCGACATTCGACCCAAGGAAGACAAAACTTTAAACACCTATGAAAAATCCAAGAGAACGTGTGGGATTTGCATTTCATATCGCTAATCTACTACCACAATATACATATGGTAGTTATGTATGTTGTAATGTTGACGTACTATGTTCTAATGATAAACATGATAGCTTCCAAACTTAAGAGAATGAAATGATTCAAATCTATGTTTGCAAATATCCTTAATTATGATGTAGATGTGGTACTGATTCGTATCACTTAACGGAGTTCTATTAACAATAATTAACAGCGAGGTTGGTTTAATCCAACTTGTAGTTGATAAACTTTGACGTTAGTTCGCAAGTGGATGAATTATCAATGTGTTTGAGATACAAAGTAGGTTCATTCTATTTTCGGTTTTGGAAGTCTCATTAAACTATGAAACATCCCTCAATAAAACTATGGTTACATTTGCTAACTGTTATTAAACAAAGTACATTTTCTTTTAATATATGTGTCAACTTAAAGGTTTACTACTAATTTGGAAGAGTATTAATATATTTTTGCTAGATTTTGTTTTTTTGCAATAAGAAATTTATTTTCTTTATAATTTGATAACGATAAGATATGAAGATTAAATTCGATGGAAATCGAAGTAAAGGGGTTGTTGGATCGGGGAATAGTTGGTAATATGCAGACAAAGAAATACAGCTATAGTGTTTTAGGTGGCTTGACCCTCATAACCATGTTTTGTACTTTTCTTTTTAGAAAATAATTAAAAGAAATCTATAATTTTTTAATTTTTTTAATATAATATAAAAGAGAAACTTAATTGACACATGAGCCTTTGAATATAGATTTATGATGTCATCACCTTATTCCTCTTTAGAAATTAACTAATGTTTTCTTTCATGCGTTTCTTTTTCATCCTAAAATTTATTTGTTTGAGAAAACATGAAACGATTGATATTTTTCAAATTCAATATCAGATAAACACAATAGTTATATTCGATTTGGTAATACTCGATATCAAATCAGTAAGTCATTACCTTCTTTCTTTTGATTACGTCTTTCTAAGTTTATTCTTTATTTTTCCGGTTATTATACTATTTTCTATATTGTTAACACTTTATTAACTGATTTTGTATGAATTTATTATAGTTTTTGATGAAGTGCACACAAGGTGTTTGATGTGACTTTCTTATTCGATGATTGTTACCGGATTGTTTCTCTAAAAGGGAAGAAGGCAAAAACATCATCAGGTGTTTAGTCTTAATAAATTATTTGTTATAGCAGCATTTACTATTGCTAACAAGTAATATTGAATTTATTTAAATCATTATATGTAGTACCATCAGATGATGCCGTATGGAAAGAAAAAGAACAAGGTTTTAGTTCGTGTTATAATGTGACAACTTCACCGGTGAATATAATTTCATAACAACCTGTTGAAATTAAATTGTTTGAAAAATAAGTTTAAGTTCATTAATACTATTCATTACTACTTCACAAACTACTACCCAATTACTATTGCATGTATACCAGTTACTACTGCATGTGTATTGATTAATACTGCAAAACTGATGGTTACTACTACTCAAGACTGTTACTACTGCCAGTCTTCTGTTACTACTGCATGAAGAGTTTAGATAATTTTTGAATAGTTTTGTAATTATCTCTTCCTTATTTGTAACAATTGTAGTTATATTACAATTGTGATTGTAAAAGTCGTTTCCTAGATTAGCTAGGTTTAGCCTCAAGGTCTATATATACATAGATCCTTGTATTAAGAAAAACACGTATATTGATCATTCCTTAAAGGTTGATATATTGATGCTTATAATTGATATTCATTATTGTTCTTATTCTGTGTTAACAATATTCGTTTAATCAATAAACTTGATATATCAAAGTGTTTATATCCGCTGCTAAACTTCTTTGATAGATCATGATCTTCATTCAAAGTGTGGTTGTGTTTACATAAATCATATTGATCCTGACAAGTGGTATCAGAGCATATGAGGTGCTCAAGATCTACAGATCAGAAGTTTGTGTTGAAGCCTTAACAAGAAGCAACTTACTATCAATCATGACTGTTCATATATATTAGTGATGGTGCCCAAGGGAAGCCCGGGTAGTACTGGCCCAAGGCATCAAAGGCCCTTCAGTCCAAATGCATAACATTATTCAAATTTTGAGCCTTGTGACTTTTAATAAGTTGATGTAGGTTTTGAACTTCAAAACTTATTGTAGGTTTGTAACTATATTACCTATTAGAGCAACTATCCCACAACATGCATCATCATGTTTGTGTGTGGACATTTTATGAAAAACAAGACTACGTAAAGAGTGGAAACTGACCAATTACCTTCTTTGTAACATCCCGAGCACTCACCGTGCTTATGCATGAACTATGTCAACTATATGCCTTTAATAAGTTGGTTTTAAACTTCAAACTTTTTGTGATTAGGTCTTATTTTTATTGTTTTGGAACGTCTCAAGTAATACCTATTAGGGTAGCCCTTTGCATTACACCAGTTTTAATTTAGACGGCTAAAATGGATTAAAGCATTTTACCTCATAGCAACATACAAGTTACAAAAACTCGTAACAGATTTGACTTTTTGCAGCGCTGCAACGCTGATTTAGTCTCAACATGTTACACATCTATCTTTACTCGGTAATTTGAGGAAGATATTAATGATGGTACTTTGTTGAACCACTTCTTTTGGCGATTCCCCACAAGAATACATTGAAGATACTTTATGTACATATGACCTTTAATTCAGCCAAATCTTGCTTGCACGAGTCTTCAAAACTCATAGAGTTAACAACTTTCATGGTTTATTGATGCATTCGTTGACGTCAATAGAGGTCCTACCGGAGCCATGGCTCCTCACTTTACCAAATGAGGGTGCACCCAATAGCCCCTTTACGCTGCAGCTTCCCTCACTGCAGTTCATAAGCTTTCTAGACTCCCAAAGCTTTGGGCCGGGACCCTGATGGGCTGGTTTGATTTCCATGGCCACCAACCGCACAATGTTGCTCCGACAAAAGGGGCAAACGGGTGGAATTGATGCACTGTTTGCCTTGTTGTGGCAGCACAAGGTTAAGGTGCATTTAGCACACATTTGATGGCCACAATCTTGGACCTCTATGGTGCATATTTGATCAAAGCATATACAGCATAGCTCTGTTTCGCTGACCTGCAAATAAATTTGGTGTTCATGTGTGAAAATTAGAGGTAATCGTTCCGTCATATTTACTTCAAAAATAAAATTAGCTTATATAGCTATATAAGAACACGAAATTGTTAAATTTGGCACATACGTTGACTAAGGTCAACATAAATATCATCTTATGACCCTTTCAAGCATATAGAGACATTCAAAATCCAAACATTTTGTTTCATCTACTCGTCTTCCATATCTTTCGGGTTCTTAAAAAAGTAAGTTTTGAAATTACCTCAGAGATATTATCATCTAGACCCTCGGATTCAGATTGTGATGGAGATGACATCGAGTGACCAGTGTCCTTCAAGATGGTTTTTTCACGCTCCTTATTGGCCTCCATCAAGGCCCGCTCTAACAAAGCTTTCGCATCTTGATTAAGCTCATTGATGAACTTCAATAGTGACGGCCATACTAGAGGCTCTGCAGATGAAGGGTTTAGCAATGCTGCACAAACTCCGTTCTTATGCTTTAAAGCAACCACGTATGGAATTCTTCTGCATTTAGTGGCACAAACTGTATCTTTAATGATAATTTTAAATTTGACGTATTATCCAGACAGCCTACGATTACATATTTACGCTGATAATAAAATTTATAAAGTTTTGCTAAAAGAAAAAGAGGGATTAGCAAATGATTTGAAAAAAAAATAATTACCCATATGGATCTTGTTGAAGTCGATCTGCACCCCATGCCAATAATTCTCTGATACAATGAATCGAACCCGCTCTTGCAGCCACATGAAGTGGCGTGCTACCAAGGAAGCTATAGATTAAGATGATTTATCGATTAGAAGGATTACTCATTTTATCCTATTAAAAGATATTTTTGAGAAGCGTTGATACCTATATCCACCCGTAGAGGCACAAACAAGAGCTCCACTATCTAAAAGTATATGAACACAATCGGAGCATTGTTGGCGTGCTGCCAAGTGCAAAGGTGTTGCCCCTTTACCATCTCTTATATTTACAAATCTTGAAAATCCCCTGCATCGATTGAATAATATCTTTTATTTAATTTCTATGCAAAATAAAGTATATCAAAACAATATTACATATAACTGAGAAAAGCTACCAGGAAAGTGCAATATGGGAGGCCCGGGCAGCAGAAAGAATGATTTGAAGACAATCGGAGTGGCCATAAAAAGCAGCATAATGCAAGCATGTTCGTCCATTCAATGAATCAAACATCAAAATCTAGCAAATTATAAACAATATCACCGTCATTTTTCACTTCAACAATCTTAAAATCACACACATCATGAATTCGTGTGTGGGAATATTTTTTTAATTAAATAGGTATGATATGGACATACATTGGCACCGGCTTGAATGAGCTTTTCTACACAAGTGATCTTCCCATGCATTGCAGCCAACATCAATGGAGTCTAAACCATCAATCAAATTATAACCAAAATCAGTAAAAAGCCTAAAACATGAAAGTTTTTTTTTTTTTTTGCTAACCGTAGCGCCGGGCCTAGGGGCTATGGTTAATATTTTCACAAATGTTTGAAAGTTGGATACATACAATCGAGAGTGTTTTAAGTTAAATAGACTTATAAAGTTTAATACATTTTCAAACACCACGGAAACAAACCTGTTTATGACGATTCAAGGAATCAGGGTTAACCAAATGATCATCCAAAAGCATCGAAACAATCTAAACAAAAACCGTCACAACTTAAACACATTACATAACCAACTAAAACCAAGCAAACAAAGATAACAAAATCATGAAAACCATAAACTACCCACTTCGATCCGACCATTAGCCGCAGCAATATGCAAAGCAGAATGACGATCATGAAGAGTCGTTAGTCGGACAAGATCCAAATCTTTTTCCAAAACATTTCTTACACTCTCCAAATCACCACACTGCACTGCTGTGAACAATGAGTGATCGGTTTGCCCCCGACAACTAAGCCCCTGCCCCATATTTGTCGGAGGACTACCGGAATCAGCCACGACCACCAAGAGGGAGTAGTGGTGGTGGTGTTTATTTACATTTGAGCGGTGGATTAGATAAATGAGAGTATGGGTGAGAACGGGCAGGTGTCAGAGATTTTACGGGCAATCTAGAGATTCACTTCTCTTTACTAAAAGAGAGTGCCCGACATCCCCTGATTTTTCGCATCTGTGTCTCTTTAGTAAAATTGATTCTCTTAAAAGTTACAGACAAACTATTACAGTATCTACTTTTGTAACTAGACAAAATAAATATATACCTATAATTTTAGCCATTTCTTTTTTGTTGGGGTACAAATAGAAAGCAGTATTTTTTTTTTTTTTTTATTATAAATTATCTTAAATATGTGAAGAAATTTTTTAAATCAAAATCTTTGAGTGAATGTCACAAATTGTTCTTGTGGTTAGTTCTTTTTCACAAATCGTCCTTATGGTTAAATCAAAATCTATTAAAATACTTGTGTTCGTGTCACTTGATATTCGATTCTACTTGTATTCTTATTCGTGTCAAAACTACTTGTATTCGAATCAGTGTGTATTAAAATCCACTTTGTTCTAATTCAATCTTCTTCGAACTCAAATCTTATTCGAATTCAAATCCTATTCGAATTAAATTCTATTCGAACTCAAATCCTATTCGAATATAATCCTATTCGAATCAAATCTTATTCGAACTCAAATCCAATTCGAATCTAACCTTATTACACTATCTCTTCGAATCAATCACCTTCGAATCAATCACCTTCGAATCAAAATTACGCTAGTTAGAAACCAAAGCCATTCGAATCATCCAATCTTCGAATCAGAAGTACACTGGTTCGAATGAACTCCACCTCGAATTAAGCCATATTCGAATGACAAAATACACTTCTTAGAATCGAACCAAGTCTCTTCGAATGACAAATACACTTCTTATAATCGAACCAAGTGTCTTCGAATGACAAAATACACTTCTTATAATCGAACCAAGTGTCTTCGAATGACAAAATACACTTCTTAGAATCGAACAAAGTGTCTTCGAATGACAAAATACACTTCTTATAATCGAACTATAATGTCTTAGAATGAAAATTACACTACTTAGAACCAAATTCCATTCTAACCAATACAAAACTCACTCGAATATGTGAAAATTTGATCGAATGAAGTGTTTTCGAGCACCTCGCTCTGATACCAATTGTTTGGTTTGATCAGTTTAGAGAGAGAAAGTAGATTTAGCAATAAGCTCCAATATTTACATTAATCACATCTCACACTCCTATTTATAGGAGTGTTGGGCTTTACATACACTTCCTAGATATTACAATTATTTCTCTAATAACAAATATAAATATAATGTTATGAATATTCTATTCGTAACAGATATTATTATATATTTATGATTTTTATGAAATAAAATCTTTAATAGTTATTTTCTACTTAATAGGAAATAGATGAAATTAAATGATTAGAACAAGGTTTTATTTGGCCGTCTTCCGGTCTGGATAATCGTTAAAAGCTAAAATGTAAAAGATAATAGTTAAGAGTTAATAATAAATATTGTTTTAGTTTTTATTTAAAAGCAAATATAAAATGTAAAAGATAATAGTTAAGAGTTAATAATAAATATTGTTTTAGTTTTTATTTAAAAGCAAATATGGAATTAAAAACCCATAGAAAAAAGAAAATACAACAAGCCTCTAAGAGAAATACCCAAAACTAAAGACTACATACCAAACAAAATCACAAATGGCCTAAAACAATAGCTAAAACATGAATCACCTCGTACAAAAGAACCAAATAAAACCAACAAAAACCTTAACCGAAAAAATCTACTTAAAATATGGAACAATGATAACCTTTGAATTGACCACAAAAATACCACCCCTTGAAAAGCTTTACTAACATCTTTATTACTATACAAGACCACTTTCCAAGAAAATATGTCAATAAAAGAAATTAAGGATTAAAAATTAAAATTTAAAATATATTAGTTTTGATTAATATAAATCTCTAATTAATAGGTGATTTGTGTATGAAAACACTGATTTATATAATAATATATTACTTTATTCCGTCATTTCCTTTTATTTCATTTTTATTGTCTATCTTTGTATTTCCAAATAATTGTGCATTGACCACTAGGGATTGTTCAAATGGTTATATCATTCTGTCTATCTGGGGAGGTCTCGGGTTCGAGGCTCTCAGGATGGGTAATTTACAAGCTCATGTCCCTTGTAAGATGAGATTGATTGGTATACAAATATATACCAAGAGCTAAGAGACACCTTCCAATAAAATAAAATAAAAATTATGCATTACTAAATATAGTAATTATATTTGTTAAATATTATCAAAACATCCCTAATCAAATATGTTATTTATAAAGGTAAATAAAATCTATATTAATTATTAAATAAAAAAATTCTTCTTTTATGATTTTTATGAAAAAAATAAAGAAATAATTAATGAATTCAATGCATATTTTTTAAAGTGATTTATTTTAGATCATAATACATCAATATTTTATTAGTTTGTTCATCTATAATGGTTTTATACCTATAATATTTATATATTTCTTATTACGTATTATCAGATTACTGATCTTTGACAAGGATCTCAACTATTCCACCTATTTTACGAACACTTTCTTTCGATATATATGCACATAAGCGTTATCATAATTAATGGGATATACATTTAAATAGTAATAAAAAACCGAATTTTAAAAGCCGATCCAACCGAATAGAAATTTGGTTCGACTCGTTTTAGATCTTAAGTTTATTTGGATTGTTCGGATTCATATTTTAGAAATCGAAATTCAATCGGATTCATCTAATTGAATCGAATTAGACCGATCCATTCAAACAAAAAGCTCTGAGTGTATGGATTATTGGATTGTACGCATTGAATTAGATGCGCCATTTGGGGTCGAATTGGGACAGCAGCTTTGGGCTTGGTTGTTAGTGTTTCTTGTGGCCTATGTTTTTGCCACATTAGTAAATTACTACACTTATTTTTATTCGTTAGAAAGTTAGAGACGATTCTAGTGAGAGGCGTATATCGGGCCCACATAAGTCCCAGAATCCTCTAGTAAAATCAATCTCAGCAGGACCTTTTTAATTATTAAAGTGTAGTAAAGACCCCAGAATCATCTTACCTCACCTATAAATAACAAGACCATCCTTTGCTCCAACCATAACATTTAATTCATCTTAAACAAATTTATCAATTCCAATCAAAAGCTTCGATCATATATACAAAACAATGTCGATCATTCCAAGCTTCTTCGGTGGCCGTCGAACCAACGTGTTTGATCCATTCTCTTTAGACATATGGGATCCCTTTAATGGCGTCTTCAACAACACTCTCTCGAATCTTCCAGTTGGGGCTCGTGAAACTTCAGCTTTCGCGAATGCGCAGATCGACTGGAAGGAGACTCCAGAAGCTCATTTATTCAAGGCTGATCTTCCAGGGCTAAAGAAAGAAGAGGTGAAAGTCGAGCTGGAAGACGGTAATATTTTGCAGATCAGTGGTGAGAGGAGCAAAGAGAATGAAGAGAAGAATGACAAGTGGCACCGTATCGAGAGAAGTTCTGGCAAGTTTCTTAGGCGGTTCAGGTTGCCGGATAATGCTAAGGTTGATGAGGTCAATGCTAAGATGGAGAATGGGGTGCTGACTGTGACCGTGCCTAAGCAGGAAGTCAAGAAGCCGGAGGTGAAGGCTATCGATATCTCTTCGAACTAGAGATTTTATATATATCCTACTTTGTATAATAAGAAAATGTGTGTGATCATGTGGAAGTGCAACCTAATGGAGATTTGTAACTTGTTTGTCAAGTAATAAAAATTGAGTGTTCATTTTTTGCTTAAATTTCTAGACTTTTATTTAGTAAGGTAGTCAAAATAGTGTAATACTACGTTCACAAAAGAAGAATGACTCAAAGTGATGAAAGAATATGAATTTAACCAGCCTTAATAACAAGATTCGGATAAATTACATAGATCGATATGCCAAATACCAAAGAAATGAATAACACAATCAGGTTGTGCCAAGCTAGTAGGCGGGTTGGCATCGATTATACTTATCAGGGTACAACCAGCTTGTGTTATTCCCATCCCCTATTTGTTTTCTTAAAAAGAGATTAATAGATCACGATGATTATAATTTTGGAAGATCAAGATTCAGTTTAGCAATGTTCTTTCGGGACTTAGATGGAACAGCTCCAAATTGATTTTGTAGGTGTGGTGAATTTTTCCTTTCACTGAATCAAAAGACGGACCAAGGAATTCACGATAAGAGGATCGAGGAGCTAGTTTGTGAGGAGCAGTCGTGAAAAGTTTAGGATTGCATACATCAAAAAGCATGTAAGTGTTTATAGGTTGGAATGAAACTAAACAGGACGTTGAAGGGTGCTTTGAAGGAGAGAGTCTAGGAACGCTAAGAACCAATGCTGACCGTCCGATTAAGGTGATAATCAGTAGTAATCATTTACTACTGATCAGTAATCACTTACTACTGATCAGTAGAAGGGTACTACTGATCAGTAGGTTACTACTGATCAGTAGTAAGGTTACTACTGATCAGTAGTAAGTGGTTAGTATTGATCATCACCTTAATCGGACGGTCAGCATTGGTTCTTAGCGTTCTCCAATTACTATATATATATATATATATATATATATATATATATATATATATATATATATATATATATATATATCCATTTTATGTAATTAACCTCCTAGCTTAATGATATAAAAAGTAATGTCATATCTTTGCAAGAGCTCTTAGATTTGAACCTTATTGAAGGGACAAAGAAAAATATTAGACAAGACTCATTAAAGTACCCAGATTAATATATATATATATATATATATATATATATATATATATATATATAGGGATGAGATCATGTAAAAAGTCTAAATATTGTAAAAAGTGTGAGAAGCAATATTAGCCAATCATTAAATATGATTAATAGTTAAATGGGTTTTTATAATCAACAATACTAGAGGGGTAGTTTAGTCTTTGTTCCTCATTCTCAATGGCACCAATTCAAGAAACAAATCCATCTCCGATCCCACTTGAGATTCAGACGTCGATGTCGAAATCGATAACAACCCATTTCCTGTATCTCTCGGTGGTCTTCTTCCTATATCAAGACAAATAAAGTTAACTTTTTTATAATTTTAAATTGAAATTCAACAAAAACCCCCGATTCAACAAAAACCCCCAATTCACCAAAAACCCCCAATTCACGAAATTAGGGTTCTTCGCTCAAATTTTTTCGTTCAAATCCGCCATTGTTGTACATCATCATCACTCATCACTCTCTGTATTTTGTTCGATGAAAGCAAAAATGAAGGAAACATATGCAATTTTAACTCGTAAGTTTTACAAAAATCTATATTTGTAATCATTTCGGTTAATATTTTCACGTTTTCTAATGAAATCCGCCATTGTTATACATCATCATCATCATAACGTTTTCGATTTCATTTTGTTATGATGCACAACAATGATGCACAACAATGATGTATATTGTTATGATGCACAACAATGATGCACAACAATGATGCACAACAATGATGCACAACAATGATGTATATTGTTATGATGCACAGACGTATATTGTTAAAAATGATGCACAAAACCTCATAATCACATTCTTCTTTACTCAAGCACGTGATTCCTTTAATCTTCATCGCCTCTTTCTGTTTCTCTCTCACACACAACACCTTCACTGTGTGTTCCCAAATCACCAAAAATTGAACCC
This sequence comes from Senecio squalidus, assembly GCA_910822075.1. Lineage (NCBI taxonomy): Eukaryota > Viridiplantae > Streptophyta > Magnoliopsida > Asterales > Asteraceae > Senecio > Senecio squalidus. Next base: position 14,819,744 of record CAJVGC010000591.1, read on the forward strand.
ATTTCTTAATAAATCAAACCAACCCATTTTCAATTTTAACTGTGATTTGATTTGATCTGATCGGAGATGGGTGGCGTAACATCGTCGGAGAGAGGAAAATGACGGATGTGTCGGAGAGAGGAAACGTGGAGGTTTTGAACAGGGGAAAGAGAAAGAAGACAGTTAATTGAATTAAATATAGTGTAATGACGAAAATACCCTTATGTTAAAAAAAAAAAAAAAAGGAAAGGAAAAGACACATGGCAGTCTATGATTGGTTCCCCAACTTTTTACAATATTTGGACTTTGTATATGATCCTACATCTATATATATATATATATATATATATATATATATATATATATATATATATATGTATCCATTTTATGTAATTAACCTCCTAGCTTAATGATATAAAAAGTAATGTCATATCTTTGCAAGAGCTCTTAGATTTGAACCTTATTGAAGGGACAAAGAAAAATATTAGACAAGACTCATTAAAGTACCCAGATTAACCCATACACATTTGTGTAAAAACCTTAAGTGTAAGGACCTAAATAAATGTCAAGCCAAATGTATTTTAGATGATAAAATTGGAATTAAATATCTTAATTGGATGACATGTGTTAAAAGAAATTTCGATTTATTATAAGTGAGATAAGATGTAATAAAACAGTTATTGAAATACCTCAATTAACTCACATACATATGTATATAAAAAATACTTACTTCTTCTACACATTGAAGATTGAATACACATTAATATTAGTGAAAATAATGAAAATTAAAATTCTTGTGACGATACAGATAATTATAAACATTAAAAATATTAATTAAAGAACTATAATGAAAATCAAAAAAACTTATCGGCATATATCATCATCTAATCTGAAACATCATAAACACTACAAGAATATCAGCTTTTGGTGACGACACTTTTGGCGACGACAAAAGATCGTCGCTAAAACGTCGACAAATTTTTTTTAACTTTTTGACTTTCTGAGAGTCAACCTTTTAGCGACGACTGTTGGCGACGGCGTTGACCTTTAGCGACGACTCTATATTAATTAATTAACGAAAAACAATAATAATTCCCACCAAATTCCACCAAAACTTACGGCAACTACAAATCGTCGAATCTAACTGAATATTTTATTTAATTAATAAATAATTAAATGATTTTTAAAACATTAAAATAATTAATTAATTTTGTTAGACTTACGACGATGATTTGTCGTCGCTGTAACTCTAACAAAATTAATTAATTATTTTATATAATTTAATATATATATATATATATATATATATAGTAATAATTAATTAAATTATTTAGACCTACAACGACTATTTATCGTCGCCGTAAGTCTAAGTAAATTAATTAACTATTTAAATAATCTAAATAATAAGTAAACTATATATATTAAATTATTTAAAATTATATTAAATAATTTAATATATATAATTTTTTTAAATTAAATTATTTTAAATTAAAATAAAAATATTATTTATAATATATCAAATTAAATAATATATAATGTTAATTTTAAATAATAATTTTTGTTTAAAAATAAAATTATTTGATAATAAGAAATTAAAATTAATTATATTATTAATGTTAATATACTTAAATTAAATGTATAAACATATTTTTAAAGATCCGATATTGTAATTAAGTAATACGATTAATAATCTTTTACTGTTATAACGGAAAGTTATAATACTACATGTTGTGGTATAAATATAACTTTAAACTATATCCCCAAAATGCTAGACCTTATTTCCTAAACTCATATCCCTAAACCATCGTAACCCTAAACCCGAACAACATTCATCGACTATCGACTATTAAAGCTAACATGAGTAAGGCAAAGTTGTATAGACCATTCATCTATCGACCATTCATCGACTATTAGAACACCATAACCCCCTTGCTAGACCTTAAATCCTAAACTCATATCCTTAAACCATCGTAACCCTAGAAACCTAAACCATCGTAACCCTAAAAACCTAAACCATCGTAACCCTAGAAACTTAAACCCGAACAACATTCATCGACTACTCACCATTTATCGACTATTAAAGCTAACACGAGTGAGGTAAAGTTGTATAGACCATTCATCTATCGACCATTCATCGACTATTAGAACACCATTCATCGACTATTAGAACGCCATTCATCGACTATTAGAGCTAACCTAAACAACATTCATCGACTACGTACACCATACCTAAACCCCCAACACCATAATCCTAAACCCTAAATATATAGTACCAGACATACATGACATCCAATTATCAATGATTTGATCGATCATTACATAACTTGTAACAATGTCAATGTATACTATCACACATAGAGGTATTGAATCGACTACTCACCGTTGATCATCTACAATCGCAAAACCAGTCGATATCATTTTTACACTGTTTAATAACTTATACCTAATATAATTAAATTAATAACTTATACCTAATATAATTTAAATTCATTTTCATTAATAATATTATTTAAACGTTTTCGTTATTAATATAATTACATAATAAATAAATAAATAAAAAATTATGGAACGACGTTCAGCGACGATTTATCGTCGCTGAAGGTCAGTCAACCAAAATCAGCGTAATTGGTTTTGCCCGCCAAACTTTTGGAATTTTCCCGGGTCAGCTTTCAGCGACGATTTATCGTCGTAGAAAGCTAATGTCGCCGATGAATCCTCTGGTCTAAATTAATTACGGATTCTTATCTCTTTCAATTCCCTCAAAACACCTAAACGAATTCTTATCTCTTACCTCTTTCAATTCGTCGTTTTCGCTGCTTTTCGGAGTTCTTGTTCAATTTGTGTTTCCTCCACCGCCATTACCACTCCACCATTCCACTACCGCCACCACTCCACCAAACCGCCGACCACTCCACCAAACTACCACCACTCCACCAAACCTCCACCAAACCACCACCATCACCATCAATTCTGCCATTCCTCCACCACCATGTAGGTTTGTTTCTTTTTCTTTTTCTTTTTCATAAACATAATTATTTTGTTTAATTTGTAATTTGTTAGATTATTAATGTGGGAATTATTTTGTTAGATATTTTTCACCACTATCCGGTTATTGACTTTATTGAGCATCTCTATTAAAGGTTAGTATCTAAATTAATTTGGGTATGTATATAAGTTTGTATAATATAGTTTATTTCATAAATTGAATGATTTTTAGTTAATAGAATATGAATGTAAAGAACTTGTATGAATTAAATGGTATGATTTTTATAATATGATAGAAGTTGCATGAATTAAATTGTAGAATTTGAACGTGTAGAATTGTATGATTTGTATGTATACAATTGTATGATTTAAATGTATAGAATTGTATGTATAAAATTGTATGATTTTTACTTAGTAGTTATTTGATAAATTCTATAGAATTGTATGGTTTGTATGTATATAAGTTTGTATAATGTAGGTTTAGTGATTAATTTCGGAGTAATGATACCTTAGGTCTGAAATTAATCGATCCCGTAGAATATCCGTCCAAAATTAATTTATTAGAAATTAATTTCGGAAAGTCCCCATTTTTGGACTGCTTTTTGAATGTTTTGGCTCATTTAGGATATGGAAGTGTATAATTGATTTACTATTTGAGAAAAATTTGGTTAACATTTTTCCTTTACTCCTACGAATATGTGTTTAATACACATGTTTGGGGAGTTAAGGAGAAATGCTGCCGAATTTTTCTTAAATAGTATATCAATTATACACATCTATATATGAGCCAAGAAATTCAAAGAGTGGGTTAGGTTGCCTTCTATAGTTGGACTACCCGGCTTTGTAGAAATCGTAGTGATGTTTTTGACAACTTGATTAAATTATTTAAAAAATAGTATATAGTTCTTACTACAAATTTGAACAAATCTCACATCCGTAGAAATGACTATTGATAAGAGTTGGATTTGTATTAGAAATCGTATTTCCCCCGAATTTAGAACCGGTCTTGAAGCGTTTATCGAAAGGTGTAAGAACCACTTGAATCATGAAGGTGAATGTCGTTGCCCATGTGACATGTGTGGTAATAGAAGATGGGGTACCCGTCTACAAGTTGATTATCATATAGAAAAAAACGGGTTTGACGAGTCTTATGAGACGTGGACATATCACGGTGAAGAAATAGATTCGTATATAGTACACGACTCACCTCCCCAAATGGTAGATGTATTGAACGATGTTCGTCAAGAGAATACTACCAATGAACACGACACCGATACCAATTAGACAAGTAATGATCCTACTGACGGTCCGAGTGATACAAATTACGATCTTGATAAATTATTTGCGTTTGCTGAAACCGAGCTATACCCTGGTTGTACTTGGATGTCTTCATTAGACTTTTTGGCTAAGATATTGCACATGAAGGTCATGAATAAATGGACAGATAGTTCATTTGACCAATTGTTGGAATTACTCAAAACATCATTTCCAAAAGATAACAAGATTCCGTCGTCACATTATGAAGCTAAGAGGTTGATGAAAACGATAAGGTTAGGATATGAAGCCATACATGCTTGAAAGAATGATTATTGTTTGTTTTGGGAGGAGAACTTATTCTTGCAAATGTGTCCAATATGTGGTGAGAGTAGATGGAAAAACAAAGACACGACGGGGAAGAAAGTTGCCAACAAGATTTTGCGTTATTTCCCTTTGACTCCAAGACTAAAACGTATGTACAATTCTAGACACACCGCAAAGTCTATGACGTGGCATGCTACTGGAAAATCTAGGGAGAGGGTACGATGCGTCATCTGGTAGACGGTGAAGCATGGAAAACTTTTGATGAAAGATATCCAGATTTTGAAGCAGAACCAATAAATATATCAGTTTAGAGAGAGAAAGTAGATTTAGCAACAAGCTCCAATATTTACATTAATCACATCCTATACTCCTATTTATAGGAGTGTTGGGCTTTACATAGACTTCCTAGATATTACAATTATGCCTCTAATAACAAATATAAATATAATGTTATGAATACTCTATTCCTAACAAATATTATTATATATTTATGGTTTTTATGAAATAAAATCTTTAATAGTTATTTTCTACTTAATAAGAAATAGATGAAATTAAATGATTAAAACAAGGTTTTATTTGGCCGTCTTCCCGTCTGGATATTCGTTAGAAGCTAAAATGTAAAAGATAATAATTAAGAGTTAATAATAAATATTGTACGTATTAGTTGTTATTTAAAAGCAAATATGGAATTAAAACCCCATAGAAAAAAGAAAATACAACAAGCCTCTAAGAGAAATACCCAAAACTAGGACTACATACCAAACAAAATCACAAATGGCCTAAAACAATAGCTAAAACATGAATCACCTAGTACAAAAGAGCCAACAAAAACCTTACCCGAAAAAATCTATTTAAAATACGAAACAACGATAACCTTTGAATTGACCAAAAGGATACCCCCCTTGAAAAGCTTTACTAACATCTTTATTACTATACAAGACCACTTTTCAAGAAAATATGTCAATAAAAGAAATTAAGGATTAAAAATTAAAATTTAAAATATATTAGTTTTGATTAATATAAATCTCTAATTAATAGGTGATTTGTGTATGAAAACACTGATTTATATAATAATATATTACTTTATTCCGTCATTTCCTTTTATTTCATTTTTATTGTCTATCTTTGTATTTCCAAATAATTGTGCATTGACCACTAGTGATTGTTCAAGTGGTTATAGCATGCTGTCTATCTGGGGAGGTCTCGAGTTCGAGGCTCTTAGAATGGGTAATTTACAAGCACATGTCCCTTGTAAGATGAGATTGATTGGTATACAAATATATACCAAGAGCTAAGAGACACCTTCCAATAAAATAAAATAAAAATTATGCATTACTAAATATAGTAATTATATTTGTTAAATATTATCAAAACATCCCTAATCAAATATGTTATTTATAAAGGTAAATAAAATCTATATTAATTATTAAATAAAAAAATTCTTCTTTTATGATTTTTATGAAAAAAATAAAGAAATAATTAATGAATTCAATGCATATTTTTTAAAGTGATTTATTTTAGATCATAATACATCAATATTTTATTAGTTTGTTCATCTATAATGGTTTTATACCTATAATATTTATATATTTCTTATTACGTATTATCAGATTACTGATCTTTGACAAGGATCTCAACTATTCCACCTATTTTACGAACACTTTCTTTCGATATATGCACATAAGCGTTATCATAATTAATGGGATATACATTTAAATAGTAATAAAAAACCGAATTTTAAAAGCCGATCCAACCGAATAGAAATTTGGTTCGACTCGTTTTAGATCTTAAGTTTATTTGGATTGTTCGGATTCATATTTTAGAAATCGAAATTCAATCGGATTCATCTAATTGAATCGAATTAGACCGATCCATTCAAACAAAAAGCTCTGAGTGTATGGATTATTGGATTGTACGCATTGAATTAGATGCGCCATTTGGGGTCGAATTGGGACAGCAGCTTTGGGCTTGGTTGTTAGTGTTTCTTGTGGCCTATGTTTTTGCCACATTAGTAAATTACTACACTTATTTTTATTCGTTAGAAAGTTAGAGACGATTCTAGTGAGAGGCGTATATCGGGCCCACATAAGTCCCAGAATCCTCTAGTAAAATCAATCTCAGCAGGACCTTTTTAATTATTAAAGTGTAGTAAAGACCCCAGAATCATCTTACTCACCTATAAATAACAAGACCATCCTTTGCTCCAACCATAACATTTAATTCATCTTAAACAAATTTTATCAATTCCAATCAAAAGCTTCGATCATATATACAAAACAATGTCGATCATTCCAAGCTTCTTCGGTGGCCGTCGAACCAACGTGTTTGATCCATTCTCTTTAGACATATGGGATCCCTTTAATGGCGTCTTCAACAACACTCTCTCGAATCTTCCAGTTGGGGCTCGTGAAACTTCAGCTTTCGCGAATGCGCAGATCGACTGGAAGGAGACTCCAGAAGCTCATTTATTCAAGGCTGATCTTCCAGGGCTAAAGAAAGAAGAGGTGAAAGTCGAGCTGGAAGACGGTAATATTTTGCAGATCAGTGGTGAGAGGAGCAAAGAGAATGAAGAGAAGAATGACAAGTGGCACCGTATCGAGAGAAGTTCTGGCAAGTTTCTTAGGCGGTTCAGGTTGCCGGATAATGCTAAGGTTGATGAGGTCAATGCTAATGGAGAATGGGGTGCTGACTGTGACCGTGCCTAAGCAGGAAGTCAAGAAGCCGGAGGTGAAGGCTATCGATATCTCTTCGAACTAGAGATTTTATATATATCCTACTTTGTATAATAAGAAAATGTGTGTGATCATGTGGAAGTGCAACCTAATGGAGATTTGTAACTTGTTTGTCAAGTAATAAAAATTGAGTGTTCATTTTTTGCTTAAATTTCTAGACTTTTATTTAGTAAGGTAGTCAAAATAGTGTAATACTACGTTCACAAAAGAAGAATGACTCAAAGTGATGAAAGAATATGAATTTAACCAGCCTTAATAACAAGATTCGGATAAATTACATAGATCGATATGCCAAATACCAAAGCTCATAGTACTTAAGGAGCAACGGGGCTACTTATTACCCGCAAGTAACGAAACCCTTCGTCTAGTGCACCGGAGGTCCTAGTACTTAAGGAGCAGCGGCCTGGACATCTCACGCAACGGCAGAAGTGTTGTCATTTATGTCAGAGAGTGTTGTCATTTATGTCAGAGAGTGGAAACGTCAAAAGAAGTATGGCGTTAATGAGAGACAAGACAGAGTTGGTGGCAGCATTCAATGAAGGAGCGCGTGAGGGACAAAGCGCCGTCACGCAGCTTGCAATAAATGTCTGGGACAGTGTGACAATGTACTTAAGGGTATGGAGTGGAGTGGTTCACATCACTGCAGTATGGAACTACCTGACAAATAAGAATGGTCCGGTCCTTCGGTCTATTATCTTCCGGACAAGGACCGGACATTTACTATATATAAGAAGAATTCTCTTTGTAATAGGGGGACACTTGGAATGTTATTTATACCATCATTTACATCACCATTTATACCACCATTTATATCACCATTTATATCATCTTAAGCATTGAATTTCCAATCATACAAGCATTAATTATTACAATAAATATATCCAATCCATTGTTTGTGTGTATTGTTATTACCCCCTTCGTCAGCCATCAGACGAAGGGCCTAAGCTTCGGAAATTTACTTTAACATTGGCGCCATCCGTGGGACCCTGTTGTTAATCAGCGATAGATCAAGGGAAGACATGGAGAAAGTACTCGCAAATCAACAAGAAGAGGGGGTAGTTCAATCCATCACCCAAGAGTCTGCTGAAGACACGGGGCCACCTCCGACATTCACCCCAGGAACGAACGAGCAAACAAGCCCAATTACACCGGAATTTGTAAGCAAGAATTTCAATAGTCTAAGAGCTATGATGAACAAACACGCTCAGCAGGAGCGTAGGAGAGGAAACCCTCTCGAGCTTTCATACGGAGATGCAGAAGAGATAGAACAGGAGGAAAGCTCCACTCGAAATGATCATTCAAACCAAAGCAGGATGTTGCGATCCAGAAGAACAGCTGATAGAGAACCAACGATGGCAGGACCAGGCAACAGGCCAGTAGGGACGTTCGTCAACCTTCTTAACGCCCAACTTCCGGATGGAGGGACTAGGCCTGAGACAGGAACGTTTAACTTCGGTATGTCGCGCCCTCAGACACCGTTTCTTCAGTATCAGCCCGTTCAACCCCCTCAGTTTGGACAACCGTTGCATGGATCTCAGCAAAACATGGGAATCCACCCTTACTTATGGCAAACGCCTCCTGTCATCCAGCAATTTGCCCCTGAAATGGATGATCTGTCCAAACCATACCATAGGTCGAGGGATACCAAGTTTACAAAACGCATAGCCAATTTTAAATTTCCTCCAAGAATAAAGATGCCCACAAACGTCAAAATGTATGACGGTTCACAAGATCCGGACGACCATCTGAGTATCTTCTCCGGGGCTGCGGAAGTGGAACAATGGTCTATGCCGGTGTGGTGCCACATGTTCGTCCAAACCCTCTTGGGATCGGCGCGACTCTGGTATGATAGTCTACCCACAGAGAGTGTGGATGGCTTTGAGGACTTACAACATAAATTTAAAAACAACTTCATGCAACAACGAAGATGTGAGAGGAAGTCAGTAGAAATGCACAACATCAAGCAAAAGGATCAAGAGAGTCTCCGAGCCTTTATAGAACGCTTTAATAAGGAAAGTCTAGAGATAAAGGGAGCCACGGAGGATATGCGTGTCTCCGGCTTCATGCATGCCATAAAAAACACTCAACTCATAGAAGCCCTTAATAACAAAGTTCCTGATACCGTGGACGAAATGATGACAAGGGTAAGGGATTTCATTAGAGGAAAAGAAGCGGCTAACCTTAGCCGGGAGGCCAGTTCTAGCAAGACTCACAGGGAAGATAGGAATTGGAAATCCGGGAATGCCGCCCGACCGGAGGGCCCAGGACCACAAAGAAATGAAGGGAAACAGCCGGAACAGCGTAGCCGAGGCCCATACCTAAATCCATACCCAGTCACCACCTCCGGAACTGATTACAGACGAACGGAAGTGTTCACAGCGCTTACAAAGACCCCCTGCGAGATTTTATCAACGGAGCCCGTAGGAAAGAACTTCCCAGCTCCTCATCCGATGTTGGAAAACAAGGAGAGGAAGCTATCCGATAAGTTCTGCGAATTCCACCTAGACCATGGGCACAATACGAATGACTGCTACCACCTAAAGAGAAGGATCGAGGAGGCAGTCAAATCAGGAGAGCTGGCACACCTAATCAAAGATATTAAGAAAGGAGCACCTCAAGGCAACAGAAATAACCGGAGGGGGAAGGATGACCGATCTCCCGGAACCAAGACACAGACCGTCAACATGATAAACAAGGATCCGTTGCCTCTAAAAAGAAAGGAGCCTGACCCCCGCCTGGATGAATCAAGAGATAGCGTTCCCCGCCCGGAGTGAATGTTGCCCTACCTTGGATCCCATCATAGTGGAAGGAAGAATGGGGAACGCCATCGTTCCCAGAGTATACATAGATACGGGAAGTTCCACAGAGGTTATCTATGAACACTTTTTCCGGCAACTTAGAAAGTCGGTCCAAGCGCGGATAAGAAGGCCAGAGTCGGCACTCCAAGGGTTCAACAATGAAATGATGTGGCCCCTGGGAGAGATAACCCTCCCTTTAACGTTAGGAGAATATCCACGCATGAGGACTGAATGGATGAATTTTG
>CAJVGC010000591.1:14830163-14857171 GCA_910822075.1 Senecio squalidus
ACTTAAATGGAACAGCTCCAAATTGATTTATACACTACTACAGAAAAGGGTCAAAAAGACCGGTTTTGAGGGTCATAGAGACCGGTTATTGAAGAGGTCTTGTTGCTGCAGGTCTCAGTTATAAAGACCGGTTGTTATAATAGAAGCTGGTCTTTATACCTTTTTCTAAATAAAAAAAAAAATCGAAATCTATTTCTTTCAAAAGATACAAGCTACTCTGTAAATTTTGCAACTGAAATGAACATATAATAAAAAGCCAAATTTAAAATTTCACAAGCGAAAGAAAAATCATTCGCTCATTATAATTTACATTTATCTGTTCTTCCAAAAGATACAAGCTACTTTGTCTTTTCGAATCTAAACATGAACAAGAAGTTACTTATAGTCTGAAAACTAATCAAAAGTGCCCGAGTATGGAGTTTCCGTCTTAAGTTTCTTGTAGTCAAGGGGCTTGATTCGCAACTAGAATTTCTCTCCTAAAACTTTATCAAAGTAAAAAAAAAACTAATATTAATAATAATCATATAACAACCTATCACAACAAATTTGTTGAGTTAGTATCATTATTATCATAAAGTAACTGGTACAAATATTAACTTTTGAGGTCGAACATGCTAAACATGGCTTTCTACTGAAATGAAGTTTACAAATTTTCTGAGAAAAGTTTGCTATATTATTTTGTAGAACATAACAAGTAGTATTTTACAAAATTTAGTAATATTGAACGGGTTAAGAAATTCACGAGACATTTTAGATTTAAAGACTATTATGCTTTACCATTAAAGTCAGACTGAGACTAAACTGAGGGCTAAATATTTAGTTTGACTTCTGAGGTCAAACATACTGCTTTCAACTTCAAATTCGGCTTGATTTTTTCGAAATTCAAGAGATCAGTTTGCAATGTATACCAAATTTAATGACATGTAGTAATAACAGAAAGACATTGGTATCAAACTAGGAAGCACGGACACACCTTGGAAGTGAAAGTGGCAGTGTCGGGCACGGATCGGACACGGACACGGCTCGGACACGGCGCGGACACGTGTCCGACACGCACGTGCCGTGTCCCACGTGACATATGATTTGGACACGCCTCGGACACTCCAAGGACACGGCTCGGACACGCTTTTGATGGACACGGACACGGGCTAGGTGACTATGAAACCACGTTTTTACTTTTGTCCCTTGTTATGAGTTATTATTACTTATGATATGTTATGACTTTTTGAGTTTTTTCCCTTGTTAAGACTTTAAATTTGGTTATGAAATATGGTATTTGTTTTTTTATAACATATGTGTATATATTTATATTATATATATATATAATTTCCTGTGTCCACGCCGTGTCCGTGTCCTATAATTTTAGATTTTGACGTACCGCGGTGTCCGTGGCCGTGGCCGTGTCCGTGTCCGTGCAACCTAGGTATCAAATAAACGAAAAAACCAAACAAATTTGACATATAAAGAATCATATGTTTGACCATAAAAAAGTACATAACAGAGTGCAGAACTTACCATCTGATTGAAAATCATACTACCAACTCCACGTTGTAGTAAGGCAATCATGTAACCAAAGAATCCCGCTGCAACCAGAACTACAATCCCTGCACAAGTTTCACAATGTTAAATACTTCAATAAACAAATAAATTCTTTTTGACGGTATCCTAAACACTTTACAAATAGACGAAACATATTTTCTTAAACGAGGTGACAAACCACGAGCATCTAAGAGGGCACATTCCTCCTCCTCCTCCTCTGATGTTACTTCAAAGCGGGACGAGTTTAACGACGACGTTGTCAAAGAACTTCGCGAGCTTAGGATCGCTAAAACAATGGAGATCAAATACAGAGTCCGTTTTCGGAAAACGGAATTTCTTCGTATGCCGACAAATGATATGACGCCAGAGGATCGGGCCGAAGTCGAAAGGCAGAAGGCCGAAATACGCGCCGAATTAGACGCCGAACGAGACGAATAGTTTTTTATATATTGTTTTTTTTTTATCGTTTAAGTATTTATGTATCGTTTTTTAACTATTGTGCTTTTATCGTTTAAGTATTTATGTATTGTTTTTTTATAGCTTTTTACGTATTGTTAAACTTATTTTTAATATTAATCTAAGTTTTTTTTTATTATTAATGTACTTTTAATATATTAATAATGTATTAAAAATAATATGAGTAAAAGGAAGAAAATGAAAAATAATAAAACTGATGGGTCCCAGATTTTGATGTTATGGCAGGGGGGTTTTCTGTTGTTATGTTATAGATGGTTTTATGGTGACGTGACCATAACACCACCCAAATTGGTGTTATCATTAAAAGTGCTCTTAAAACTAATAGAAATTAAAAAAAGTTAACTTAAATTTACTCAATTCAGCACCAAACATATTAAAAAAAAATATACATGAACATGAAAACAAATAACCTCACATTAACATAAAAATAAAAAAATGTGAAAGAAACTAGTAAGAGGAGAAATGTAGAACCACAATGCCAAGAGAAACAAGTCTTTTTTAATGAGCATTAACAAAACTTAAAGGAACAAAACCATTTATGTTAATGAATTACTGTTAATGAATTACCTTAGAATGCATTAAACCAAATATACTTATCTTCTTATGGAGTACTTGTCCATGATTCATTCTTTTTAAGTTTACTAGATTATTTACCCATATTATAACATAAGTTACTTTTAAAAATTTTGTGACAAATTTTGTGATATTTTTACCTTTTAGATCCGATAATAATTATAAAAAATATAAACGATGAATATAGATTCGATAATAATTATAAAAATCTAAACGATAAAAATGGTAAAATAAAATAAAATAAAATCTATTACTCAATAAACATAGATCCCAATAATAATTATGAAAAATATAAACGATGAAAATGGTGAAAATAAAAAATTAGAAAAAATTACATTTATCAATTTTTAAAGGGTTTAAGTGTAAATAAGAATGACGAGAAAATATTGATGAGAATGTTGCTTTTGAGACAAATTTTGTGATATTTTTGTTTTTTAGATCCGATAATAATTATAAAAATTATAAACGATTAACATAGATTCGATAATAATTATAAAAAATCTAAACGATAAAAATGGTTAAAAAGAAAATCTATTACTCAATAAACATAGATCTCAATAATAATTTTGAAAAATATAAACAATGAAAATGGTGAAAATAAAAATTAAAAAAAAATTCATTTATCAATTTTTAAAGGGTTTAGGTGTAAATAAAGAGGGCGAGAAAATATGGACGAGGATGAGTGTGGTGATGACATAAAATCAAATTTATAAAAACACGCAAAAAGACATTACTTAATGAAAAAGCATCATTCGTATGACTTTGTCGGTGAAGTCAATATGTTCCACATCAAGTCCTAAACAAACTTCTTGTTACTTATTTCATTAGTTAACTTTTATATCGAGTAAATTAAGTTAAAATGAAATATCAACTATTATTATATTGTGAAAGGTTTTTATATAGGAAATTGTTTTTCAAAACGAAACCGAGTTATAAATTGTCAAACTTTTTATTTATTCCTATTGAAAATTAAGATCGACAAAAAATAAAAACAGGATATAAAGAAAGTTTTAGACAATTCTAGTGAAGAGTAGAAAGGCATATGTTCTGCTAGAATCCTCCAATGACACCTCACTATCAAATAATCCACAACCCCAACCATCTTTCCCCACCTATAAATAGCATAATCTCCCTTCACGCCCACCACCAAATCTAGTTCATCAAAATCTACTTTTACGGTTATTATCAAAGCTTTTTTCGTAATCAACAATGTCGATCATTCCAAGCTTCTTCGGTGGCCGTCGAACCAACGTCTTTGATCCATTCTCTTTAGACATATGGGATCCCTTTAATCTTCCAGCTGGGGCACGCGAAACTTCAGCTTTCGCGAATGCGCAGATCGACTGGAAGGAGACTCCAGAAGCTCATGTATTCAAGGCGGATCTTCCAGGGTTAAAGAAAGAAGAGGTGAAGGTAGAGTTAGAAGATGGTAATATTTTGCAGATCAGTGGAGAGAGGAGCAAGGAGAAAGAAGAGAAGAATGAAAAGTGGCACCGTGTTGAAAGGAGCTCCGGAAAGTTTCTTAGGAAGTTCAGGTTGCCGGATAATGCTAAAGTTGACGAGGTTAATGCCAAGATGGAGAATGGGGTGCTGACCGTAACTGTACCTAAGAAGGAACTCAAGAAGCCGGAGGTGAAGGCCATTGATATCTCGAGTTAGAGATCTTATATAATCTTCTTTGAATAATTCAAAATGCGTGTGTGTGTGACCTTCATTAGTTGCATATCTATGATACATTAAAATTCTATATATGTAACTTGTTTGACAAGTAATAAAAACCGTGTGTTCAATTCATTAGTGATTTAGTTTCAAGAAATTTGTTAATCAAGTTAGGGCGTTTATTTTAGCTTATAAAAGAGCTTATTAGCTTATATAATATAAATTAGTTAATTTTTTGTGTATATATGAAGAATGTTATAAAAAAAAAGATAACATTATGTAGGACAACGTAAGTTTTGATTCCAAATATTTGTCATTTTGTATATATATACGTGTTTTCAGCTTCAACTTTAACTTTTTAAATTCATTTAGGTAGAGAAGTATATCGAAAATAAAACAATCATAACATTTTAAAAGATTGAAATCGAATGATGTCAAAAAAGTTAATTAAATTAGGTCTTTGGGTGTTTTTTATAATGGGATTTTCTATCATGTGCCCTTAGGCACATGATAACAATAATTTATTAATATTAAAAGTACCATTAAAATTATCAAAGTTAAAAAACCAAGCAGAAAATGATACTTTTAATATTAATAAATAATTGTTAACATGTGCCCTAGGTAGGGGTGACCAAAAAAACCGAGAACCGGCTAGAACCAAAAAAGCGGCCCGCATTTGGACCGGAACCGAACTGGACCGGTTATGATGGTCCGGTTCTCGGTTCTCAAAAATACTCAAAAAATAAATTCGGTCCCTTCCATGGTTAAACCGGCGGTTCACCGGTTCGAACCGCAAAGTTAACCTTTTTTTTTTAATACATATCCTAATTTTTTTAATATCGGGCCCAATTGAACACATATGTGTATACACCTATTATTTTTATTAACTCTGTAAATTTAAAGCTGTAAAGGCGATCTCACGTAAAGATAATGTTATGTCTTCCTATCATATAGTTTTATTGATTTTCAGTTGTTAATCTATACAGTTTTTTTTTCCATCATTTCTTAACTTTTAAATTTTGGTTACTTTCCTTTTTTTTTTTTATGTGTATATAGAATCTGACGTGAAAAAAGAGTTATTTAATAAACATACTAGTTTCATTCTTTACGAACTCATCAAAGGTAATTAAAAAATCCTTTATCATTTGGTTTTGTTTTAGTTTTTTACTATGCCTATTACGTATTTACGTTTATGATTAGTAATTCGATACGATTATTTTTTGTGTTGCTTATCGTTTAACCTATTTTTTTCTTAATCTTTGCATGACTATTTTTTCCTTTTTAAATTGAATAACCTTTTTATTACTATGTTGTGTATTGTGTGAGGTATTAAAACCGAAATGAACCGAAAAACCGAAGAACCGACTAGGAATCGAACCGGAAATGACACGGAAAAAGCGGTCCGTTCCTCGGTCCACCGTTTCTTGATTTTTTTTGTCTCGGTCCGGTCCGGTTTTTACCGGTTCGGTCCATGTCTTTTGAACACCCCTAGCCCTAGGGCACAAGTTAGAAAAACCCTTTTATAATTGTACTTTATCCAAAAAATTTCGTTTTTAGGTCATGACTTGAGTTATGTCATGTTGGTGACGGTAGATATTTGATAAATTTATATTCAATTTTTGCTTTATTCAAAGGTAGAGTCTTAGAGGTTAAATTAAGAAGGAATTGCACTACACAAGGTCTCTCTTAGTGTATGTCAACATTAACTCTTGTTTTTGTTTCGTACATTTTTCTCTATGTGCGCAATATAAAATAAAATAAAAACGATATTAAATTAAAAGAACATTATGTATATAAAAAATTAATAACCATGTAAAAGAACATAAAATTTATCGTCAAATATCATTTGTTTCGTTTACACATATTTGGACTAATTTTATTTAAATATATATAAATGTATTATTAGAGTTAAATTATTCTTTATCTTGCGTTATTATTATTTTTTTCAAATTCATATATATATTAGAAAGGATAAAAATCAAGTCGAATGAAAAAAAATAATTTAAATTAATATATAAAATTTATTTTTTTATTTTTAAAATATTGGTACAAAACTATTTTTATTTAGGGAGATTTACATCTACGTCCTTATAAAACTTTAATATTACGTCAATGTCCTTGTAAAAATCAAAATTACATTGATATCATTCCAAAACATGAAAAATTCTCATATATATCCAAAATAATAAATAAATAAAATTTAAATGATTTTAATATTTAAATTATTTATCTAAATATTAATTAAATCATTTTAATATTCTAAATTACTGAATAAATCAATAAAACTAATCCAAATGCTTATTTAAACAAATATGTCAATAAAGAATCAAATACCGAATGAACTGAATAGATTAAATTTAATGAATAAATTGTTTTAAACATATATCACAAAACATTAATCAATCAAGACGAGGAAGTTTTGCAAACTTTTTATTCCGGTTAATGCTCAAAATATTAGAAATCAATCTTTTTTAAATCTATATTGCGAGTTTATGATATTGAGATACATCGGTTAATGTTTGATTAAACCTAACATACTTGACTAAAAAGTTTAATTAATATTTAGATGAATAATTTAAATATTAAAATTATTTAAATATTATCAATTTATTATTTTGGATATATATAAGAATTTTTCATGTTTTAGAAGGATATTAACGTAATTTTGATTTTTACAAGGATATTGACGTAATATTGAAGTTTTGGAAGGACATAGATGTAAATCTCCCTTTTATTTAAATATGTATTAAAATTGAAGGACTAAAATTGTACGAATAATTGAAGGGTTAAATTGAAAATAGTTAATTATCATGTCATATTAAATTATCCTTTTGATCTAAGGTTTAAAATTTATGTTCAAACTCATCTAATAGTTTATATTTTACCATATGGCTTTTGATGCATTTTTTTAGTATATATATTATATAGTATAGATAGATAAGACCATTTGAAGTGTTTATTTGAACTTATAAGTTTAGATTTGCGAGTTTATGTAACGAGGTTTTTATAAGTTCCTTAATTTTATGTGGCTTCTCGGCTTATCTTAGTTTTTTACCTTATGATAAGCTAGTAAACTAATCTACAATCAAATTTTTAAAACTATAAATTATAACTCATAAACTACTTATTAGAATAAATATAAGCTTATACAAACTTCCTCGAAATTTAAAAAATATCAAAAGGGAACTTAACGTGATGATAAGAGTATGAATGTTATCAATCTTATATGAATTACAACTAGGAGAGACTCGTGCGTTGCACGAATCCGGGAGTTTATGTTCCAGCATGCACTTTGACCCAATGTTAATTTACATTCGCAAACCAAGAAAAAAGGCATCAGTGCTGGGATTCAAACCGCGGTCTCCTCGCAGGGGAAGCCGCGCCCTAACCACTCCGGCAACAACCTCTTTTGTAATAGAAATGAAATAAAATGTATTTAAACACAAACTTTTCATTATAATAATATAAAAAACACAAATCTCAAGACAACAGTGACATTTAAACTAGGGAGTAATATCCAAAATACATTTATTCTTTTATACTACTTTATAATTTTAACATAAATATCCTTTAAGTATTTAATGTCCAAAATAATATGATATCATGTTAATAAATGATTAAATCAAAACAAGAAAACTAAGACGGCGGATTTAATCCATAAATAACTAAATCAAAATAAGAAAAATAATATAGGCGAGGGATGTTTCCGAACAAACTTTGGTTTACATAATCTTCTTTTTCTTGTTTTTTTATCTATGTATTTGAGTTGTTTGAGTCGACTATACTTAGGACGACCACCCGTTTCACGGTTTATCGGAGTCGTCGTATATGCACCTCGATAGCCGCAAGGAGATATTCTCTTGTTTATAGAATTCGAATTTGAAACTTTCAAATATTTTCACCGAGATCAAACTTTTAGCTCTACAAAACCACCATTTGTCTCCTTGATTATGGGATTTGAACATGGCCCCTTTAGGAGGTATCCATGCTATATCTTGACAAAGGGTGGATGAACGCGTAGAGTTTTCTTTGTCTGCGTCTCCAAAAGATAATTTCACATCAATTTCTCTGTCTCTCTCCTTGGACGTTACTATCCACGAAGGTGCGTAATGTCCAAAAGTTGTGGCTGACAAGTTCTGGGGTGATACCTTCAATTCTTGAATTCACGGGTGTAACTTTTCAACTTACGCATGTAGAGGTCCTACGGATGATTCCAAATGTTGAAGTAAATTCTCGCTAGGGGTCTAAAGCTCGTATGAAGGTTTGATCTCCGGCTTAGATAAAATTTGTTGCTTGTTAACTATGGCTTCTTGTGTTGGCTTCGTCTGTAATTAAAAAAAAATAAGATTGTCAACCTCATTTGGGAGCAGTCCTCAATCGATATTCTAATATTCTGAGTAATCAATGTGAGAGAGTATGAGTTTAATGATTATGATGATAAATACGACCTGAATAGAGAATCTAGATACGTTAATGGGAGTATTTAAGATAAGAGAATGATTTTGAAGTAAATGCTAAGTGAATTCAATAAGTTGTATTAACTTTAAAAGGGATGTTTATACTACTGAAAGTGTTTAGTTAATACAAAACAATAAATGTTACGATCCAACAGTATGGAGCATTGTTGGTCTTACCCGGGGTCATGACAATATTCTTGTGGGCATGACATGTTAGAATACGTGGGAGCATGTACTATTCATTCATGACGCGTAGGGTGATTAGTCGCCAAAACCGAATTATATATTAATGCGGGGATGAAGTTGACATACTCATTTAATGTTTAGATTAAGCCCTTTTTTTTTTACCGACTGAGAGAGTTGTCGGGTATTGTTTGACCAAGACTTTGTCTAATTAAGCTTGACGATTCGAAAACTATCTTAAACACACAAATTCTTTTGCTGTGTAATCAAGCATGAAGGTGTTTCGAAAGTGATATGAAATACATGACTTCTTTTTAGAATGTATTCAAATTAAGGGTCTGTTTGGTTCACATAACGTTTTTTTAAGGAATTGAAATCTGAACTGATAAAAAATTGTCCTGTTTGGTTGACATAATTCAACGAAATTCGGTTTTCAATTTTTGCATATAATTCATTTTGATTTGTAATTTCCTTCGAGATTAATTATAATTTTGTAACATATGTGTGGTAAAAAACTTATAAAGAACTTATGAGATTAATCTAATAGCTCTGACTGGTTGACATTTTTCGTGAAGTTTATCTAAAATAAATATAGACTTCTAAAAAACAAGTTGTTCCGAATATTTTAAGAAGGTATTTTGAGATTATAATATGATAAATTAAATAATTACCCCTAATTAAATTTATCTTACTTAGTTATCATTAACTATCATTTTACATTTTTAAGCTAGAACTTCAAATACACTTTCGAACACATCTAAGAAAAAAGTTGGCGGGTATATTAAAATGGTGAAAAGTTTTGTTTGAAATACGTTTTAGTAAACTAGTTTGAATTCCATGAAACCAATAATCTTGAATTCCTTCACAAACCGGAAGGAATTCTGAATTCAATAACGGAAGAAATCTGATTGAATTTTGGCACACATTCCAATTCCTTCGGTTGTCAAAGAAAACAGGATGAAAGATGAATTCATAATATAAATCCGAGTTAATTACATAATTGGTCCCTGTGTTTGTTCCAAAACAACGGGTCCAGTCCCTGGGTCGAAATTCCTTCGGACCCAGTCCCTGGACCCTATCTTTGGTTGCACGTTTGGTCCCTCTTCCTAACGTTCGTTTATTTTGGTCGTTAAGTGAGTCACGTGCTTCTCACATGAGGGGTATTATATACATTCTCTTTTTACAGGGACCAGTTATGTACCTTAACAATTTTATATTTTAATTTATTGTTTTTTTATTTGTAAAATAATAAACATAAAACAAAGACACCTCATTTCATCTCTCTCTCTCTCCTTTTTTTCACACCAAACCACCGCCACCCACACTCCCTAACCACCACCACCATTACCTGACTTCTGTAAACCACCATTTCCAGAAACTACTTCGTCTTCCCTTTAAATCCACCAAGAAATTAATCAATTTCATCATCCTGCAAATCAATTACAAATTATCAATTATTTTTACGGTATTCTAAGAACCAGAAATGATTATACAAGTTGTCCAGAACCAGAAACCCATTTCAGTGAGCTCAAAGTTTGCTGAAAATCGAATAACCGATGAAAAAAGCTTAAATTTTGAAGACTACCCATTAGTTTAATGAGGTAATAGATAAAACCCAGAAATGAAAACTGAAAAATTAATAGATAGAATAAATGTTGACTTACTTGAGGGGTAGGTGTGGTGTTTGGGATAGGGATATGGATGGGGCTGGGGATGGAACGTGGATTAACGATGGGTGGTGGGGGTGGTGGTGGTGGAGACTGGGTGGTTGGTGGTGGTGGAGGTGGTGGTTGTTGATGGTGGTGGGTGGTGGTGGTGGTGTTAGGGACACGTGTAGGTGGTACTCTGGTAGTATTATCAAACACAAGTCTTAATGGATTAGTATTACTTAATCTTTGCATTCGAGACATATGCATATCTCTGCTTTCTTCTTGTTTTTCCAAATCTTTGTCATCATCTTTAATCTCTCCCTCTTTAATCTGCAAATAAATTATGATTGTCAGAATCAGAAGCTGAAATTAAGGTGCTTGCTGAGATTAACTTACAGGTTGTTCATCTGCACCCATGTATGCCGGATGACAGGTTTTCCGGCCGGTTATGGCGGCTGAAGATTGAGTGTTTGTTTGTTTGTATGTTTTTGTTTATATGATAGTTGGTTGGTAATGTTTTTGTTTTTTAAAAAGCTTTTACATCACAATCTAAAAACAACTTGTCCCTGTAAAAAGCAATAAATTAAAATATGGTGGTGGTGGTTAGGGAGGGTGGGTGGCTGTGGTTTGGTGTGAAAAAAAGGAGAGAGAGAGAGAGATGAAATGAGGTGTCTTTGTTTTATGTTTATTATTTTACAAATAAAAAAACAATAAATTAAAATATAAAATTCTTAAGGTACATAACTGACCCTGTAAAAGAAAGAATATCTATAATGCCCCTCACGTGAGAAGCACATGACTCACTTAACGACCAAAATAAACGAACGTTAGTGGGAGGGACCAAACGTGCAACCAAAGATAGGGTCCAGGGACTGGGTCCGAAGGATTTTCGACCCAGGGACTGGACCCGTTGTTTTGCGACAAACACAGGGACCAATTATGTAATTAACTTTTCAATTCCATCAGATTTTGCGAACTAAGCGGGGCCTAAGGATTAAAAGTAACATTATATAACTATATAACTATTTTTATGATCCAAAAGACTGAAGTAAAAACTATTACATAGTGGTGCTTCGGGTATCCTTATGTCACTGCCTAATGCTTATAATTGGTCAAATATATCGAATTAGCTTAGTGTCCCAGACGACGCTAATGAGCCAAAACATCCGAAACAAAACATACTTCACTGGTCTAACGATTCGACCAAGAAATTAATTTTTATGTCATGATTAGAAAAATAAGAAACTATTAGAAACAACAATAGATTATTATTTTATGGCCTTAAATTCTTAATAAGCAAAATAGAAACTACCACACGTAGGCTCTTGAGGTTCCTACGCTCAACATCTATACCACGAGTTTGTAAAACTACTAGAAACTATTAACACATAATTAATTCATATTATAGAAGTTGAGAGCAAACTAAAAACAATACGATATAACTTTTACTACATAATTTTTTCTATGGTCCAAACCGAAACTATTAGACTCAACATATATATCACATAACGAACAAAACTATCATCAACCAGTTAAGCAACATAATTTAATTGAACATAACTCACCACCGCTCCATCGCACGAATTATATCCTAATAAGAAACTAGTCTGTATGCCCTTAAAACAAACAATATGGAATGAAAATTTGGACTTGATAATGACATTGCTAAATTAATGTGTTGAGTTAGAAAAATAAAATAAAATATGATATAAAGAAAGTTTGAGACAATTCTAGTGAAGAGTAGAAAGGCATATGTCTTCAACAAAAGGGCCCCAAGTGCTAGAATCCTCCAATGACACGTCATCATCAAATAATCCACACCTATAAATAACAATCTTTCCTTCACTCTTACCACAATATCTAAAATTTCAAATCATCTTAACCAATTTTCGCAGTTACTATCAAAGGTTTTTTAATAATCAACAATGTCGATCATTCCAAGCTTCTTTGGTGGACGTCGAACCAACGTATTTGATCCTTTCTCTTTAGATATATGGGATCCCTTTAATGGCATCTTCAACAACTCTCTCTCGAGTCTTCCAGCTGGAGCTCGTGAAACTTCAGCTTTCGCGAATGCGCAGATTGACTGGAAGGAGACCCCGGAAGCTCATGTATTCAAGGCTGATCTCCCGGGGTTAAAGAAAGAAGAGGTGAAAGTCGAGCTGCAAGATGGTAATATTTTGCAGATTAGTGGTGAGAGGAGCAAAGAGAATGAAGAGAAGAATGACAAGTGGCACCGTATCGAGAGGAGTTCCGGCAAGTTTCTTAGGCAGTTCAGGTTGCCGGATAATGCTAAAGTAGACGAGGTCAATGCTAAGATGGAGAACGGGGTGCTGACTGTCACAGTGCCTAAGCAGGAAGTCAAGAAGCCGGAGGTGAAGGCTATTGATATCTCCACGAACTAGTGATTTTATTCATCCTATGTGTGTGATCTTGTACCCGTGCGAGTCTATGCAATTATGTTGAAGAAACTATATATGTAACTTGTTTGTCGAGTAATAAACATTGTGTTCGTTTTTTTACATTATTTATAAAGATAGTCAAAATGCTATAATATTCACAAAAGTTTTTGAATGTAACCTCAAAAAAACTTAATGTCCATGTCGACTGCATCATCAAACCTGCTTCTTAAAAAGCCTGCAAATATCATACTTCCACAAGTAATCTCAAGGTCTTTTGATGCAGAATAACTTACAAAACAAGGAAAGTTTATAGCAAAAAAAATTGTAATAAAGTTCATGAATCTACAAAGGTGTCAGACTTACATGATATGCTCGAAGAAAATTCAGCGACTGAATCAGGAGTCTGTTAATAACAAGTGCGGAAAAATCACATATATACCAGGTTAATAGAAGTCGGTGGAAAAAACTACAATCGTGTGCAGTGATGCACTGAAAAAGGTTTTAAGGTGATATAACTTCTCTCTTTTAATGAGCTAACAAGCTAGAAGATATTAACAGTCGGTAAAGATTCATTTACAACAACAATAACTTTAGTAGTGACTTCTGTAAATCTCATATCCTTGTATATTTTAGTCCATCTACAAGTTTGTAGTCAATCGAAAATTGTAGCATGATATTTTGTGTGGTATCGAAAACTGCCCATGAGATTTTTATATTCCACATAGATCGATGCCATTTTGATGTGTGTTATCCTTTAGCTTCAGTGAACTCCTTCAAATTCTGCCAAATTCCTTTGTCATAGGGATTTTCAAACCTTGTTATAGTTGTTGCCGTCTCCCCTGAATGGAAAAAGATTATTAAGTAAATGGCCTCATATAGAACTAATAAGTAACAAGAGACCCTTGTTGCAAAACTAAAAAAAAAAAAAAATCATTAATTTAATTAATGTTGAGGTCAAATATATTGAAAACTGAAATCCAAAACCATATCAACTTTCTCACTTAATTAGCATTAGCATTAAATCTCCATTTGTATATCTACGTAAACAGATTTATGTCATCAATTTCCCAAGGAATCCGTATCAGTCTTAAGCCGGACGGACATTAGCACATTAGAATCAGAAGTCAAATGTCGGTTTTCTTTGATTAAAATGAATGTAGGCACATGATCAACAATTACCTGGCTCAGGATGTATGATATGTTGGAACTCCGGATATTTTTTCCAGTGCATCTGCAAAAGCATAAATGCTGCAGAACTTTAGTTTGCCTGTGATATAATACGGAAGAGTATCCTAGCGGACCTAGCCAATAAAGGTTGCAACTAGATACATATGATTTTACATATTAACGATTTTGGAAAGAAACTGACAGTATTTACAAAGTTAAAAATAATAATATGAAGTGTAGAAAAAAGGTTGCACGGTACACAATAGTGAAACCAGGTTTTGACAAAAGTAAAAGTGGTTCAAGTCGTCCCTATCATAGGATTTCCATGACAAAACTGAAGCTTGATTTTTTTCAGAACGTTGCATAATCAATTAGTATGATGGTTTCATGTCTCATAGCAGTAGCCAGTCATCCTACTAGTTTGCACAAGTGAATGAAATTCCTAGTGACGACCAACGACGTAGGGAAATTTCTGAACCAAGAGATTTTCATATATATCAGAAAACTTACCCACTCATCTGTTCTGATATTGAAACACACACAGTATATGTGCCATGCCAGAAATACCGCCTAACAATTCCCAAAACAAAACTAATGTCAGATGATAAAAAAAAAACATATATATGAGCACAGATTGGGTAATAGATCAAAATAAGCCCAGGTTGAAACAAGTCTGGTAACATACTATCTTGTATTAAACTGTCAGTCTGTCCAAATTTGACCCATTCCGTTTTAGCTATAAAACAATTAATTTGACAGATTTTACCCATTTGACCCGTTTGAGATAATATACAACCCAATTCGACCCATTCTTAAGAACGCAGATGGAGATTACGGCCTCTACTAAATCAGTAATGTATATTTACAAGAACACAATGTAATTTCAGGCACAATTGTAAGCAGGTATGCACCTGCCATAGCACTTGCAAAATGGAAAATATCATGGTGCTAGTAGCTAAAGTTTCAGTCCACCCAACCTGCTGGATACAAGATCTAAAACATTACAAGCTTGCTCGAACAAAAATGATTTGCAACTGAAGATATTCAAGGTAGCAGTTGAGAGAACGGTCACAAACCTTTCCTCCATTGCTATCTAATGTTTGTGATGTTGTCAAAACTGGAATTGAAAAATGAAAACAAATGAGTATTTGAGAAAGATGACCTTTCAACATAAAAGCTGGAATTTGCGTTAAAAGTATGGTGAAGCTTACTCTGAGAGGCACCCACGATGTAACAAGATTCAGCTATAATAAATCCGGCTAGAAGAATCATGAAAAGTAGATGATTGTTTTTACCTGCACCGAATAACTAGTAACATGTGATCATGTAAAGCTGATTCTAACATTGTAAATGTGAAGACTGAAATACCGTGTTAAAGTTGATACCTATACAATTCCCAAAAGCAGGACAGTGGTGGTCAAATCCCTTAACATGTGCATCGCAGTGCTTACAATATCTTACCCTTTGGAGTGAAAGCAAACTCTGTTATAACATCAACATTATCTACTTTAGCGTTCGTATTTTGATACAGAAACGATCACGAATATAATAGTAACCTCATCTGCAGATGGGGATCCCTCATAAATGTCAGAAGTTGGAAGCTCGGATCCCTGCGTGAATAAACAATATCAAAACGCATGTTCTACAATTTTAATGAGAACATTATTCAGTGATATTAACCTCCAGATAAGATTCAGTGTTGGATAACGGTCCACAATTGACAAAACCAGGATCACCTCTGAGGATCCTGTCACCAAGAACAGGCTCAATAGGATAATTTTGAAAGATATTCCGTTAATCAAACCAAATCGTGTTTTATAAGAGAAACTATTAACAAAGTTCTAACACATGGACGGACCTATATAGGCCAATTTGGAGCATAATAAGCTCTGCATGGAAGATAATGTCCAATAAATATGAAACGCCTGTAAATCAGAGATTTAACGCTTGATATTAAATTCCATCTATAAGTTTCATGAAAAAGGTAAAAACTAAGTATGTAGTAGAAAGTGATCTGTTTGAGATAAATATTTGAACAATATTGCTGATTTCGTACTGACGTCATATAAAAGATATAAAAGCTTAATCTAATAATCTAGATACTTCCTAAATCTAAACTTGAAAAATAATGTTAGGTTCTCTTTATGCCATTTTCAATGCTCTCATTATCATCATAACTACCGTTCATTATACCTAATAAGATCATCGGAAAAAAGTCGGTCCTATTCTCAGAAAAGCAATAAGATGTAATGTCGAATTTTAGAATTATAAGTTAGTAATCGATTTTGAAGAAAAAAATATAACCGAAATGAAGAAGTTAGTTAGTAATACAACCTGGTTGAATAACAAGTACATAGACACACCAAACGAAAAATAAATTCGCAAACACGAACGCAGGAGCTGAGCCACGTAGTCCGAATAACCGTTTACATCTTCTCCCTATTCCTGCTATACCTATCAATACCATCACTAAACAAAACAAAATTAAATATCAAAAGCAAATTCGAATCGAAAACAATAACTGCTATCGAATTCGAAGAACTAGATAATAACCTGAGAGAAAAAGGAGAATTATGATGTTGGAGGATTTGAAAAATGAAGATATTAAGTAAAGGACAAAGTGTGATAAACAAACACAAAACACGGATACGCTGCTCCGGACGATTAACCGCCATGGATCGCGGCGGTTTTTCCGACGCCTGAGTGAATCTTCCATTTACAGGCGCCAAATATGAATCAAATAACCAACAGCTTTGAGCCTTTGAACGTCCTGGTCGGTCGGGTCGGATCGAAACCCATACAAATAATTACTTATTGCTTATTATAATATTGAGTTAATTACATAATTGGTCCCTGTGTTTGTTCCAAAACAACGGGTCCAGTCCCTGGGTCACAATTCGTTCGGGTCCAGTCCCTGGAGCCTATCTTTGGTTGCACGTTTGGTCCCTCCCTCTAACAATCGTTAAAAATTATCGTTAAATGTCCCATGTGACAGGCACGTGATGGGTAAAACAGTAAATTCGTAGTTCTTTTCCCCCATTTCTTTTCCCCCTTTATATAGATCTTTCTTCTTTTCCCCCATTTCTGTAAAATCTTTTCCCCCATTTCTTTTCCCCCTTTATATAGATCTTCACCACCGTCACCGCCACCGCCACCAAACCCTCCTCCGTCTGCCTAACTCCGACGAGATAAAAAAGGGATAGCGGAACAGAGTTCTGTAGTATCCTTAACAGCTTTAAGATGATTAACAGCTGCCCAAACAACAGTCAACCGATCCATCATCTTCTCCAACGGTCGACTAATCTCGGCCACGACGGTTCCAAACTCTTCTCCAATTCACTCGAATCACTTCTCTAAAACACATTTACATTTTTCACCATGATTACTATAAACAAATCAATCAATAAATCTATAAAAAAAAAAAAAAAAAAAAAAAAAAAACTTACGGGCTTGTTCAACAAGGCACGCATTCCAGGGCGAACATGACAAGCATCGATCCAATCGAAAGGAGGAAACTCGAATTCCTTTAGTAACAGATTATCTTCAGCGATGACGGCGGTCGAAATTGAGGATACGGCGGTCGTTGAGGATACGGCGGCGGAAGGTGGACGGATTAGAGTGGCGCGTGACGACGACGGCGGCGGTCGAAATTGAGGATACGGTGGCGGAAGGTGGACGGATTAGAGTGGCGCATGACGAAGACGGCGGCGGTCGAAATTGAGGATACGATTGTTAGACGGAAGAATGAGAAGATGTTTATTACTGAAGAATGAAGGAGACCCAAAAGGGCAGATTCTAGATTTGAGAAGATGTTTATTACTGGAATGGAATGGTGATTTAATTATTACAGATTCTAGACCAAAAGGGAAGAATGTTGAGAAAAAGGAGGAGTTAGGTGATTTAATTATTACTGAAATGGTGTAATCGAGGCAACATATTAGAGTGGGAAAGGCAAAATTACTTTTTTACCCATCACATGTCTGGCACATGTCACACTTAACGTTAAAAGTTAACGATTGTTAGACGCAGGGACCAAACGTGTAACCAAACATATGCCACAGGGACTGGACCCGAACGAATTGTGACCCAGGGACTGGACCCGTTGTTTTGGAACAAACACAGGGACCAATTATGTAATTAACTCTATAATATTTATCTCTTTTATACGGTATTTTAAATCGTGTTTTGTTGATGATATCAATATATCTAAATCAAACTTAGCGTTAAGTAAAATGGTATTTTGATTGTTCATACATTCCTTGCAAACTTGTTTAAGCTCAAAATGTTAAGCAATCGGTAAAAAATGGATTGACAGTTGATAGCTGATACACGGTCAGAACATTGATTAACCGGGTGCTGAGAGTTTACGTCATGTCAAAACTAAACATGAATCATATGATATATCTTTTGTTTAATGTACAATTTACTAAACATTTTAAGCTTCTGAAATGTTTAAAGATTAATGTTTTTAATATTAAAATGTATATCACTTTTTAATATGATATATCTTCAACTATATGATAATGACTTTTAAAAAGAATACAGTTACTCAACATGTTATTAAATATGTTTTGTTTTATATAATACATGTTATGCATTGAGCTTGTTGAAATTCTACATAAACCTTTTTTGGTAATGTGATACAAACCAAAAGAGGTATGTCTTTCTCTTTTGTGTTTGAATTCCTATCAAAATAAAAGAATTAAAACATTTCAAACACTAAGAATGTTTTTACAATGTTCTAAACTGGTAAAAGAAGAAAAGTGATGGAGTAAATGCAAGTGAAAAACGGCTAGTATGCAAAGTGACTAGCACGCCCATGCCACATCCATGATCCGTCCCCAGTTGGACGATAGATAGACTATGGGAAGTTTGTCCAAGTTTAGGTTTGTCTATTTAAACCATTTTTAATCCCCGTCTCTTGCATTCATAACCTTCATACTATATAAGCTAATAAGAGTGATCTCCAATTATATGTTCATACTTGTGTGATCATATAAGGAGAGATTTTGTAATGTATAAACCTTTTATTTTGCATAAAAATTTGTGTATGAACATTTTATCGAGTGAGTTGAGAGCTTTGTGTAACAATTCGGAATTAGTTGTTGTGTCTTTTAGTGTCAAGAGCATTTTTGTAAATCTATCTAGTTTTGATTACGCTCTTTTTTGTTGATACGTACATAATCAATGTTTATGAGTGTCATTTTGAAGTTATTTAAGTTCAATGTTTTAAAATTTGGATGATTAGGTACGTATAAGGTTCTTATAAAGTTTGGATGAGATTTTGTAGTTATTTAAGTTCAATGTTTTAAAATTTGGATGATTAGGTACCTTTTAAGCCTTTTTTTATAAATTGTCGTACATATTCAATTACCTCGTGTAATAATATGTTAAGTAAATTTCAAGTAACAAATATCTAATATCGTAATCATACTTGTAAAATTATGCATGTAATTTTACAATCATGATTATTTGCTTAACGAAATTATACAAAGGTAATTTAAACATCAAATATTGCAATTAAGGTTTAGCTTTTAATTAACTTTTAATTTTAGAATTTAACAAAAAAAAAAAAAACAGTTCGTTGTTTCGCAGTTGCAAATCACTACGACGTAGTGGGACTTCAGATTCATAATTCGTGGTTTTTCTTAACAAACCAACCCATGGTCTGACTGATACCACTATAGGTATATATCTAATCAGATTGTCAAACAACATGCAAAAGAAGCAATTAGAATCAAACACATAATCAAAATTAACTAAGTTAAGAATTGTTCCTTTGTTGTTTATTTACCTCGTTTATGATTTATAGTGAAATTCTTCTACAAGCTTGTATACGACACCTTTTTTAGCAACAGATTTGTATGCTAGTACACGTTTATAATCACCACATCTCTTGAACTCAAAACCAAACTAAACCCAAACCCTATTTAGGTTTAGCCGAATGATCGGTTAGGAGAGAAGCTGAGAAAACGGTTTAGGTGAAAACCTAATCGATTTTTGGATGCCAGAAATAATGAACTTGGTGTTCCTTATATAGCCAAGCTTGTATTATAATTAGGAAAAAACATACATAATACATAATACATCCTCCTTTATTAAATATTACACTTAACATATTAAGTAATATATAATAAATATATAAACGTATAGTCGTATCTAAATGTTAATGTGTCAACCCCGTAGGCTCACATATTTATAGACACACATTTTATTTGACGTGTTCAAATACCAACAATTTAAATTCATGGGCATACTTTTCGTGATTATCCAACTCTAGCAATGTCGGGACCCAAGAAAATCCCGGTTAACGGATCCTAATTTGACATGAATTTGTAAAACAAATACGGAACAAAGAAAAACATGCATATTAAACATCACAAACAAAAGCAATTACGTAAATATGTACTTTGTCTTAACTTTATTCAGCTTTTAACAACTTATCTAATCAACTAATCATTATATCTAGCTTATTTTACGACCTTTAGAAAGCACAAATTTAATCCAACACATGAAAATGCCGCAATAGATTAAAATGAGTGATCAAGACCAATTTAAAACATGTGTAGAATGTGCTATCGTACATAACCTTTGGCCTAAAGAGGCCAATTTTGTTCAAAACCGTATATATATTTATGTATGTAACAACATGGTAAAAGACACAAAAATTTATAATTAAACGATAATTTTATTAAAAAAAGGTATTCTATTTATAAAAAAAAAAACCTGTACTAGGGGCATTTTTAAATTTCCTACGGTTTTCGTATCCAATGGTTAGGATTAGTTTGAAATGCAGCATCTCCTAGACCGGGTAATGCCACGTTGGACATAGACCATTATTACTGACACATCAGCCATGTGCCGTTGTTTGCGCCTACATTTGGACCCACTTTCCAGACTAGATTGCTGACGTGGTTAGGCTTAACTTGATATATATATAATATTGTGGCTAATTGGCTTTCCAAGCCACGGCTCATCTTGGCATGAAGCTACTAATAATTGATTACAAATAAGGTCCATTGTTGCTAACCAAATGGTTAACTAATTGCCTAATCGAAAAAGGCACATAACTACAAACAAAAACTAGAACGCCTTAGAACATTTTATGTGATTTTGTAGCGGTTATGATGAAAGCTTAAGACCGTAACATAATTGTTTGAACGGCTTAGCGATGATGACATCTTAATGTTACTACTCGTTAATGGATTTCGGATGGATCATAGTAACATGTGTTAGATTTAACTAGACCTTCCAAGTAGGTATGCTCACTCTTGTTAGACAACCTTTGCTTTGTGCTATATTTGGGTTTCGTATTTGGTAGTGGGGTGATGTTTATTTGGTATTGTGTTGTCTTAACGAGTTTGGTCTTTTGATCAATAAACATCATAAAAAATGACCCAAAATGATTAGATCTATCAATTTAATAATAAATTAATGAAATTACAACAATTATTCCGTTACAATATGGTTGTTTTTTATTAAAAAATTATTAATCTTATTTTCAAATATGATTACGTCACACATATATTTACATTTTTGTTAATCACGCGATTTGAACATATAATCTATAGGCAAGTTAACATGGATGTAAAATATTTTTATGAAAAAAAGCCAATTGTTTTTGAAAAGGCGTTCTTCGATCATGGCAATGATGATTATGCATTAGATTTTATGCAGAAGGTTGCCAAGTGCAATCAGCCAAATTGAATGGGGCCTGGGCACCCGGCTACGTATGGCCGTTTATGTACATTAGCTAGGAATGGAGCAGTATGTAATGGTTTTGTTCCGAGGCGTTATTTGTCTTGTAACGGGTATTTGTAGCTCACTGTAATCTCTAGTTGATCGCTAAAAAGAAAATTCAATGAACTTTCTCTATCTTTCAATATATAAAACGAGGGGGTGAACTCCGTCCATGATTATATGGTCGAGTAAGAGCGATCATAGGAGCAGACGGAGTACCACATTTTGAAGGATTAACACTGGGCTCTTAATAAATTGCCAAGTGAATCAGCACCATCAATAATCTATAGAGATAGATAACTAGTACGAGCCACGTTCTACATATATAAAAGATTAAAAGCGACTTTGGACAGATGCTTTTTCAAGTACAAATCATTATTTATTTGATTGGCGATTTTCCTACAAAGGTTGTAAAGGTGCCAACTTTGCTAATATCAAAATGTCAAAACTGTTGATGATCACATTCAAGTGATAAAGTTATTCCCCATGATGGAACTACAAAATATGTATAACACAAACTTTTAGAGCATACCGTTGATTATTCATCCATGGCATGTTGTAGTGGTGTTATCTGTGTCGGTTTTAACCGGCTAGCGAGGGTTATACATACAATTTTATTTTTTGATTTTTTTATAATTAATACTTTGAAAGCTAAATATGAATATGTGGATCAAGATCTTGATTTACAAAAATTTTCTTTATACTATATTATGAACTGAGTTATATGACATGACCATATGTATTTCGGTGTTATAACTGAAAAAACTATTAGAAAGAAAAGAACATGCTACAATATATCTTATCATAATCTAGTATAAGAATATTACATATGGTGGTGTTTTGTATATATTAATACTATTCCTAAGACCAACCCTATTGAGGGACCACATGCTTGACCACACAAAAATATCAAATGGCTTCGACCACTTTTACACCCGGACCACTCACACAAAACCGGCTCGTGGTTAGGAGCACATACGAACACTCCCCACTCGAAACTCGCTAGATGACTCGTGGCTAGGACCACATACTTGGTAATTGGGAGCCCCGGGCTCGAGTACATGTGGCCCCATGGTCACTCGCTGCTCGACCAAGTAAGCTTGGGAGCTGGGCGCTGCTCGACGAAGTGCCTAGGCGATGTCCTGCTCGTCCCAAGGTGGCCCCGGGAACCAACAAACATGCCCCAGTGACAAGTGAGCAAGTGAGCTGGGAGCTCGCTGCTCGACCAAGCAACTGTGCCTAGGCGCTGCTCGCACTCCCCAAGTGTCGTGGTCCCATACCGAGCAAAAGTGCCCCACGCCTTGGGATCTCGCCACCCTCCTTTGGCCCCATACACGGGAAAAATGCCCCAATCCTGCTCGCTGCTCGACTAGGTAAGAAGCCCCGAGCTCGAGCATAGGTGGCCCTGCTGACCAATTACTTTGGCCCCATACACGGGCAGGAGTGCCCCGATAGCGCTGCCTGCTGCTCGTATCCTCGCCCCGTGCTCGAGTTCAAGTGGTCCGACTTCCCGTATCGTGCCTCGACCCCGGTCACGAGCAAACGTGACCTAGTAGGATGCAACACTTTAGCTCCACAACGGTTTTCTGAGTTCGTCGGCTCATCCGTCCTTGAGTCCCACACTAAAACATACATGACCCAGAGAGGTCACCGCAGTTCGCAATGACTAACTCACGGTCATCATTTTTCCTTTCTTGGGTCTTAGCCTAGGCCCCATAAACGCACGATCACGACCCACGACCCATAAAATGAAACCTAATCTACTACCTATAAATACCTGACATGTTGTCAGGTTTGACAGATTATAATTCCTACATTGATGTGTAAAATCTAGTCTTAAATTAAACCTACTTTTTCACGCAATTACACACTTATAGGCAGTGGACCTATTCGTATGTAATATAGTTAATAGCAAGTAAAGGTTCGTTCGCAGGGACTAATTTGCTTTTAAATTTCGAATTAATAACACTAAGAGTATTTGGGGGTTTTTAATCGTAACTAAAATTGCAAGTAATTTAAGAAAAAGAGTTAATTAAAACTGAGCGAAAGATTTATGGATTAAATCAAATAATAAGAAGAATACACCTGTTTGACACTTCACCTGTTTTCCGTTAATTCTACGAATTCGATTGTTGTTTCAACTTCTAATTTATACTAAAAGTCCTTCCGAATCTTTTACTAACTTTAATTATCTCTACTTACACCGTTCCTTCCGAATACAGTTAATAAATATTAATAACTAAGCAATAAGAATCAAGCCTGTTTTTAGTGATTTAACCTTATAGAGTTTCCTTCCGAATAACTCCTCTAATTATTAAGTCCTTCCGAATCTTAATTCTTAGACCTACTCACTTAGATTTAATTACCTAGTTGTTATTACTAAGTCCTTCCGAATCTTAATAATTTTAAACCGATTAAAGACCGACCGATTATTTCATAAAACTTATCTAACCTATCTAGATTCCTTCCGAATACCTAGAATGTTGATTAAACAAATTAAACATAAACAACTATGATAATATGTTAAAATCTAAGTAAATAAGGATCAACGATTAAACACAAAAACATAAAACAATCGAAAAAACGTTAGAATAACATTAAACAGGATCCGTTAATCAAACAAGCGTAAAAGGTTTTTAGCTACTCATAACGCGGTCTGAAAAAGCAATAAAAGTATTAGCAAACATTCTGGAATAATTAATAAAACAAAGAAAAGAACAAACGGAATAATCGCCGGAATTTGTCGTGATCGCCGATTTCCGAAATAATGATTCTCCTTGCCTTGAAAACTTGCTTCCAACTTAATCACAACTCCAGGAACGTATGAATAATACTGAATGAAATTCTGGACGGATTTGTTGTTGTATTTATAGGCAAAATCAAGGTGGAAATCGTATTCGACTCAAACACCAATTTCTTGTGTTTATCCAGACAGGTGCGCAGCACCTCCTCCATAGGTGCGCAGCACCGGGTGATTACCGTGTTCAAAACCAACTCAAATTCCTTAGGTGCGCAGCACCCAACCCCTAGGTGCGCAGCACCTCTTCACTGCTCGTCTTAAATATGTCGTTTAAGCTCATTTCTCCACTTCTTTCCGCTTCCCGATCACGTAAACCTGTAAAATGGACAAAAACACTTTTCCACACGATTAAATGTAAAAACCTATCCTATCCATCATGTTTACTATGAAAACCGACTAAATATCGCGTAGAATTATCTATATAAATATGCGATATCAAATCCCCCCAAACTTGCCTTTTTGCTTGCCCTCAAGCAAAAACTGTTTTCAAATTAGTTATCAAAGCCAAAAATAAACATAACCAAACTCCTCACGATTTTTATTGGAAGTAAAATCACACAAACTCTCAAACTAATCTAAAAGGGTGTGTAACGTATTCTGTAGAATCGCTCAATTGCTCAGTCATGGTGCATATTCTATCATAGGCTTGATAAAGTATCAAATCTCCACCACTAGAGTCTAGGTACAACTAAACGGGGACTTTTATTCGGGTTGTAATATACAGGTAAAGGTATGTGAATAAATATATACTGGAGTGTAAACGGGTTAAATAAAATAATACAAAAAACTTAGATTAAATCCGAACTAACTAAAATCTCTAACGTACGGGATTGCTTACTTTCTTCAACTTGTACTTTTTCTTCATTTTCTCCTTTCCTCGAATATATCTATGTATCGTAAAATAATACATGACTCATAATACACTATTTCGCTTAAATTCTACAACTAATTTTTTCGCTTTTCTGTTTTTCCGATTTTTTTTTCTTTTTCACTCTTTTTTTTTTTTTTTTTCTTGCTTCTCTTTTCAGCCTAGTACATGTCTTACAAAATAATCTTTTCTCGTGGTAAGTACACATGCTCAAAAGGCGAGTAATCAACTATATATATCTCTTTTTTCTTTTACTATTTTTCCAAATACAAATAAATACAAGGCAATAATAATCGATATTTTTTTTTCTTCCATGCCTTAATAAACTTCACTTAATATAATAATAATTGCAATCAAAAGTCTAAGTTCGGACTTAATCTAAAAAGAAACGAAAATAAGGCGAATGTACAAAATATATAGTAGTGTTTAGAAACGAAACGGTTTAGGCGCAAATTGGTTTACTAGAGTTTCTAACACTAAAAATAAGTGTTACAAGGGTTAGACGGAAAATATATAAAAATATAAAAAGAAACGAAAAGGCTAATCAAATGGGTTAATCCTAATTTGCCCCTAAGTTGTACCAAAATCACACTAAGTTACCCTAATGCAATTGCTGCGCACCTGCTTGGTCAGAACCTAGGTGCTGCGCACCTGTAGGTAGGTGCTGCGCACCTGGGTCCTGTTCCGCTCCATTTTCGGCTTGATCTCCTCCATAAGCACGTCCCGAGCGTGTATTGATTGCATTTACATGTTCATCTCGGTGTTTTGGACAGGGTGGCATTCCGTCTCGTGTTCCGGGATGTTGATACTTTGGTGCTTGATTATTGGAGGTGTTTCCTTGATTCTGTGGGCGTGGATTCGGTTGAGTATTGCTTGGTATTTGGCCCGGTGGTCGATTTGAGTTTCGTTCGTTCATCCTATCGAACCTCCTCTCTAAATCTTGATGTGCTGCCTGCTGATTTCTTAGTCCTTGCTCGATTTGTTCAGCTAAAGTTTTGAATTGTTTCCGGGTATCATCATTGGTTGATTTCTGGGTGTTGATGAATGTTTTCAAAAGATCTTTCATGCTTGGATCTTCATCTTCGTCATATCTTTGTCGTGGTGGGGAGCGAGTGTTGTTTCTTTGCCATCCGTTGTCTCGGTTGTCACCGCGGTTGTAGTTACCTCCACGGTTTTGCCAGTTTGACCCCCGATTCGGATAACCATACTGTGCGTAGCTTGCATCCTCCACTTGATTACACTCACTAGCGTAGTGAGGTCCTCCGCATCCTTCACACCCATTCTTCACCAAGTGCATGTCCTTCTCCATTCGTCCCATGCGCTTATCAATTCTTTCCGCTAGTGTCTTGACCTCATGAACTACCGAGGATATTTCATGGCTACTCTCAGCTTGAGCAACTTGTCCCCTGTTTCTTCGGCCTCGACCATCATCCCGATACTCCCTTGATAGGCTAATGACCAACTTGTCTTCCATTAGGTTGTATGCTTCGTGGT
>CAJVGC010000591.1:14857271-14942887 GCA_910822075.1 Senecio squalidus
TCACATCACTGCAGTATGGAACTACCTGACAAATAAGAATGGTCGGTCCTTCGGTCTATATATCTTTGCCGGACAAGGACCGGACATTTACTATATATAAGAAGAATTCTCTTGTAATAGGGGGACACTTGGAATGTTATTTATACCATCATTTACATCACCATTTATACCACCATTATATCTCACCATTTATATCATCTTAAGCATTGAATCACGCATTAATTATTACAATAAATATATCCAATCCATTGTTTGTGTGTTTGTTATTACCACTTCGTCAGCCATCTGACGCGGGGCCTAGCTTCGGAAATTTACTTTTACATTGGCGCCATCCGTGGGGACCCCCTGATGTTTAATACAGCGATAGATCAAGGGAAGACATGGAGAAAGTACTCGCAAATCAACAAGAAGAGGGGGTAGTTCAAATCCATCACCAAGAGTCTGCTGAAGACACGGGGCCTCCTCCGACATTCACCCCAGGACACGTACGAGCAAACAAGCCCAATTTACACCGGATATGTGTAAGACAAAGTATTTCAATAGTCTAAGAGCTTGAGTGGGGAACAAACACGCTCAGCAGGGAGCGTAGGAGGAGGAAACCCCTCGAGCTCTCATACGGAGATGCAGAAGAGATAGAACTGGAGGGAAAGCTCCACTCGAAATGGATCATCCAAACCAAAGCAGGATGTTGCGATCCAGAAGTACAGCTGATTGGCAGGACCAGGCAACAGGCCAGTAGGGACGTTCGTCCCAACCTTCTTAACGCCCAACTTCCGGATGGAGGGACTAGGCCTGAGACAGGAACGTTTAACTTCGGTATGTCGCGCCCTCAGACACCGTTTCTTTCACGCTATCAGCCCGTTCAACCCCCTCAGTTTGCGACAACGTTTGCCATGGATCTCAGCAAAACATGGGAATCCACCCCTTACTTATGGCAAACGCCTCCTGTCATCCAGCAATTTGCCCCTGAAATGGATGATCTGTCCCAACCATACCATAGGTCGAGGGGATACCAAGTTTACAAAACGCTATAGCCAATTTTAATATTTCCTCCAAGAATAAAGATGCCCACAAACGTCAAAAAGTATGACGGTTCACAAGATCCGACGACCATCTGAGTATCTTCTCCGGGGCTGCGGTAGAGTGGAACAATGGTCTATGCCGGTGTGGTGCCACATGTTCGTCCAAACCCTCTTGGGATCGGCGCGACTCTGGTATGATAGTCTACCCACAGAGAGTGTGGATGGCTTTGAGGACTTACAACATAAATTTAAAAACAACTTCATGCAACAACGAAGATGTGAGAGGAAGTCAGTAGAAATGCACAACATCAAGCAAAAGGATCAAGAGAGTCTCCGAGCCTTTATAGAACGCTTTAATAAGGAAAGTCTAGAGATAAAGGGAGCCACGGAGGATATGCGTGTCTCCGGCTTCATGCATGCCATAAAAAACACTCAACTCATAGAAGCCCTTAATAACAAAGTTCCTGATACCGTGGACGAAATGATGACAAGGGTAAGGGATTTCATTAGAGGAAAAGAAGCGGCTAACCTTAGCCGGGAGGCCAGTTCTAGCAAGACTCACAGGGAAGATAGGAATTGGAAATCCGGGAATGCCGCCCGACCGGAGGGCCCAGGACCACAAAGAAATGAAGGGAAACAGCCGGAACAGCGTAGCCGAGGCCCATACCTAAATCCATACCCAGTCACCACCTCCGGGAAGTGTTCACAGCGCTTACAAAGACCCCCTGCGAGATTTTTATCAACGGAGCCCGTAGGAAAGAACTTCCCAGCTCCTCATCCGATGTTGGAAAACAAGGAGAGGAAGCTATCCGATAAGTTCTGCGAATTCCACCTAGACCATGGGCACAATACGAATGACTGCTACCACCTAAAGAGAAGGATCGAGGAGGCAGTCAAATCAGGAGAGCTGGCACACCTAATCAAAGATATTAAGAAAGGAGCACCTCAAGGCAACAGAAATAACCGGAGGGGGAAGGATGACCGATCTCCCGAACCAAGACACAGACCGTCAACATGATAAACAAGGATCCGTTTGCCCTCTAAAAGAAAGGAGCCTGACCCCCGCCTGGATGAATCAAGAGATAGCGTTCCCCGCCCGGAGTGAATGTTGCCCTACCTTGGATCCCATCATAGTGGAAGGAAGAATGGGGAACGCCATCGTTCCCAGAGTATACATAGATACGGGAAGTTCCACAGAGGTTATCTATGAACACTTTTTCCGGCAACTTAGAAAGTCGGTCCAAGCGCGGATAAGAAGGCCAGAGTCGGCACTCCAAGGGTTCAACAATGAAATGATGTGGCCCCTGGGAGAGATAACCCTCCCTTTAACGTTAGGAGAATATCCACGCATGAGGACTGAATGGATGAATTTTGCAGTAATTCAAGCACCGGCTCCTTTCGACATAATTTTAGGGAGACCAGGATTGTACCAATTGGGAGCGGTGACTTCCACTTTTCACGGATTAATGAAGTTCCCCACCCCCCATGGTATTGCAACGGTTCGTACCAAGAGACGAAGAGAAAAATGGTGTGCTTCTGCGGAAAGATCGGATAACATACCAGAAATAAGCCCCGATCCGGAGGAAAAGCTTGTCATCAACCCTAAATTCCCGGAACAAACTATCGCCATAGGGTCACACTTATCCAGATCTTGTAAGGAGAAGTTGTTTACATTGCTCAGTAGTAACATGGATGTATTCGCATGGACACCATCGGACATGACAGGAGTACCCAGGAGCATAGCTGAACATCGACTCAAAACCTACCCCAGTGTAGAACCAATTAGACAAAAGAAGAGGGGAATGGCACCGGAGCGTAGCCAGATCATCAAGGAGGAGGTAAGCAAGCTATTGGATGCAGGGATCCTTCGGGAGGCAAGATACCAAACTTGGGTGGCAAACCCGGTTTTGGTTGAAAAAAGTGACCATTCTTGGAGAATGTGTGTAGATTTCAAGAACATAAACAAGGCCTGTCCGAAAGATAACTATCCGCTGCCTGAAATCGATTGGAAGATCGACTCTTTGATGGGCTACAAGTATAAATGTTTCCTGGACGCTTACAAGGGTTACCATCAAATCCAAATGGCACCAGAGGATGAGGACAAGACAGCGTTCTACACAGATTTTGGCATATTTTGTTACAAAAAAATGCCCTTCGGACTGAAGAATGCTGGGGCTACCTACCAAAGGATGATTGATAAAACCTTTGAAGCACAAATCGGTCGGAATCTGGAGGCTTATGTGGATGATCTTGTTATTAAAAGTCACAAGGAGGAAGATATGATCTATGACATTGATGAAACCTTCCGGAAATTGAGAAGTATAAACATGAAATTAAACCCAAAAAAATGTACCTTCGGTGTGGTAGAAGGGAAGTTTCTGGGTCACGTAATAACCGAAAGAGGTATCAAGGTGTGCCCTGATAAGATCAAAGCAATTACCGAGATGAAATCCCCTGGGACGTTGGGCGAAGTTCAGAGTCTTAATGGGAGGTTAGCAGGCTTGAGCCGATACCTCTCGCGATCCGCTGAACGCTCATTACCTTTTTTCAAGGCGTTGAAGAAGAGTATCAATGCAACTGACTTTGTGTGGACGGCTGAAGCCGAGGATGCTTTCCAGGAGTTGAAACGATACTTAACTCAGTTACCGGCCCTAGTGGCCCCGACTGAAGGAAAAGAATTGTTCGTGTACCTAGCGGCCTCCCTTAACACCGTAAGCGCGGTATTGATATCGGAAGAAAATGGAAAACAAACCCCCGTCTATTTCGTGAGCAAGGCGCTACGAGCAGATGAACTGAATTATCCGCCCATGGAAAAACTAGCGTTAGCTCTCATTCACACGGCTAGACGGTTACCCCGGTACTTTCAAGCTTACCCTATTGTAGTCATGACAGAACTACCGATAAAGGATATATTGGCAACTCCCGAAAGATCAGGAAGATTGGCAAAGTGGGCCATAGAATTGGGGGCCTACTCAATAGAGTATAGACCCAGACAGGCCATGAAGGGCCAAGTCCTGGCGGATTTTATAGCTGAAGTGCCAATGCCCCCTCCCCCACCGATAAACAGTCAGGGGGAGCAAAAGACAACGTTGTCCTTCCCACCATCAGAGGATAAGGTATGGTTCCTATATACCGACGGAGCCTCTAGCAGTTCTGGATCAGGAGCAGGCATGGTCCTTATCAGCCCTACGGGAGAA
Organism: Senecio squalidus; assembly: GCA_910822075.1. Taxonomy (NCBI): domain Eukaryota; kingdom Viridiplantae; phylum Streptophyta; class Magnoliopsida; order Asterales; family Asteraceae; genus Senecio; species Senecio squalidus. The sequence goes on from CAJVGC010000591.1 coordinate 14,861,491, forward strand.
GAATTCACTTACGCACGAAAGCACGAATAATGAGGCGGAATACGAAGCTTTACTGGCAGGCTTACGAATAGCAATAAAGATGAAGATACAAGACCTGGAGGTTAGGGTAGACTCAGCCCTGGTAGCTAATCAAGTGAGGGGAGACTTCGAAGCCAAGGATGAAAACATGGCAAAATATAAAGGGCTGGTGATCACCCTCATAGAAAGCTTCAGGTATTTTAACCTCCGACAAATTCCAAGGGAAGAAAATGCCAAGGCCGATGCGGCCAGCAAAGTTGCATCACTAGCGCGCCCGGAGGGCCAAAAGAAAATCCTGGTAGAAACTTTGAGTCACAGAAGTACAGAGGTAGAAATGATAGGTGCTGTAATAGAAGACACCGACCCTAACTGGATGACTCCCATTGTCCGTTATCTCAGAACGGGGGAGGAACCTACTGACAAGAAAGAGGCAAGGAAGCTAAGAATGAAGCTCCCCATGTATGTACTCACGGAAGGAACGCTTTACAAAAAAGCCTTCCTCATGCTATTGTTAAGATGCGTAGGTCCAAAGGAGGCTAATTATGTGATCAGAGAAGTCCATGAAGGAGCTTGCGGCATGCACTCAGGACCCCGAGCCGTAGTGGCAAAAATAATCAATTTGGGATACTACTGGCCTTCCATGCATCGGGATGCCACCGAAGAGACCCAAAAATGCCAAAGTTGTCAGAGATATGCTCCGGTACCAAAGCAACCCAAAAATGATATGATTTTGGTCACATCGGCTTGGCCGTTTCACCAGTGGGGCATAGATATTTTCGGACCTTTCCCAGTCTCCAATGGAGGAGTCAAGTTTTTGTTGGTAGCTATAGATTACTTCACCAAATGGGTAGAAGCGAAACCACTAGCCTCCATTTCAGGTTCACAGGTAAAGAAATTTGTTTGGGAAAATATAGTATGTCGCTTCGGTTTACCAGGAATCATCATCTCAGATAATGGGAAGCAATTCGCTGATAATCCATTTAAAGCGTGGTGCCAAGAAATGAGAATCCAACAGAACTTTACCTCAGTAGCTCACCCACAGGCAAATGGCCAGGTAGAACGGGCAAATAGAAGCTTGGTTGAGGGAATAAAAACAAGATTGGACAAAGAGGGAGGTAAATGGTTAGACCAAGTGTCACACGTGCTATGGGCACACCGGACCATGGTAAAAACCAGCAACGGCGAGACTCCCTTCAGTTTGGCGTATGGAACCGAAGCTATCATCCCCGCAGAGATAGGAATGCCAACGGCGAGAACAAGTTCAAGACCGATCGAAGGAAACGATAGGGAACTCCGCCTCAATCTTGACATAGCCGAAGAGAGAAGAGAAATTGCCGCTATACGAGAAGAGAAGTATAAAAGGCAGATAGAAGGGTATTACAACAAGAGAGTGAATCCGAAGGTCTTCAAGGAGGGAGAATTGGTTTTAAGGAAGAATGAGGCGAGCAGGCAAAAGGATGGAGGGAAGCTAGGCCCAACTTGGGAGGGCCCTTATAAGGTCAGAGAGGCCCTAGGGAACGGATCTTATGAATTGGAAGAAATGGGAGGTAGACCCATTCCGCGCACATGGCACGGAGGTCTACTACGAAAATGTTACGTCTAGTAATGATAAAAGAGATTCTTCTGTATAATGTAACGGATGTAATCTTTATTATTATATGAAAAGCACATATGTCTATCCCTCGAATAGGGATAGAAATTTTCACGTCCACTAGTCTGAACGTATATCCTGGTGTAGATAAAAAAAAAAAAAAAAAGAGAGTCAATGCACTCTTCTGGGAGGGACGCTTCCCAGCTCAACAATTACAGATATATATATGTATACACATGTATATAACAGATAAAAGGAAAGAAACAATAAACAGAAATATGGGGAAAAACGCGTACCTTAACGCTATCACATTAAAAAATATGTGTACCATACGAAATTACAGAAACAAATATCTAGAGTTCATACAGGCTTTAAAGAGAAATTTCGAAACTAATCATAAAATGAAATCATTCAACAGCTGGTTCTATCTTCACCAGTTCCTCCACTGAGAGCTCCGGGCTTTGGCTGAGGGTCTCCAGATATGGGAAGGAAAGGTGTCGCATGCGTTCAAGAGCTTCGTCCATCTTGGCTTCCGAATTTGGGTCAAAGTTAGGTGTGGACAGAAGAGGGAGATTCCGTTGCGCCTGACGGAAGCCATTGCGCACTCCAAGAGTATACCCCGTACCGGTAAACAGAGTGGCAATTTCTCCGTAAGGAGCATTGAATTCATGGCTCTGATGTAGTTTTTCCACAAAAAACTTAATACCATCCCTAATCAGCCATGTCGCTTTCTCCCTCAGTGTGGCGTTTTCGGCCAAGAGCCTTTGATTTTCAAGTTCAAGTGTTGGCGATTGGCCCGATGTTCCACTTGTCTCAACCTTCTTACAAACAGGAACAACCTTGCCGATTGTCAACCCCCCCCCCATCGATCCACCTGCCACAGCCTTCTCATGAGACAATTTCTCATTATCAATCTCCAAGAGCTTCACCTTTTCAACCAAGCTTTCCCAATCAGCAACGGACACCAACTTCATCCCTGGCTCCACAGTCGCGGTGGATTGAACTTTCACAAGTTCACTATTTGTATCTTGTAGGTCACGAATGAAATCTTCCAAGTCCCTGATCCTGTATCGGGACTTAACATGTTTCTTCAACCCAAGAATAACCCTCCGGGACTGAGCCCTGACACGTCTCCGAAGCTTCCCATTCTCTTTCACCAACCCTTTGACTTTGGCCTTCATGGCCATCAGACGCCCTTTCTTCTTAACAAGAAACTTCTCAAGCTTCCCAACACTACCCTGGGAGGCCATAAACCGGCCACGAACTTCGGTCCCAGCTACTGCCAACTGGGCCAGTAACACGTTAAAGTTATCGGCCAAAGTTTCGTCAGGAAGGCTCCGCCAACGCAAAGCCTCCACAGGAGTAGCAAAATGATTCAGCATATCCTGACACACATGGGGATCACTCATCCCACTATCACAGCTAACCTTCCAACCTGGCATATATAGAGACGAAGAAGGACCTTCCCTATCACTCGGCGAATGAGGTGTGAAAGAACCTCCGGCTTCAGCGGCAAAAGGTTTCGCTGGTGTACTTTCCCCTTCATTCACATTCTTACCTCGGTCGCCAGAAAGGGCAGGTCCCCCAACGTCTGATTCACCGGAGGAGGAAAGAGATAGAGGATGGGAACTAGTGGCCCGCATGGCAGGAGGGAGGTTCATCTTAAGACCGGCACTGTGGAAGGAGGGATCTGCAACATATAAATGGTACGTTAAGATCTACATAAGAAAGGAACACAAAAGAGGACACAAGGTATAAACCTACCACTAGCTAGAGAAAGTCTTCTTCGTTTAACTCTGGTACCAGGACCTTCGGATAGCTGCCTTTGCAGCGGCGATGAAAAAGCAGACGTAGTGGGAAGATCAACCACCAAAGCTGTTACACCGGGTATCAAGGATTGCACCTCAGAGGAGGGAAAGACAAAGTCCCCAACCCCCTCCTCTAGAATACTCTTGATGTTCTCCTCCAAAGAAACCAAGGGGAACGTAACTCCAACCAAAGTATCAAGCTTTAGGTAATCCAGTAAAGATATGGCTAAAAAAAAAAAAAAAAAAAAAAAACAAAAAAAAAAAAAAAAAAAAAAAAAAAAAAAAAAAGGGTGGAAGAAAAAACTTACGAAGACCATCCCGTTGGATGGAGGGATTCAGGTTCAAGGGAGCCCAATGACGGCTCACACCACCCAATACCAGTACAGCCTCGTTGTGGGTCCTAGCTGGAATCTTGTTCCTGGAAATCAGTCGACAGCACCCTGCCTCTTCCTCAGTAAGAATAGGAGGTGGATCAAGTATTGCACCTGGCAGAGTAGGTCTCCAATGCATCGGTATGGGCGCCACCGAAGCGTCTATCCAAAGGAATTTATCCTTCCACTGCTTCACGCTAATGGGCGCTGTGCGAAAGCATTCCCACCCTTCATTCTCTATCTTCGGCCGGCGCTCCAGGGTGAACCAATCCCCTGAACGGATTAACCTAAAAAAGCTTCTCCACAGGTTCAGGGTAGCAGGGAAACCCAAGGCGTGGCACAGTAGCTCAAAATTGGTTATCCTTAAAACCCCCATGGGATTCATCTGGATTGGACACATCTGATAATATTCAATAACAGACAAGAAAAAACGAGTGAAGGGGATTCGAACATTGGAGGCATCAAAAAAGCGAGTGTACATAGCTAAGGAACCTTCAGGGCAGCTGGTAACGTTAGAATTAGCCGCGGGGTTGCGAACCCGCCACTCCATCTTCAACCTAAACTCGGTGATAAGATCAAAAAAAGGAATGTGCGTAAGAGTACAGCGAGAGGTTAGCATATCGTTCTTACCCATATTGACGAGATCAAAGTAAGAAAGGCAGCGAACAAGGATAATGCGAGAAACAAGAAAATGAGGAAAAGGAAAGGATTAATGAAATCGGAATATCTAAAGGGTCTTTATAGGGAAATCAGAGAAATTAAAGACGCCATCAAATCAGGGGCATTTAAACCCAAGAGCCAGTAATTTTCCCTCCAAAATTAAATAGCAGGGTCTGACAACAGGCAGTCTAGCGAAGATTCGATTAGAAGTGGGCCCCCACTTCTTTACTCACTTCTCTAGGCTAGGGGGGGAGATGTTGGGGTAGGGTATTTATTACCCACAAAGGACAAAACCCTTCGTCTGATGCACCGAAGCCCATAGTACTTAAGGAGCAACGGGGCTACTTATTACCCGCAAGTAACGAAACCCTTCGTCTAGTGCACCGGAGGTCCTAGTACTTAAGGAGCAACGGCCTGGACATCTCACGCAACGGCAGAAGTGTTGTCATTTATGTCAGAGAGTGTTGCCATTTATGTCAGAGAGTGGAAACGTCAAAAGAAGTATGGCGTTAATGAGAGACAAGACAGAGTTGGTGGCAGCATTCAATGAAGGAGCGCGTGAGGGACAAAGCGCCGTCACGCAGCTTGCAATAAATGCCTGGGACAGTGTGACAGTGTACTTAAGGGTATGGAGTGGAGTGGTTCACATCACTGCAGTATGGAACTACCTGACAAATAAGAATGGTCCGGTCCTTCGGTCTATTATCTTCCGGACAAGGACCGGACATTTACTATATATAAGAAGAATTCTCTTTGTAATAGGGGGACACTTGGAATGTTATTTATACCATCATTTACATCACCATTTATACCACCATTTATATCACCATTTATATCATCTTAAGCATTGAATTTCCAATCATACAAGCATTAATTATTACAATAAATATATCCAATCCATAGTTTGTGTGTATTGTTATTACCCCCTTCGTCAGCCATCAGACGAAGGGCCTAAGTTTCGGAAATTTACTTTAACATATTGTGAAAAGCTTTTATATAGGAAATTGTTTTTCAAAACGATACCGATCGAGTTATAAATTGTCAAATTTTTATTTATTCCTATTGAAAATTAAGATCGACAAAAAATAAAAATAGGATATAAAGAAAGTTTTAGACAATTCTAGTGAAGAGTAGAAAGGCATATGTTCTGCTAGAATCCTCCAATGACACCTCACTATCAAATAATCCTCCACAACCCAAACCATCTTCCCATACTATAAATAGCATAATCTCCCTTCACGCCCACCACCACATCTAATTCATCAAAATCTACTCTTACGGTTATTATCAAAGCTTTTTTGGTAATCAACAATGTCGATCATTCCAAGCTTCTTCGGTGGCCGTCGAACCAACGTCTTTGATCCATTCTCTTTAGACATATGGGATCCCTTTAATCTTCGAGCTGGGGCACGCGAAACTTCAGCTTTCGCGAATGCACAGATTGATTGGAAAGAGACTCCAGAAGCTCATGTATTCAAGGCGGATCTTCCAGGGTTAAAGAAAGAAGAGGTGAAGGTAGAGTTACAAGATGGTAATATTTTGCAGATCAGTGGAGAGAGGAGCAAGGAGAAAGAAGAGAAGAATGAAAAGTGGCACCGTGTTGAAAGGAGCTCCGGAAAGTTTCTTAGGAAGTTCAGGTTGCCGGATAATGCTAAAGTTGACGAGGTTAATGCCAAGATGGAGAATGGGGTGCTGACCGTAACTGTACCTAAGAAGGAAGTCAAGAAGCCGGAGGTGAAGGCCATTGATATCTCGAGTTAGAGATCTTATATAATCTTCTTTGAATAATAGAAAATGCGTGTGTGTGTGTGACCTTGATCAGTTGGATATCTATTCTGATACATTAAAATTATATATATGTAACTTGTTTATGAAGTAATAAAAACCGTGTGTTCAATTCATTAATTATTTAGTTTCAACAAATTTGTTAATCAAGTCAGGTGCGTTTGTTTTAGCTTATAAAATGGATTATTAGCTTATATAACATAAACTAATTTATTTTTCGATATAAGTAGAATGTACGTTATCAAGAAAAAAAAAGGTAACATTATGTAGGACAATATAAGTTGTGATTTCAAATATTTATCATTTTGTTTATATGAATATACGTGTTTCAGCTTCAACTTTAAATTCATTTACGTAGAGAACTATATCGAAAATAAAACAATCATAACATTTTAAAAGATTGAAATCGAATGATGTCGAAGAAGTCAATTAAAGTTAGTTCTTTGGGTGTTTTTTATAATTGTACTTTATCCAATTTTTTTGATTTTTAGGTCGACTTGAGTTATGTCATGTTGGTGGCGGTAGATATTTTATATTCAATTTTTGCTTTATTCAAAGGTTAGAGTCTTAGAGATTAATTAAGGAAGAATTGCACAACACAAGTTCTCTCTTAGTGTATGTCAATATTAACTCTTGTTTTTATTTGGTACAGTTTTCTCTATGTGTGCAATATAAAATAAAATATATTAAATTAAGAGAACATTATGTATATATAAATTAATAACCATGTAAAAGAACATAAAATTTATTGTCAAATATCATTTGTTTCGTTTACATATATTTGAACTAATTTCATTTAAATATATATATAAATGTATTATTAGATTTAAATTATTCTTTTTGCGTTATTATTACTTTTACCAATTCATACATATATTAGAAAGGCAAAAAATCAAATCGAATGAAAAATATATTTTAAGAAAATTAATATATAAAAGTTATTTTTTATTTTTAAAATATTGGTACAAAACTATTTTTATTTAAATATGTATTAAAGTTGAAAAATTAAAATTGTACTAATAATTGAAGAGTTAATTGTAAACTAGAAGGATCCCGTGCGTTGCACGGGTTCGTCAATTTAGGCGTTAGTGTTAGGCAGTGTTTGTTCTTCGCTTTGTATTGGCTCTTCACCTTGTGTTCATCATTGGGCTTATTCCGTCGCATGCAAGATGAGGCCATGGTTCGTGCCCGGGTATGGGCTGAGGGTGTTTTTTTGGGTTTTTTTGGGCTTATTATTGTTGGGCTTCCACGTCTTTTTTATTTCTTACTTACCGTAACTTTTTTTTACTTTAAATAATACTTTTACGACCTTCCATCCCATCAGGTCCGGATCAAGTCATTGATCGAAGCGAGAAGAGGAGAGGATGTCGTTTATCCTACTCCGGATAAAACGACTCGAGGTTTTGTTTTTTTACTTTTTTATCGAAGTATAAATGTAGCTATTTGCTAAAACGATGCCGTTATTTATTATTAATCTCAGTACTGCTATCATTTCTTTCAAAGATTAAATTCCAACAACTATGTAGAAATATATTCATTTTGAAGTCTCATTTTTAGGAGGAACTTCTAGATATATATTCATCTTAGCAACACGGAAATACTAAATACATATTGTCTCGATTAAAAGGATTTTAACATATAACATACCTATTTAAAACTATAGTACTTTTTACATACATAAGTTCGCGTTGAAATACATATTTGAATCTCTTAAAAATGTACGAAATAAAAAGAGTAAGTTTTATATGGTTTATATTGTATTTACAGTAAATAACTTAAGTTTTATAAACGTGAATTAGTATTTTTTTTTTAATAAGATTAATAGTTGTTAAGGACTTAAAGATTCAATGAGTTGACAAATCAAATTATATTATGGCTAATGTGGAGTAATTTAGAAAGTTTTATACTAAATGTTTAAGGAAAAAAATGTATGAGTGCTTTTGGAAGAGTCTTTTAAAGGGTTTTTATAAAGATTTTAAAATGGTCAATAAATTAAAAAATGAAAAATCTTAAATATAAAATCTTTGTTTGGTTATGAATGGACTGAATCTAAATAAAATTCCGAGGGGTAGAAAGCGTAAAAGTATTATTTAAAGCTGAGGGGGGGAAAACGCAAAACATATAAAGTGCAGACAGGAAAAGCTAAAAGTCGTTTAAAGTTTAGGGTGAAAAACCGTTATATTTTTTAAAGTTGAGGGTGAAAAAGCGTTAAAGTTTTTAAAGTTGAGGGGGGGAAACCGCTATGTCTTTAAAGTTTAGGGGGGAAAACCGCTAAGTCCCTAAAGTCTAGGGACTAAAAATGCAAAATACCAAAGTATTAAAATATAATAATTGGCACATTTCCATATGATCCTTAGAAATTTAATAAGAAGAGTAATAGTTAATTATCATGTCATATGAAATTATCCTTATGATCTAAAAATATTTTACCATATGACTTTTGATACATCTCTTTTAGTATATATATTATATATTATATAATTATAGATAGATAAGATCATTTGAAGTGTTTATTTTAACTTATAAGTTTAGATTTACGAGCTTATGTCACGAGGTTTTTATAAGTTCCTTCTACGTGACTTCTCGGCTTATCTTAGTTTTTTACCTTATGATAAACTAGTAAACTAATCTAAACAGTTATCAAATTTATAAAACTATAAATTATAAATCATAAACTACTTATAAAAATAAACATAAACTCATACAAACTTCCCCCAAATTTAAAGATATCACAAGGGAACTTAACGTGATGATAAGAGTATGAATGTTATCAATCGTATATGAATTACAATATCCACATTTATTCTTTTATACAACTTTGTAATTTTAAGATAAATATCCTTTAAGTCTTTAATGTCCAAAGTAATATGATATCATGTTAATAAATGATTAAATCAAAATAAGAAAACTAAGACCGCGGATTTAATCCCTAAATAAGTAAATCAAAATAAGAAAAATAATATAGGCGAGGGAAGTTTCCAAACAAACTTTGGTTTACATCATCTTTTTTTTTCTTGTTTTTTTTTTTATCTATGTATCTGAGTTGTTTGTGAGTTGACATTATCAGGACGACCATCCGCTTTACGTTTATTTCGGAGTCATCGCATATGCATCTCTATAGCCGCAAGGGGATATTCTCTTGTTTATAGGATTCGAATTTGAGACATCCAAATATTTTCACCTTTAGAGATCAAACTTTTAGCAATATGAAACCACCCTTTGTCTCCTTGATTATGGGATTTGGACGTGGCCCCTTTAGGAGGTATCCATGCTATATCTTGACAAAAGGTGGATGAACGCGTAGAGTTTTCTTTGTCTGCGTCTCCAAATTAAAAGATAATTGCACATCAATTTCTCTTTGTCTCTCTCCTTGGACGTTACTATCCACGAAGGTATGTAATGTTCCAAAGTTGTAGCTGACAAGCTCTGGGGTGATACCTTCAGTTCTTGAATTTACGGGTGTAACTTTTCAACTTACGCATGTAGAGGTCCTACGGATGATTCCAAATGTTGAAGTAAACTCTCGCTAGGGGTCTAAAGCTCGTACGTAGGCTTGATCTCCGGCTTAGATAAAATTCGTTGCTTGTTAACTATGGCTTCTTGTGTTCGCTTCGTTTGTAATTTAAAAAAAAATAAGATTGTATCATTTGGGAGCAGTCCTCAATCGGTCTCGCACGTGAGAATCAATATTATAATACTCTGAGTAATCAATGTGAGTGTTCGAGCAACGATTGTCAAACACGAGGATTAGGTGATGTCAACCTTAGATCTCCTGTGATGATCACAGTGCAAACCCAACAAGTTCTTGACGAACCTAGGGTGATCAAGGTTGAAGATGAAAGCAAGAGTGTATGAACTCTGTGTTTAAGCTTTAGTGTGTGTGTTCAGATAAGATGAGAAAAAAGTGTCCTCGATAATGATTTGGACCATGTATTTATATGGCCAGTGTCAAGCATATGGAACGTGTTCCATTAATGATGATCATGAATACTTGAACGGTCTTAATCATTAATCACCAGTATATGTAACGCCTTACTATTATGACGATAATAAAGCAGTCACAGACGCTAACAACTTGGACACGCGGTGCTGACTTGACAGGCGCTGACATAGCTTGATTTGACAGGCGCTGACATAGCTTGACTTTGACAGGCGCTGTGATGTGTATTTTATAACATAAAATTATTTTAAGTTTAGAAAAGGATTTTTACCAACGTATATCAACACACAAAACAGGCAGTGTACCTGATCGTACGTAAATATAGAATCAGTAAGTCCGGATCGAACTCAGGGAACGTGTATTTATATCCGTTATCTCAAATTATATAATTAAACTAATTAAAGCAAGTAAATATGGGGGGCGTTTTAGTTCTGTGAGAACATATTTCAGAAAACAAATAATTAAAGTAAAATAACAATTAAATTTAACTAAGTGAATTTATGGATGAAAAACTGTTTTGAAAAGTCTTATAGATTTAATCAATATTTAGAAAGCAACGATTACTTGGAATTACGTTTCACCTGGATTATGAATTAACAAGAATATGTTTGATTGATTTAACTGTGATTCCTATGATAACTAGATTTCCCGCTAGAGTTATCTAATCCTACAATTTTAGAGAAAGATCATACGAATGATCGTACATCAAGAGCTATCTTAGATTTATCCACTCTAAATTGTGCTTTAAGTTCACTATTGTTTACAATTTAATCTGTCGACTACGAATTAACAAAAGTCTCAATTATTCAATCCTGATATAACTGTCATGTTCATTCAATTCATTAAATCACTAATATCTTAGCCTATCTCAATTAAGTCTCAAGCTACAATTATCTAATAAATTATATAATTGTAAATAACTAATAGATTTATAAGAACGCTAGTTATGTTATAGATCTATCAATCACGCTAAGTAGTTTATTTAATAACTTTGAATAAACATGGATTTCGATAAAACGTAAACAATAATGGAAAAATCAATTAGTTCAAACATAAACTTGATTAAAACATAAATCCAGGTTCAACAATCCAAGCAATCGCTTAATGAATTTAGCTCATGTTGGATTGTAAACAATTAACAAATAAGGTCTTAAAACAGAACATTGTATCAAGAAAATAATGCGTAAAAATTCAAACCAAACAATTACTAGCTTCAAAGATGATTAATTGTGATTAACCAAAGCTTCCAAGTGTTTAACGGCTTCTAGGACTCTCCTTGCAGCTTTCCAGGATGGATGCAGGTTGAAAATAATGAATAATGTGTTTTAAACTCGAGACCTAGAAGCCCATTATATAGATTCTGAAAACGTCATTTTAGCTGTCGGCTGGCTCACTTCAGCCGTCGGCTGGAACACGCGGTCTAAAAAGTTGCTTCCGCGGCACGTTTTGAACGATTTGTGAAAAACTTTAATTTAGCCGTCGGCTAAATATCTTCAGCCGTCGGCTGTTTCTCCATCTTCACATTTCTTGCTCGTTTGTCTCCGTTTCAAGCCGGTTTCAGCTCCTTTTCGCTCCATGATCCAAATATTACTCTAATCTGCAATTCTCACTAAAAATATACCAAATCATAATAAAAGTTGCAGAAAATGAGCTTAAATACGATAAATGTGGCTACAAAATATGGATTATTTCAGACACATCACGCTGACATAGCTTGACTTTGACAGGTGCTGACATAGCTTGACTTTGACAGGCGCTGACATAGCTTGACTTTGACAGGCGCTGACAATTTGACCTTGACAGATGACAGCCGCTGACAGCTGCTGATAGAGATGGCAAAAAAAACCGTATCCGATGGAGACCCGAAAACCGAATCCGAGTTGACCGGGTAAATCCCCGAGTTGACCGGGGACGGGGACGGTGACGGATAATAACCGAATTCAAAAATCGGGGATGGATGCGGGGATGGTATTACCTATCGGGTATCCATAACCGTACCCAAAACCGGCCCCGATGGATACCCGAATATATATATATATATATATATATATATATATATATATATATATATCCGTATAAATTTTGCTATTTTGGCGATTGAAGTGTTTGCTTATTATTATTCCTATGTTTTTTTTGTTGGTAGTTACAAAATGTGAAGTTATTTATAATAAAAGTTCAAAAACTTGTAATGGGGAAAAATCCCCGAATACCCGTTGGGGATCCCCGTTACCCGACGGGGATGGGGATGGGGCCAAAATTTTAATATCCGACGGGGATGGTTACGGTTATGGGTATGGGGGTGGGGATCTGGTTATGGGGATGGGAAATGCAATACCCGACATAACCGTCCCCGTTGCCATCTCTAGCTGCTGACAGCCTGTCTGGGTTTGGTTGTAGTAGCGGCCTTTAAGTAAAAAAGGTCCATTATTATATTTAGGTTTTAGGGATTATCTATATATACATAGGTAATCCTACTAACCTCATCAGTGAGAGAGTATGAGTTTAATGATTATGATGATAAATACGACCTGGATAGAGAATCTAGATACGTTAACGGGAGTATTTAAGATAAGAGAATGATTTTGAAGTAAATGCTAAGTGAATTCAATAAGTTGTATTAACTTTTAAAGGGATGTTTATACTACTGAAAGTGTTTAGTTAATTCAAAACAATAAATGTTACGATCCAACAGTATGGAGCATTGTTGGTCTTACCCGGGGTCATGACAATATTCTTGTGGGCATGACATGTTAGAGTACGTGGGAGCACGTACTATTCATTCATGACGCGTAGGGTGATTAGTCGTCAAAACCGACTTATATATTAATGCGGGGATGAAGTTGACATACTCATTTAATGCTTAGATTAAGCCCTTTTTTTTTACCGACTGAGAGAGTTGTCGGGTATTGTTTGACCAAGACTTTGTCTAATTAAGCTTGACGATTCGAAAACTATCTTAAACACACAAATTCTTTTGTTGTGTAATCAAGCATGAAGGTGTTTCGAAAGTGATATGAAATACATGACTTCGTCAAATTAAGGGTCTGTTTGGTTCACATAACGTTTTTTAAGGAATTGAAATATGTCAAAGAAATTAAAAATTTAAGGAGTTGAAATCTGAACTGATAAAAAATTGTCTTGTTTGGTTGACAGAATTCAACGAAATTCAGTTTTCAATTTTTGCATATAATTCATTTTGATTTGTAATTTTCTTCCAGGTTAATTATAATTTTGTAACATATGTGTGGTGAAAAACTTATAAGGAACTTATGAGATTAATCTAATAGCTTTGATTAGTTGACATTTTTCGTGAAGTTTATTTAAAATAAATATAGACTTCTAAAAAACAAGTTGTTTCGAATAGCTTAAAAGGGTATTTTGAGATTATAATATGATAAGTTAAATAATTACCCCTAATTAAATTTATCTTACTTAGTTATCATTAACTATCATTTTACATTTTAAGCTAGAACTTCAACTACACTTTCGCACACATCTAAGAAAAAAGTTGGCAGGTATATTAAAATGGTGAAACGTTTTGTTTGAAATACGTTTTAGTAAACTAGTTTGAATTCCATGAAACCAATAATCTTGAATTCCTTCACAAACAGGAAGGAATTCTGAATTCAACAACGGAAGAAATCTGATTGAATTTTGCCACATTCCAATTCCTTCGGTTGTCAAAGAAAACAGGATGAAAGATGAATTCATAATATAAATTCTTTCAATTCCATCAGATTTGCGAACTAAGCGGGGCCTAAGGATTAAAAGTAACATTATATAACTATATAACTATTTTTATGATCCAACATACTGAAGTAAAAATTATTACATAGTGGCGCTTCGGGTATCCTTATGTCACCGCTTAATGCTTATAATTGGTCAAATATATCGAATTAGCTTAGTGTCCCAAACGGCGCTAATGAGCCAAAACACCCGAAACAAAACATACTTCACTGATCTAACGATTCGACCAAGAAATTAATTTTCATGTCATGATTAGGAAAATGAGAAACTAAACAATAGATTATTATTTTATGGCCTTAAATTCTTGATAACCAAAGTAGAAACTACCACATGTAGGCTCTTGAGGTTCCTACGCTCAACATTTATACCACGAGTTTGTAAAACTATTAGAAACTATTAACACATAATTAATTCATATTATAAAAGTTGAGAGCAAACTAGAAACAGTACCATATAATTTTTACTACATATTTTTTTTCTATGGTCCAAACCAAAACGGTTAGACTCAACATATATATCACATAACGAACAAAACTATCATTAACCAGTTAAGCAACATGATTTAATTGAACATAACTCACCACCTAATAAGAAACAAGTCTGTATGCCCTTAAAACAAACAATATGGAATGAAAAATTGGACTTGATAATGAGATTGCTAAATTAATGTGTTGAGTTAGAAAAATAAATAAAATATGATATAAAGAAAGTTTGAGACAATTCTAGTGAAGAGTAGAAAGGCATATGTCTTCAACAAAAGGGCCCCAAAAGTGCTAGAATCCTCCAATGACACGTCATCATCAAATAATCCACACCTATAAATAACAATCTTTCCTTCACTCTTACCACAATATCTAAAATTTCAAATCATCTTAACCAATTTTCGCAGTTACTATCAAAGGTTTTTTAATAATCAACAATGTCGATCATTCCAAGCTTCTTTGGTGGACGTCGAACCAACGTATTTGATCCTTTCTCTTTAGATATATGGGATCCCTTTAATGGCATCTTCAACAACTCTCTCTCGAGTCTTCCAGCTGGAGCTCGTGAAACTTCAGCTTTCGCGAATGCGCAGATTGACTGGAAGGAGACCCCGGAAGCTCATGTATTCAAGGCTGATCTCCCGGGGTTAAAGAAAGAAGAGGTGAAAGTCGAGCTGCAAGATGGTAATATTTTGCAGATTAGTGGTGAGAGGAGCAAAGAGAATGAAGAGAAGAATGACAAGTGGCACCGTATCGAGAGGAGTTCCGGCAAGTTTCTTAGGCAGTTCAGGTTGCCGGATAATGCTAAAGTAGACGAGGTCAATGCTAAGATGGAGAATGGGGTGCTGACTGTCACAGTGCCTAAGCAGGAAGTCAAGAAGCCGGAGGTGAAGGCTATTGATATCTCCACGAACTAGTGATTTTATTCATCCTATGTGTGTGATCTTGTACCCGTGCGAGTCTATGCAATTATGTTGAAGAAACTATATATGTAACTTGTTTGTCGAGTAATAAACATTGTGTTCGTTTTTTTACATTATTTATAAAGAGAGTCAAAATGCTATAATATTCACAAAAGTTTTTGAATGTTACCTCAAAAAAACTTAATGTCCATGTCGACTGCATCATCAAACCTGCTTCTTAAAAAGCCTGCAAATATCATACTTCCACAAGTGATCTCAAGGTCTTTTGATGCAGAATAACTTAGAAAACAAGGAAAGTTTATAGCAAAAAAAAATGTAATAAAGTTCATGAATCTACAAAGGTGTCAGACTTACATGATATGCTCGAAGAAAATTCAGCGACTGAATCAGGAGTCTGTTAATAACAAGTGCGGAAAAATCACAGATATACCAGGTTAATAGAAGTCAGTGGAAAAAACTACAATCGTGTGCAGTGATGCACAGAAAAAGGTTTTAAGGTGATATAACTTCTCTCTTTTAATGAACTAACAAGCTAGAAGATATTAACAGTCGGTAAAGATTCATTTACAACAACAATAACTTTAGTAGTGACTTCTGTAAATCTCTTATCCTTGTATATTTTAGTCCATCTACAAGTTTGTAGTCAATCGAAAATTGTAGCATGATATTTTGTGTGGTATCGAAAACTGCCCATGAGATTTTTATATTCCACATAGATCGATGCCATTTTGATGTGTGTTATCCTTTAGCTTCAGTGAACTCCTTCAAATTCTGCCAAATTCCTTTGTCATAGGGATTTTCAAACCTTGTTATAGTTGTTCCCGTGTCCCCTGAATCGAAAAAGATTATTAAGTAAATGGCCTCATATAGAACTAATAAGTAACAAGACACCCTTGTTGCAAAACTAAAAAAAAACATTAATTTAATTAATGTTGAGGTCAAATATATTGAAAATTGAAATCCAAAACCATATCAACTTTCTCACTTAATTAGCATTAAACTCTATTTGTATATCTACGTAAACAGATTTATGTCATCAATTTCCCAAGGAATTCGTATGTCTTAAGCCGGACGGACATTAGCACATTAGAATCAGAAGTCAAATGTCAGTTTTCTTTGATTAAGATGAATGTAGGCACATGATCAACAATTACCTGGCTCAGGATGTATGATATGTTGGAACTCCGGATATTTTTTCCAGTGCATCTGCAAAAGCATAAATGCTGCAGAACTTTAGTTTGCCTGTGATATAATACGGAAGAGTATCCTAGCGGACCTAGCCAATAAAGGTTGCAACTAGATACATATGATTTTACATATTAACGATTTTGGAAAGAAACTGACAGTATTTACAAAGTTAAAAATAATAATATGAAGTGTAGAAAAAAGGTTGCACGGTACACAATAGTGAAACCAGGTTTTGACAAAAGTAAAAGTGGTTCAAGTCGTCCCTATCATAGGATTTCCATGACAAAACTGAAGCTTGATTTTTTTCAGAACGTTGCATAATCAATTAGTATGATGGTTTCATGTCTCATAGCAGTTACTAGTTTGCACAAGTGAATGAAATTCCTAGTGACGACCAACGACGTAGGGAAATTTCTGAACCAAGAGATTTTCATATATATCAGAAAACTTACCCACTCATCTGTTCTGATATTGAAACACACACAGTATATGTGCCATGCCAGAAATACCGCCTAACAATTCCCAAAACAAAACTAATGTCAGATGATAAAAAAAAAACATATATATGAGCACAGATTGGGTAATAGATCAAAATAAGCCCAGGTTGAAACAAGTCTGGTAACATACTATCTTGTATTAAACTGTCAGTCTGTCCAAATTTGACCCATTCCGTTTTAGCTATAAAACAATTAATTTGACAGATTTTACCCATTTGACCCGTTTGAGATAATATACAACCCAATTCGACCCATTCTTAAGTACGCAGATGGAGATTACGGCCTCTACTAAATCAGTAAGGTATATTTACAAGAACACAATGTAATTTCAGGCACAATTGTAAGCAGGTATGCACCTGCCATAGCACTTGCAAAATGGAAAATATCATGGTGCTAGTAGCTAAAGTTTCAGTCCACCCAACCTGCTGGATACAAGATCTAAAACATTACAAGCTTGCTCGAACAAAAATGATTTGCAACTGAAGATATTCAAGGTAGCAGTTGAGAGAACGGTCACAAACCTTTCCTCCATTGCTATCTAATGTTTGTGATGTTGTCAAAACTGGAATTGAAAAATGAAAACAAATGAGTATTTGAGAAAGATGACCTTTCAACATAAAAGCTGGAATTTGCGTTAAAAGTATGGTGAAGCTTACTCTGAGAGGCACCCACGATGTAACAAGATTCAGCTATAATAAATCCGGCTAGAAGAATCATGAAAAGTAGATGATTGTTTTTACCTGCACCGAATAACTAGTAACATGTGATCATGTAAAGCTGATTCTAACATTGTAAATGTGAAGACTGAAATACCGTGTTAAAGTTGATACCTATACAATTCCCAAAAGCAGGACAGTGGTGGTCAAATCCCTTAACATGTGCATCGCAGTGCTTACAATATCTTACCCTTTGGAGTGAAAGCAAACTCTGTTATAACACCAACATTATCTACTTCAGCGTTCGTATTTTGATACAGAAACGATCACGAATATAATAGTAACCTCATCTGCAGATGGGGATCCCTCATAAATGTCAGAAGTTGGAAGCTCAGATCCCTGCATGAATAAACAATATCAAAACGCATGTTCTACAATTTTAATGAGAACATTATTCAGTGATATTAACCTCCAGATAAGATTCAGTGTTGGATAACGGTCCACAATTGACAAAACCAGGATCACCTCTGAGGATCCTGTCACCAGGAACAGGCTCAATAGGATAATTTTGAAAGATATTCCGTGAATCAAACCAAATCGTGTTTTATAAGAGAAACTATTAACAAAGTTCTAACACATGGACGGACCTATATAGGCCAATTTGGAGCAATATAAGCTCTGCATAGAAGACAATGTCCAATAAATATGAAACGCCTGTAAATCAGATATTTAACGCTTAATATTAAACTCCATCTATAAGTTTCATGAAAAAGGTAAAAACTAAGTATGTGGTAGAAAGTGATCTGTTTGAGATAAATATTTGAACAATATTGCTGATTTCGTACTGACGTCATATAAAAGCCTAAAAAGCTTAATCTAATAATCTAGATACTTCCTAAATCTAAACTTGAAAAATAATGTTAGGTTCTCTTTATGCCATTTTCAATGCTCTCATTATCATCATAACTACCGTTCATTATACCTAATAAGATCATCGGAAAAAAGTCGGTCCTAATATCTCCTACTCTCAGAAAAGCAATAAGATGTAATGTCGAATTTTAGAACTATAAGTTAGTAATCGATTTTGAAGTAAAAAATAATAGTGTAAGAAATAACCGAAATGAAGAAGTTAGTTAGTAATACAACCTGGTTGAATAACAAGTACATAGACACACCAAACAAAGAATAAATTCGCAAACACGAAGGCAGGAGCTGAGCCACGTAGTCCGAATAACCGTTTACATCTTCTCCCTATTCCTGCTATACCTATCAATACCATCACTAAACAAAACAAAATTAAATATCAAAAGCAAATTCGAATCGAAAACAATAACTGCTATAGAATTCGAAGAACTAGATAATAACCTGAGAGAAAAAGGAGTATTATGATGTTGGAGGATTTGAAAAATGAAGATATTAAGTAAAGGACAAAGTGTGATAAACAAACACAGAAGACGGATACGGTGCTCCGGACGATTAACCGCCATGGATCGCGCCGGTTTTTCCGACGCCTGAGTGAATCTTCCATTTACAGGCGCCAAATATGAATCGAATTAACCAACACCTTTGAGCCTTTGAACGTCCGACCACTGGTCGGGTCGGGTCGGATCAAAACACATACCAATAATTACTTATTGATTACTATAATATTTATCTGTTTTGTATTATATTTTAAATCGTGTTTTGTTGATGATGTCAATATATCTAAATCAAACTTAGCGTCAAGTAAAATGGTATTTTGATTGTTCATACATTCCTCGCAAACTAGTTTAAGCTCAAAATGTTAAGCAATCAGTAAAAAATGGATTGGCAGACCCACAGTTAATACACAGTAAGAGCGTCGATTAACCTGATGCTGAGTTTTTACGACATATCAAAACTAAACATGAATCATATGATATATATTTCGTTTAATGTACAATTAACTAAACATTTTAAGCTTTTGAAATGTTTAAAGATTAATGTTTTTAATATTAAAATGTATATCACTTTTTAATATGATATATCTTCAACTATATGATAATGACTTTTAAAAAGAATACAGTTACTCAACATATTATTAAATATGTTTTCTTTTATATAATACATGTTATGCATTGAGCTTGTTAAAATTTTACATAAACCTTTTTTGGTAATGTGATACAAACCAAAAGAGATATGTCTTTCTCTTTTGTGTTTGAATTCCTATCAAAATGAAAGAATTAAAACATTTTAAACACTAAGAATGTTTTTTCAATGTTCTAAACTGGTAAAAGAAGAAAAGTGATGGAGTAAATGCAAGTGGAAAACGGCTAGTAAGCAAAGTGACTAGCACGCCCATGCCACATCCACGATCCGTCCCCAATTTGACGATAGATAGACTATGGGAAGTTTGTCCAAGTTTAGGTTTGTCTACTTAAACCATTTTCAATCCCCATCTCTTGCATTCATAACCTTCATACTATATAAGCTAATAAGAGGGATCTCCAATTATATGTTCATACTTGTGTGATCATAGAATGAGAGATTTTGTAATGTATAAACCTTTTATTTTGCATAAAAATCTGTGTATGAATATTTTATCGAGTGAGTTGAGAGCTTTCGGAGTTAGTTGTTGTGTCTTTTAGTGTCAAGAGCATTTTTGTAAATCCATCTAGTTTTGATTACGTTCTTTTATGTTGATACGTACATAATCAAAGTTTATGAGTGTCATTTTGTAGTTAATTAGGTTCAATGTTTTAAAATTTGGATGATTAGGTACGTATAAGGTTCTTATAAGAAACTATGCAAAAATGACAAAGTACCAAGATTGTATGTTAATAAATGACTATTTTTCTCAAACGATTAAGTTGGAGGTTTTACACCGAAGGTGAAGTGTTACGATATGATGTTACAACTTATAAGTGGAGTGTATAGTCTTTCTTGTTTAATAATAAAATGCCAACTTATTTCGAGAAGGGATGTATATATTGGCCGGTGGGTTAACCACAACATCTATTTTGTGTTTCCATCCCTTGCTCCATCGCTAATTCACGACCCTTTCACTTCTTTTTTTCAGTTATCCATATATATATATGAGAATATTAAAAAAAAAATTTAGGTATATGAGGTCAATCCAATAGGTGTAAACACAACCATAAGAAACTTCTAAATTGATTCTAAAATTCAAGATAAAGTTTTTAGCTTTTATTGTAAAACTAGCCGTATTGTTAAACTTTATTATTTTAAGCCGATTAAAAGTATTTTCTTTACTTTCCTCTTCGGGCCTTTATGGGCCGGGCTATAATGATTTGCAGTATGAAGAGGGCATGAATTATAAAAAGCAGGTTTGTTGGCATGAATTAGTTTTTTTCATAAACAAACCGATTTTTCTAATATAACTGAAAATTCAAAATACCAACAATTTAAATTGATGGGCATACTTTCCGTGATTATCCAACTCTAGCAATGTCGGGACCCAAGAAAATCCCGGTTAACGGATCCTAATTTGACATGAATTTGTAAAACAGATACGGAACAAAGAAAAACATGCATATTAAACATCACAAACAAAAGCAATTACGTAAATATGTACTTTGTCTTAAATTTATTCAGTTTTTTAACAACTTATCTAATCAACTAATCATTGTATCCAGCTTATTTTACGACCTCTAGAAAGCACAAATTTAATCCAACACATGAAAATGTCGCTATAGATTAAAATGAGCAATTAAAGCCGGTTCGAAGCACATGTAGAATGTGCTATCGTACATGACCTTTGGCCGAAAGAGACCCATTTTGTTCAAAACCGCATATATATATATATATATATATATATATATATATATATATATATATATATATATATATATATATATATATATATATATATGTATGTAACAACTTGGTAAAAGACACAAAAAATTATAATTAAATGACAATTTTATTAGAAAAAGGTATTCTATTTATAAAAAAAATGTATATTAGAGGTCCATTTTTAAATTTCCTACGGTTTTCGTATCCAATGGTTTGGATTAGTTTGAAATGCAGCATCTCCTAGACCGGGTAATGCCACGTTGGACATAGACCATTATTGCTGACACATCAGCCATGTGCCGTTGTTTGCGCCTACATTTGGACCCACTTTCCAGACTAGATTGCTGACGTGGTTAGGCTTAACTTCATATATATAATATTGTGGCTAATTGGCTTTCCAAGCCACGGCTCATCTTGGCATTAAGCTACTACTAATAATTGATTACAACATATTAAGGTCCATTGTTGTTAACCAAATGGTTAACTAATTGCCTAATCGAAAAAGGCACATAACTACAAACAAAAACTAGAACGCCTTAGACTATTTTATGTGATTTTGCAGCGGTTATGATGAAAGCTTAAGACCAGTAACATAATTGTTTGAACGGCTTAGCGATGATGACATCTTAATGTTACTACTCATTTATGTATTTCGGATGGATCATAGTTACATGTTTTAGATTTAACTAGACCTTCCAAGTAGGTATGCTCACTCGTGTTAGGCAACCTTTGCTTCGTGCTATATTTGTGTTTCGTATTTGGTAGTGGGGTGATGTTTATTTGGTATTGTGTTGTCTCAACGAGTTTGGTCTTTTGATCAATAAACATCATAAAAAATGACCCAAAATGATTAGATCTATCAATTTAATAATAAATTAATGAAATTACAACAATTATTCCGTTACAATATGGTTGTTTTTTATTAAAAAATTATTAATCTTATTTTCAAATATGATTACGTCACACATATATTTACATTTTTGTTAATCACGCGATTTGAACATATAATCTATAGGCAAGTTAACATGGATGTAAAATATTTTTATGAAAAAAAGCCAATTGTTTTTGAAAAGGCGTTCTTCGATCATGGCAATGATGATTATGCATTAGATTTTATGCAGAAGGTTGCCAAGTGCAATCAGCCAAATTGAATGGGGCCTGGGCACCCGGCTACGTATGGCCGTTTATGTACATTAGCTAGGAATGGAGCAGTATGTAATGGTTTTGTTCCGAGGCGTTATTTGTCTTGTAACGGGTATTTGTAGCTCACTGTAATCTCTAGTTGATCGCTAAAAAGAAAATTCAATGAACTTTCTCTATCTTTCAATATATAAAACGAGGGGGTGAACTCCGTCCATGATTATATGGTCGAGTAAGAGCGATCATAGGAGCAGACGGAGTACCACATTTTGAAGGATTAACACTGGGCTCTTAATAAATTGCCAAGTGAATCAGCACCATCAATAATCTATAGAGATAGATAACTAGTACGAGCCACGTTCTACATATATAAAAGATTAAAAGCGACTTTGGACAGATGCTTTTTCAAGTACAAATCATTATTTATTTGATTGGCGATTTTCCTACAAAGGTTGTAAAGGTGCCAACTTTGCTAATATCAAAATGTCAAAACTGTTGATGATCACATTCAAGTGATAAAGTTATTCCCCATGATGGAACTACAAAATATGTATAACACAAACTTTTAGAGCATACCGTTGATTATTCATCCATGGCATGTTGTAGTGGTGTTATCTGTGTCGGTTTTAACCGGCTAGCGAGGGTTATACATACAATTTTATTTTTTGATTTTTTTATAATTAATACTTTGAAAGCTAAATATGAATATGTGGATCAAGATCTTGATTTACAAAAATTTTCTTTATACTATATTATGAACTGAGTTATATGACATGACCATATGTATTTCGGTGTTATAACTGAAAAAACTATTAGAAAGAAAAGAACATGCTACGATATATCTTATCATAATCTAGTATAAGAATATTACATATGGTGGTGTTTTGTATATATTAATACTATTCCTAAGACCAACCCTATTGAGGGACCACATGCTTGACCACACAAAAATATCAAATGGCTTCGACCACTTTGACACCCGGACCACTCACACAAAATCGGCTCGTGGTTAGGAGCACAGACGAACACTCCCCACTCGAAACTCGCTAGATGACTCGTGGCTAGGACCACATACTTGGTAATTGGGAGCCCCGAGCTCGAGTACATGTGGCCCCATGGTCACTCGCTGCTCGACCAAGTAAGCTTGGGAGCTGGGCGCTGCTCGACGAAGTGCCTAGGCGATGTCCTGCTCGTCCCTAGGTGGCCCCGGGAACCAACAAACATGCCCCAGTGACAAGTGAGTTGGGAGCTCGCTGCTCGACCAAGCAACTGTGCCTAGGCGCTGCTCGCACTCCCCAAGTGTCGTGGTCCCATACCGAGCAAAAGTGCCCCACGCCTTGGGATCTCGCCACCCTCCTTTTGGCCCCATACACGGGAAAAATGCCCCAATCCTGCTCGCTGCTCGACTAGGTGAGAAGCCCCGAACTCGAGCATAGGTGGCCCTGCTGACCAATTACTTTGGCCCCATACACGGGCAGGAGTGCCCCGATAGCGCTGCCCGCTGCTCGTATCCTCGTATCCTCGCCCCGTGCTCGAGTTCAAGTGGTCCGGCTTCCCGTATCGTGCCTCGACCCCGGTCACGAGCAAACGTGACCTAGTAGGATGCAACACTTTAGCTCCACAACGGTTTTCTGAGTTCGTCGGCTCATCCGTCCTTGAGTCCCACACTAAAACATACATGACCCAGAGAGGTCACCGCAGTTCGCAATGACTAACTCACGGTCATCATTTTTCCTTTCTTGGGTCTTAGCCCAGGCCCCATAAACGCACGATCACGACCCACCACCCATAAAATGAAACCTAATCTACTACCTATAAATACCCACGACCCATAAAATGAAACCTAATCTACTACCTATAAATACCTGACATTTTGTCAGGTTTGACAGATTCTAATTCCTACATCTTACATACGTACTAGAGTTTTTCCACTTTCTTACATCACACCCTCTAATCAATACGCACTTTAGGTTCGCCAAGAGATTGGTAGGTTTGCACTGCGTTCGCAGGAGACCGTATTGGTTAGTCACCACACCCAAATTCGTTGAGCTCGTCAATTGTTACTCAAACATACCCCTTGATTGATTGATTTTTCGACATCCTAGTACATTATCAATTCATGTGGCTCGTTCAGACATTAACGTATAGTGATCGCTAACACTACTCGGATAAAAAACAAGTTTTAGTAACTATAAGAAGAGCATCTATAAATTTTTAAAGACTACAAACTTTGTATTTGTATACTTGAAATGATGATGATCTTGATTTAGCATGACCCACAACTTTGTTGATCCATCCATATGATTGCGATATGAAGCCAAGCTTGATATACATGTGTACATCATCATTTATCTATCTACCTTTTCCAACCCATGCTTCTTCATTGTTTTCTCACCTAATCTATTTTTGTTTGATCTCCCCCATCGCCATTTTATTTGACTTCAACAAAATGATTTAGCCGGCGGTTTTTATAATACTATCATTAGTTTGGGAATAATTCATATTCAATGGTTTTAGCTTAAATATTTGTGTCATGCTCTTTTTAAACTTCAGGTTTTAACTTTTCGTTTTTCGTTTACACTATTAAATAAATTTTTGCGTCAAACAAACATATTGTGCTAGTTCTTATCCAATGTTAAAAAGTTGAGTTGCTAAAACGCAAAAACAATGTGCTATTTATCAAAATAGGCAATATTTTAAAAGCCGATTTTTTAGTTGAACCTGATTTGTTGTCAAAAGTGATTGAACCGGTTAAACCATTCGAACCGGATGGTTCAATCGTGTTGACAAGTAAAACCTATATATCTATTAAACACCTACTAATTTTAAATTTTAAAACAAAACTACTAAAAGTATTATATATAAAAAAAAATACAATCTCATACATTCTTAACCTCTTTTTGATGAATATGATATTATGTGTCACAAGTTTGAGATTCTTTTTTCTTTTTAAATATTTGCTTTTCAAAAATATGCGTTTTTGAAATATATAATTGAATATAACTCCTTTTTCGAATATAACATTTTTAGTAGTCTTTATCAAATGGCCCCAAACCTAAACAATGGATTTCATGCAACATGATTGTTACCATGGAATATTTCTGTGGAAAATGGAGCTGTCTTCAGCTGAATGACCCACAAATATTACACTTTATTTTCTTATCCAAACACAAAAATTTAAAATTAAATCCATTAATTTTATAATACATATATATTAACAAAACGCAAAAAATTATTTGTTCCTTACTTTGTGCTTTCTAAAGAAAGTATAATATTTCTTTTATCAAATATTTAATAATGGAAATATCATATTCCTGAGCAAATTGAATATATTTAATTGAGCATTAATAATCACAAGTTTTAGGACGATGGTTAAAATACTTGAACATTGTTTAAAAACTTGTAAGTCATAAAAGTAGAAGATGATATCCCCAATCGGTTTTTAGTAAATATACGATAAAATTATACGGTCCTAAATGTTTTAGGGATAAGTTCGATAACCTATATGATTGTTATAGAAACTCATATCTTATATGAAGCATTGAATAAATAAGGGATAGTTTTTAACATCTAAAAATATTAAAGGGGTAAATATGTTATTTTTAATTGTTTTTGTTCTAAGTTGCATCTAACTTATATGCAATTTGTTGTGTTTGTTATGTTATCTCCTTTATTCATAGTGTATTTCATGTTCATAAATAATCATTACTCATAAAACCGAACATAACACCTAATCATCCTTTTATAGTCCCAAAAACAATTCAAGTTATAAACCACCTAGTCGCGGAAAGTTAGTTTCGATATGACTTTTGGACGTTAGATAACTTTATCACTACTATACAAGCCAATTTAACCGCTACCACCACCATCACTTTCTTCGTCTTGGTTCTTATTCTCTCGTCACCTTTTTGACCAAAATCAAAATCAATAAATCAATTTATAAAAACAATTAATTCACTTATCAGTGTTACAATTACTTGATTTTGGACAATATGGCGAACTGGTTGAAAAAAACATTAATTAATTTGATTAAAACATTGAAGTAAGGAAGATATTTTTTTCCTCATATGATGTTTAACTTGAGTCATTCCAATAATTCAACTAAATAAATATCTCATATGTCCAAACATGTTTTTTCTTGTTTTGTATGAAAAACCATTATAAAGTTTTTACAAATTAAAATATATTCAATAATGCAAAGATATATATATTTTTCGTGGATTTTGAAAATTGTTATTTTTTCGTTCTAATGGACATGGATAAATAAATAAATTGAAATCTTTTTTATTGATAAAAATACAACGGTAGTAGTGATTACACGAATTTAATTTTAATAAAATTTAACTTAATGTTTTAAGTATCGATTTAATTAATAATTTTTATTCTCTTTAGTAGTTGTTGTGGATGTATTTTTTTCTACTTTTGGTTACGATGAGCGCCAACTTCGTACTTTTTTATGCTCCTCTATGTAAAAGTCTCTATAAATTCTTAAAAATATCGATGCTTATAAGTACTTTTGAAAGATTAATAATTCTCTATTATGTTTTCTTTCTATTCCTATGTCTATTATATGGAGTTTCTTTTTATTAAGATAATTTATATGTTATATCGTTTCATGATATTGTTTATGGGAATGTGAAGTCCAAAGAGCTAGTATGGTTTTCAAAGACTTTTTAAGGGGAAGTAATGTTCTTCATGGGGGGTTTTTGGAGATGGTGAAATCGAATTCTTTATGCTTCTAGTATGGATCTCGAAGAAGGTGAGATAAAAAGATATTTACCGTCCATTTAAAGATTATTTTACCTTTCTAATAACTAGAAGCTGACACTCGAATTTCAATCCAACTTACTTGATTTCGTTAACTTCCCGAATACCTTCCCAATATTTTCTCACTCAAATTCCTTTACCTGTCAATTTTCCGAGTAATATCATGTTAAATCGGACTTGGTATAAAATTACGACATTTCCCTAAACTAATTATATAATATTTTTTACATTTAGAAGAAAGATAACTCTTTAAAATGATTCATATGCCATAAATAATCATATAATAGACAAAATGTGTAACTTAAATATAAAAATATAAATGGATTAATTTCCTGTTTTTATAGGAGAAATGTTGGCTACTTGGCCAATATAGCAACATGCCTACTTAAAAAAATAGAAAAAAAAATAATTTAACAGAAAATTTACCAGAAAACAATAATACCCCAGTCAACTCACTCAACCAAAGCCAAGCCGAGCCAATCCAATACTAATAACTCATTTCCAGCTAATCTTTACCAAAAACAGAACCCATCACTAAACCCCGGTTACATCTAAGGTTAAGCTCACACACTAGCCGCAACAAAAACCCAAACCCAACCCTCTCACACATTCTCCCTCTCTCAATGGATTCCGGCCACCGTCACCGTCGATTGAGAATTAATTATTTGTAATCTGATTTGAATAAAAATGGGTGAAAAAGAAGGCGGATTAATTCAGAAACTAATTGATACAGTAAACGAGATATCTGCAATCAGTGATTACAGATGTACAGTTAAAAAGCTGTTTTCTAATCTAGCCAGACGATTGAAGCTTTTAACGCCCTTATTTGAAGAAATCCGTGATATTAAGGAACACATTCCGAATCATTCTTATCAAGCTTTGCTTTCCTTAATGGAAGCTATGGAATCGGCTAACGAATTGCTCATAATTGGTAGCCAAGCCAGCAAAATATATCTCGTATATCTCTCACTCATTTTTATTTTATACTTAGATCTCACTGTTAATTTACAGGATATTTTAATTATTTGCATTTATACACTTATTTGAAATAATTGTTATTTTTCATATGATTACTGTTGGATTATTTCTTTCTGTTTTTGGAAAATTGTTTTGGTCGTGGTTGTTGTCCAAACTGTAGGTGTTTTGTATTGATCGCGTCGATTGTCAAGTAGTGGTTATGTAGATTATGATATTAATGTGTTCTGAAAGTGTTTGGATTAACATGATTTTTGATTCGTTTGTTGTAATTGGTTAGTTTACCTTTTTAGTATCTGAAAGTTTAGTAAGTCAAGGGAACGAGAACGGCGTTAAAGTTGTTTCTTTTTGTGTGGAATTTTTAGCTTTCATTTGTTGTTTCTGTTTTTGCTTGTGGAATTATGTTCTGAAATACGCGTCTGTGTCCGTTCTAACGTAACTAATATGCTGGCTACCTGATAAATTTATTAAAAATAAGTAATGAAGGTTCTGTAAATATTTAGAAATGACATAAAAGTGAGCTGGTTGAGAGATTTTTATGACAATTCAGTGTGAAGAAAATCATAGCTTGATTAGCCAGGACACTGGTAAACTATAGGGTTGGCCGCTAAAGGAATCCTTATTTTTCTATTAGCTTAAGGGACATTAACTAGTCGGTTACTGTAAATATGTAATGTGTACCATGTTAATGTAGATGTGTAAAATAAGGTAGAATACGAAATAATTCAAGTGACATCTGGAACCAATAGAAAGTATATTTGAATAATGATTTGCGGATTTGGAAAATGAAACAATTAGGAAAACATCGAGCCGTTGAATCTGAGTGGATGACGTTCGTTTACCATGACGCTTGCGGGAGTCCAAGGGTATGACGTGTTTATTGGCTTCCAAACAAAATAGATCAAAAAGATTCAAATATTTAATACAAGAGCTTTATAGTTTTCTTCTAAAGTCAGTCTCATTTTGACTTTTGGTAATATACAAAGTTTGACGTAGTTTAGAAAATATCTCTTTCTTTACTGACTCTGTTACATTTTAAGGAGCAAATTTGGTACTATTTGATGCTACATTTTTAACTAAAATATCCAAAGGATCATTATAATTGCTAAATATAAATATGTTAAAACCACCATTAAACAAAATCTCTAGCAAATGAAGTTTATTATATACGAACATTCTATGTGGAAGCGTTAAATCGACATCTAATTTCAAACTAAATTTATAACTGAAAGGCACTTTTTTGTCGGGAATGCGGATTTTTGAGTGTTCTTTACCCAGCATACTTTGCCACGCAGGTCTTGGAAAGGGATCAAATTATGGAAAAATACCAGGCAATCACAACTCGTTTGGAACAAGATTTGACCGATGTTTCTTTCGATGAACTTGACATATCAGATGAAGTTAAAGAACAGGTGAGTCTACTTATCTCTTACTAAAAACAAGGGTGTGAGGTGACATCTTATTAAGTAAACGACATATTTAGGTCGCGCTTGTTCTTGCTCAATTCAGAAGAGCCAAAGGTAGAACTGATGCACCAGATGTTGAGCTCTATGAGGATCTTTCATCCCTTTATAACAACGATGTTGATGTTGTAGTAGATCCAGTTGTCTTGATGAGATTGGTTGAAAAACTACAACTTACTGAAATAACCGACCTTACGAACGAGTCAATAGCATTGCATGAAATGGTAACCACCAGTTCTGGAGATCCCGGGGAGAATATAGAAAAAATGTCTATGCTACTAAAACAATTTAAAGATTTTGTTCAGACAGAGAGCCCGTTTGTAGGCTCACCACCGGGAGAAACTTCTGCTCTTCCCAGTTGCACTGGTCAAACATTGGTCAAAAGTCTTAAAAACAGTATCATACCAGATGATTTCCGTTGTCCTATTTCACTTGAATTGATGAAGGATCCCGTTATCGTCTCAACTGGCCAGGTAATTCCCATAACCTGTTTTATAGTCAAAAGTATTCCAACTGTTACTCTGATAATTTTATTGAATATTTTTGCATTTTTGCATTTATGTAGACATACGAGCGATCATGCATTGACAAATGGTTGGAAGCAGGGCACCGAACATGTCCCAAGACACAACAAAATCTGACTAGCACAGCACTCATACCCAACTATGTATTACGCAGTCTTATAGCACAATGGTGTGAGGCAAACGGAATGGAGCCACCAAAACGTGCCACTCGGTCTGCTTCTGCCTGCACCCCTGCTGAACGTTCCATGATAGAAAGTCTTATTCGTAAGCTTAACTCCATCAGTCCTGATGATCAACGAACCGCTGCCGGTGAAATACGCCTCCTTGCAAAACGGAATGCAGATAACCGTGTGGCTGTTGCTGAGGCTGGTGCCATCCCGCTACTTACACACCTTTTAACCGCACCTGATTCTCGTACACAAGAACATGCAGTAACCGCTCTTCTAAACCTCTCCATTTGTGAGGATAACAAAGGTAGCATAGTATCCTCGGGGGCTGTCCCAGGGATAGTTCAAGTTTTGAGAAAAGGTAGCATGGAAGCTCGGGAAAACGCGGCAGCTACCCTTTTCAGCCTCTCTGTAATTGACGAGAACAAGGTAACCATCGGTTCGTTAGGAGCAATCCCACCTCTTGTGTTACTTTTAAGTGAAGGTACTCAGAGAGGAAAGAAGGATGCTGCAACAGCGTTGTTTAATTTATGCATATATCAAGGTAATAAAGGACGTGCCGTGAGAGCAGGTGTGGTCCCCACATTGATGGAGCTTCTTACAGAACCACAAAGTGGGATGAAGGATGAAGCGTTAGCCATTCTCGCTATACTATCAAGCCACCCGGAAGGGAAGGTGGCTATAGGTAATGCTGAGGCGGTGCCTGTTTTGGTGGAGTTTATTGGGAGTGGGTCCCCAAGAAACAGAGAGAATGCAGCTGCGGTTTTAGTACATCTTTGTTCTGGAGATTCAAAGTATCTAGTAGAGGCTCGAGATCTTGGAGTGATGGGGGTATTGGTGGATTTACTACATCATGGTACTGATAGAGGGAAGAGAAAAGCTGGACAGTTGTTGGAGAAGATGACCAGATTGGTGGAGCAACAAAAGGTATTGGCTCAGGTGCAGATGCAGGACCCGACACCAACAGAAACTAATGCGAGTTTACTGCCTAATAGCTGATGAGTCTTTCCTTTCTTCTTTTAAAAATTTCTTTTTTTCTTTTCGGGGGTTGGTTTTATTCCTCCATTAATGTAAAGGGGAAAGGTGGAAGATAACCCATCACCACCACAACCACCGTCAACAGCAACAGCACAAACAACCACCTCCAAGCCCTCTGTTCAGTTATAGTTTTACTTCGCTTTAATTTATTTTTCTTCTGTTCTGTTTGATTAGTGGAAACAAATGACGAATTGACAAAAAATGCATTAGAGAGAAGATGAAAAGATAGGATATGTGTGCGACTGAAATTGTAAAATGCCGATATTTAAAAGGAAGTGTGCTCCGGTCCTTCCTGTTTTTAAACCCAAGCAAGCTCTCTAATTACCTGTAACTACCAATACATTGATTCTATATATTTTCATCCACTTCTTGTATTTATTCTATATAGTTCCATTCTTTGATGCTTTCAAACTAGTTTAATGTCATTATATCTTTATGCTTCCTATTTTAGCTAATTTTATTTATTGAAAATACGAAATGTTTCTCTTTTGATTCAAGCTTCATGGCATAGTAGACTCTAGTTAAAAAAACGTTCATGAAGTGAAAACACTTCATGCTCATTGGTTATAAACTAAACTTAAATGAATTTTTGCCCCCCTTGGATCTGCAATAAACACTCTTATTTAATTTATATTTTCAGTTTTAACCTTTTAAACATTACATAAATACAATATATGTTAGGGCTGTGAAATACCGACCGATACCGATTGGCCGACCGAAACCGAGACCGAAACAGTGGCATTCGGGGCGGTAGTCGACAACAAAATTCAACATTTTCGGGTTTCGGGTCGGGTCGGTTAAAATACCGACTAAACCCGACTTGGCCTGACCCGCCCGATTTAGGTGGAAATTAGGGTTTTGGGAAGACGCTAACGTAACTGATATCAGTGTTGGTGAAAGATTTCCAACGTAACTATCAGTTACGCTACGTAACTGATAGTTACGCCAACGTATCTATGCTGAAGACAGTTACGCTGACCATGAAAATGCCCAGTTACGCTGCCAAAATTATGTCAGAAACAGTTACGTTGAACACAAAGCAGAGACTTCTCAAACATTTCTGCACTAACCTCATAATCCTTAGACAGGAAATGATCTGCCGCACTGCAGCACAATTGTAATATATATAAGGGGGTGTTTGAATTCGGTATTTTCTGCAACTGGTAATAAGGGGGCGTTTGAATTTGGTATTTTCGGTCCTAGACCGAAACCGACCCCGATATGGCCCGATACTATACCGACCGACCGAACTAAAATTGGTTCGGTTTCGGTTTGATTTTTTACCGGTTTTCGGTCTCGGTATGAGGCGGTGCGGTTCGGTTCGGGTCGGGCCGGTATTGGCCCGATGCTCAGTCATATGTCATTGTTTCTAAAGTATTGATTCTTGTTATTACTTGTTTGCGTGGTTTCAGTATTTTATGAATGCTTTAATATTTCGTCTAGATATATCAATCAAGTTCACCAACTTTGCCACTAGATTTAGTTTATGTAACTCAAAACGATCAATTAATCAAATATATTTGAAAATGAAAACTTAAAGGCTATGTTTTTAAATAACGAACTACCCTTTAACATCCAACTTGCAACGTAGAATAGGCCAGATCTTCAAAACTGACCCAACGTTAGACGCGAATTGTAACTTTTAAATTATTTTTCAAATTCATAACCTTCTCTTTCAAAACATAACTTAAACGTTATACACGGGTTATGTTATGTGTCATACTTAAGTACGGGGGTTCACAAGGCGGTTCGGCTCGGGCCGTTAGATTTTTTTAACCGTACTCGTGGGCCGGGTATCTCATTTTATACTAAATCTATTAGATGATAAACCCAAATCCGATATGTTACGGTTTTATGGTGTTATCTGTAACCTATTTTATATCAATAGCAACAAATTTCATTCTATAATAAAATCGACACTAAGGATGTGAGAACCCTAACTTCGGGTACCCTAAACAAGACGGGTACCCGTCATTCGGGTCACGGGTACCCTATAATTAGGGATAAAGTTAATTTGTACACAAAAAAGATAAAAATTTAATCTTCAAAGAGAATCACAATAAATTTAAATTACACTATAATTAACATTAATATATAAGAACAATTACAGTAAAAATATCATGATACAACAACTAAATTACAAACATTTAGTTAAATTTTACAATTCACAATAGGAGAGTTTGAAATTCTTTTTTTACCAAAATTCAAGAATATATAAACATTTAAAATGTAATGTAAATAAAAAAAAAACACTTATAATTTATTTGATATATAGTTAAACTTATATATCGGTTCAGTTCGGGTACCCGCATGTATTATAAAGAAAAGGAATACCATAATCGATCTATAATAAATCGGGTTTTCGGGTTTCGGATTTTCGGGTTTGGTTCGAGCAGGTCGGCTCGGTTTTGCGGAAAACGGTTTTTTTTTTTTTAACTCCTCTATACTTAAGCATCAGATTTTCGAATACTTCTTTGATCCGCTCATACCTTTCGTCACACACGTATTGTGACGAATAAGTTTGTAATATTCTTCACAAACCTTGATGATGCATACAACTTCTTCATGAACCTTAAAAATGTATATAACTTCTTATCAGCTTTCTCAAACCTTGAAAATGTATACAATTATTATTTAGGTGTTGTTTGTTTTTATAATAGGTTTAAGTTCTGACTCCGAATACTACATATCACCTCTGAATATGAAGAGTAAGGTGTTGTTCTTTCGAACCAAAGGTTTTTCCTCTGAATATGAATACCAGCTCTGAATAATCAGAGGTGGTCCAAAACTCTGAATCTGAATCAATATCCAAAACTCTGAATCTGAATAATTCCCGTGAAAATCTTGGGCGTCCGAGAAGATTTGATCTCCGATGGCTGCCACCAAAATGACGAGAAGAAGAGAGAGAACAGGGAAGGAATGTTAGGTTTGGATTTTTTGAGTGGATGACTGGAATAAAAAAAAAAAGACCTAACCAGAGATGAAAAAGAGATATTTTATGTAGGGTTGTATCAGAGGTAAAAAAAGGTTTTTTGGGTCTGGTTGAAAAAAAAAAAAAAACAACAAAATTTTTAAAACCTCTGACCGGGTCAGAGATCAGAGCCCATTCAGATTTTTTTTTCAAAAAAGAACAGCACCTAAGTCTAAAACTATGAATATGAATCATATATGTCTGTTTGTTTTTATAAAATGTTCGATTCCAAATTAACCATATTAACCTAACACCTAGAGATATGGATTAACTTATAGAAAAATTGGATTATAATCATGTTGGATTAAATAAGATTGATTCATGTTATTTACATACCTCCTGAAGATCCTGGGATGTTGTTGAACAGGTTAGACATGATTCCCAGAATGAGATGATCGTATTAGGATGGTAATACGGTTATATTAGAACCGTTTAGAGAGAGTAACACTTGTAGGTGTTTGGGATAGCAAAAGGTGAAGAATGAACCAACCCTTCTAAGGGTTTATTATGTCCCTTTATATACACACTCAAATTAGGAGTGTGTAATATTTAGTCCCTGGTGTTTATTAAGTGTTTACATTAAGCTCTCATAGTTCCGATCACCTAATGGGAAATCTATAGTGTCGGTAAGGTAAATACGTCCATCGAATATTTACTAGACACAGATTTCAGTTAGTGTCAGTCATCATATCAGTAAGGATAAATGATCAATGAGGGTCACAAATAATATGGGTCCAACATTCTCCCACTTGACCGAGTAGATCATTTATCTATGAGTATTGATAAGTCCGTACGAGATAATACTCATTTTGTTTAAAACCGAAATCATAGTTGATAAGTACAGTCGTAGAGAAGAACATCTACTCAGGACCCCCACTAGTCAAACTATGACTCAAATTCAAAACTGAATAAGCAATGATAGACCAACTAAGACAAATTTTGTTATAATAATGTCCAACACAGTTATGCGCATAAGGTGTAAATAATAGACAAACAAAATCTGAATAAGGAGGAAAATTTTCATTAATGAATAATAATGACCAATAAGTACAACAATGCTATTAAATTAAGTCTTTTGTAAGCCCCATATTCGACACGTGTCCTACGAATATATTAGGAGGAAGACCTTTGGTCATCGGATCCGCTAGCATGTCATGTGTACTTATGTACTCAACACAAAGAACATTTTCCTCAACCCGTTCGCGTACAAACAGATACTTTGTGTCGAGATACAGCCCAGCGCCAGTCGAACTGTTACTGTTCGAGAAAGTTACAGCAGCTGAGTTATCACAGTAAAGCTTCAATGGTCTAGAAATTGAGTTGACGAGTTTGAGTCCACTGATCAGGTTCCTTAACAACATCCCATGACAGGTTGCATTATAAACGGCAACATATTCAGCCATCATAGTAGACGTTGTGGTCAGTTTCTGTTTATGACTCCGCCAAGAGATTGGTCCGCCAGCTAACATGAAAATATACCCAGAAGTAGATTTATGGTCTTCTTTGCATTTAGCAAAGTCAGAATCAGAATAACCTACTACTTCCAAGTTGTCACTTCTTCTATAAGTTAATTTGTAGTCTTTGGTCCCTTTCAGATATCGTAGAACCTTTTTAGCCGCTTTCCAGTGTGCTAATCCGGGGTTAGATAAGTAACGCCCCAGCATACCAGCGATGTAAGCGATATCCGGTCGAGTACAGACCTGAGCGTACATAATGCTCCCAACTACAGATGAGTAAGGTATCATCCTCATTTCAGCCTTCTCAGTTTCAGTGCTCGGAGTTTGATGAGGTCCAAATACGTCCCCTTTAACTACCGGAGCCACAGTGGGTGTGCAGTGCTGCATGTTATAGCGTTCTAGAATACGGTCAATATAAGCCCTTTGGGAAAGACCTAGAACACCATTACGTCTGTCTCGATTTATTTCGATACCTAAAACATAAGAGGCATCACCGAGATCTTTCATGTCGAAATTATGCGAAAGCATTCGCTTCGACTCATGTAGCAAATCCAAGTTGTTACTTGCAAGTAGAATATCATCCACATACAAAACAAGGATAATAAAGTTACTCCCACTGATCTTGAGATAGGTGCATTGATCCACTTGATTCTTTAGGAAGCCATCAGATTTTACGACTTCATCAAATTTAAGGTACCATTGTCGTGATGCTTGTTTCAACCCATATATCGATTTATTCAACTTGCAGACCATGTGCTCTTTACCTTCTGGAATAAATCCTTCAGGTTGCCGCATGTATACGTCTTCTTGCAAGTCACCATTTAGGAAAGCGGTCTTGACATCCATCTGATGTAACTCTAAATCATAATGAGCTACGAGTGCCATGACGATCCTTAGGGAATCTTTACGAGAGACAGGGGAAAAGGTCTCTTGATAATCAATTCCTTCCTTTTGAGTAAAGCCTTTTGCAACCAGTTTGGCCTTATAGCGTTCGACGTTTCCATTCGGGTCTAATTTGGTTTTAAACACCCATTTACATCCAATTACTTTGGATCCTTTAGTGAGTGGAACCAATACCCAAACGCCATTATGCTCCATGGATTTGAGCTCTTCAATCATGGCTTCAATCCATTTAGCGGCCTGATCACTATTCATAGCTTCTCGGTAAGAGGTTGGATCAGTAAGTTTCCCAATGTTTTCGACTTCAGCCAGATAAGTTTCGAAATCATCAAAATTAGTGTTTCTGCGAGCCCTTGATGATCTCCTGAGCTGAATTACGGGTTCTTCAGGAACAGGCGGTTCTTCGGCGTTTAGATTAGGAGGCATAGGAGGTTCAACCGGTTCATTAGGAGATCCAGGTATATCGGGAGCAGCGTTGGGTACAAGAGGAATTATCGGAGGAATCGTAATAACCGACGAATGGTTTCCCCCCGCTTCTTGTACTTCTTGCAAATCTAAATCAGGATTTGTCGTGCTCCCACTGATCTCTGAATTTTCGAGGAAAGTGGCATGTTGCGTATCTATGATGCGGGTAGAGTGAGAAGGACAGTAAAACCGATAACCTTTTGAGTTCTCGGGATAACCAATAAAGAAACATGTAAGGGTTTTAGAATCCAGTTTCTTTAAGTTAGGGTTATAGACTTTTGCTTCGGCAGGACAGCCCCATACTTTCATATATTTTAGACTCGGTTTCCTACCTGTCCAGATCTCATAAGGAGTTTTAGGGACAGATTTTGATGGAACCCTATTGAGTATATGAACAGCTGTTTTTAAGGCCTCAGTCCAAAGAAATTTGGGTAGGTTAGTGTTGGCGAGCATACTTCTCACCATGTCCATTAAAGTTCGGTTTCTCCTTTCAGCAACACCATTCTGTTGAGGAGAACCTGGCATGGTGTATTGGTTAATTATGCCCTGTTCCTTGCAAAAATTATAGAAAGGACCAGGAGCTTGACCAATATCAGTATGTTTACCGTAATACTCACCTCCCCTATCTGATCGGACAACTTTTATCTTATGATCAAGTTGGTTTTCAACCAAAGTTTTATAATCGACAAAAGTTTGTAAGGATTCAGATTTTTCTTTAATCAGATAAAGGTGCATATAACGTGAATAATCGTCAATGAATGTAATAAATGATGTATGTCCTGTTATTGATGCGGGATAGGGGCCACTAATATCAGTATGAATTATTTCCAACAAGTTGGAACATCTGGTGGCTCCTTTCTTATTCCCTTTAGCCATTTTGCCTTTGAGGCATTGAATACATGTTTCGAAATCACTAAAATCAAGAGAGGGTAAGATTCCTTCTTTTACGAGTCGTGTCATGCGATCTCGTGAGATGTGGCCGAGACGTTTATGCCACAATGTGGAGGAATTCTCTGCTTGTTTAGGTGATTTTGTCTTTGTTTTAGTTATGTCATCAATATTAAGAGACAACAAAGACTGTGAGAAATTATGATCTAGTTCTAATTTATACAGTAATCCATCCAAAAAACCACAACCAAACAATTCATTATTAAGAGTAAAAGTGATCCTGCCACAACCATGAGTAATTACATAACCTTCAAGATCAAGTCTAGATATAGATACAAGGTTCCGAGTAATTCTCGGTACATATAAGGTATCTATTAATCTAATACACTTTCCGGTATTCATATGTAAATTTAAGGTCCCCATGGCTTCGACATCTAAGAGATCACCATTTCCAACTCTAAGCTTTCTTTGGTCCTTTTGTAGCTTCTGGATTGTAAGGAATCCCTGTAAGGAATTGGTCACATGGACCATAGAACCAGAGTCACCCCACCATGTATTAAATGGAACATCAGTAGTAAAGGAATCAAATATTACGTAAAGAATGTTACCTTTCTTAGCTAGCCATTCCTTGAATTTAGAGCAATCTTTCTGTCTGTGCCCTTTGGAGCGACAGAATGGGCAGTTAGTATTGCTTGTCGAGGATTTAGGGCCAGAGGTAGAAGCACCATGATTTTAGACTTTATTTTCAGTCTTGTTACTGTAGTTACCTTTCCTCTTCTTGGGGTTTGAAGTGGTAGTAAGGTGAACAGCAGCTTCAGGTTGAATGTGCTTAAGACGATCTTCCTCTTGAACGCACATAGCAATCAGTTCACTTATCGACCATTTATCTTTCATTGCGTTATAATTCACTTTGAAAGTGTCGAACCGAGCAGGCAAGGAAGTCATTATGAAATGCACAAGAAAGCCATCTGAGACTTCCATTTGCAAATTCTTAAGCTTGTGAGACATGTCAACCATCTTCATTATGTGTTCACGGACACCGTTAGAACCCTCATATTTAAGAGTCAGCATCTGTAGCATTAAACTACTCGCAGTTGCCTTAGACGATCCCTTAAAGTGATCCTCAACAGATGTGAGGTAAGTTTTCACTTTGTCGTTATCAGGGATAGCTCCTCGGATGCTGGAATGAATTGAGTTCTTGACCATCATTAGGGACAGCCGATTCGCCCTTTCCCACTTATCAAAGTCCGCTTTCTGAGTCGCAGTAGATTCAGCAGTAATAGCGGCGGGTTCATCATGGCGAATAGCATAGTCCATGTCGAGCATTCCCAGAGTTAAGTTAAGTTGCTCCTTCCAAGAAGTGAAATTAGCACCAGTAAGTGCCTCAATGCCGAAGTTTGGTACTGTAGTGGAGAATAAGGAGGATATAAGATTATGATACGAATTATAGAAGATTTTAGAGTGACAGAGTTAGCTATATAAGGCAGACTAAGTAATGTCCCTTAAAGTAATAGAACTAGAGTAATGTCTAAAATAAGTAGACCTAATAGTAATGTTCCTGAGACTAAGACCATATAAGTAATGAAGCTAGTGATAGGTAAGCCTATTAAAAAACACCA
Source organism: Senecio squalidus (assembly GCA_910822075.1). NCBI lineage: Eukaryota > Viridiplantae > Streptophyta > Magnoliopsida > Asterales > Asteraceae > Senecio > Senecio squalidus. The sequence goes on from CAJVGC010000591.1 coordinate 14,901,305, forward strand.
AAATAATAAGCTAAAGTAAGGCTCTACTTAGATGTTACATCACCTTTGGGCAGAAATAACTAATATCTAAGTAAAATTATGAGCATAAGGTTTATGCAACACAACGTTTGTCTTTTGACCTTTGGGCAACCATTAAGACTTTTAAAAAACGACCAAATTAGGGTCTGTAGTCATCCGTACGGATGAGATTATATTCGTACGGATGAGTATTGATTCGTACGGATGTAAGTCCAGGTTCGTGAGGATGTAAGCCTAGGTTCGTACGAATGTAAGGTTTAAGTTCGTACGGATGTAAGCCTAGGTTCGCACGTATTAGCCCAGATTCGTACGGATCAACAGTTACGTTCGTGCGTATGAACAAATCAGATTCGTACTAATGAACAAGTCAGGTTCGTACGAATGGGGCTTCATCCGTACGAACGAACAAATCAGGTTCGTACGAATGAGCCAATCAGATTCGTACTAATGAACAATTTAGGTTCGTACGAATAGGGCTTCATCCGTACGAACGAACAAATCAGGTTCGTACGGATGAGCCTTCATTCGCACGAACGAAGTTCGTCGAAATTAGGGTTGCAGCAGCCGCCACCAGCTCCGAAAAATCCCATTTTTCACCCAAAAAACATAATCCGCCGGCCAAATAAGTTGCAGAATCAATAATAGCAATAGCCAAGCGATAAATAAACATGAACCAATGGATAATCACGAGCCATTGGCTCTGATACCACATGTTGGATTAAATAAGATTGATTCATGTTATTTACATACCTCCTGAAGATCCTGGGATGTTGTTGAACAGATTAGACATGATTCCCAGAATGAGATGATCGTATTAGGATGGTAATACGGTTATATTAGAACCGTTTAGAGAGAGTAACACTTGTAGGTGTTTGGGATAGCAAAAGGTGAAGAATGAACCAACCCTTCTAAGGGTTTATTATGTCCCTTTATATACACACTCAAATTAGGAGTGTGTAATATTTAGTCCCTGGTGTTTATTAAGTGTTTACATTAAGCTCTCATAGTTCCGATCACCTAATGGGAAATCTATAGTGTCGGTAAGGTAAATACGTCCATCGAATATTTACTAGACACAGATTTCAGTTAGTGTCAGTCATCATATCAGTAAGGATAAATGATCAATGAGGGTCACAAATAATATGGGTCCAACAAATCAAAACAAAATAATTGTTAACCTAAGAAGTAAGAACGACGGTTTTAGCTGTTGTGCTTCATATATTTCTACTACCATTAATTCTCCAAGACAACTACTAAACAACTAAAAAAAAAATCGAGATGCCAAAAGGTGAGCAGTTGAGTCTATGATCTTTTAATACATAAAACCTTAAATATGGTAACACATTATATGATCGATGGATTTAAGGTAACATAGACAGTGTCATAATTTGATAGTTCTTGTTTTTCCTATTCACCATTTATAAAAATATAAAACAAACATTTATAGCTCTGCAAAACTCTGGTTCGGTCAGCAATATGGGCTTTTCAGAGGTTATTTATACACAAACAACACCTTTAGTTTCTAATATTATATATATATTTTTTAATGAAATCGGTGTAAATAGCTACGTGAAACGGATATGTAGAAAGCCCAATCACATTCTTTAGGTGGTTTGGCCCAAGATTCTTTAGTTAGGGTGTTGTAAGAAATGGATCTACCCTATAAATGGGATCGATTTGTGACATAATCAAAAGATGGAGTGTCATATCTCCGTGACTTCCAACATTGCTAAACGGTGGTCAATCAACATCCCTCACGTAAGTAACATACAATAATAGGTTGTCAGGTTGGCATACATTGCCAACGAGAAGAAAGCAATCAAGTCTTGTTTGGATGCGGTGATTCAATCTCCCTTTGGTTGATTTGGAAATTTAAAAAGGTAGTGGTTTTCAATGTCAACAGACCTAGAAAATATACAATATACGTTGACGTGAAGTTATTTCGAAGGAAAATGATTAATTATCCTAACATATTCTTCCAAAAGTCCTTCTAAAAACTCATGAACATGACATATGGATTCCACTTGTTCTCTTTCTTAATCTCATCTCTTGATTTTTCCAAATGTCTATCATCTTATTGGTAGGAGGATTTTAATGAATTAGTAAGATATATCATACTCTATTTCCAATTCTTGTAGTTTGTAAACTTATATTATTTCTTTTTCTAATACTATCCATCACAAATAAAAAAGAAAATATAATTTCCAAATCACCTCCATTTTAAGAGGTTAGAAGGAGGCCCATGTCGAAAATATTATTTTAAAAAATCAAAAACTTATTAACTAGTTTTAACTTCTTTTTCTTTTTCATAATTATCCTTATATAATTAATTAACCTCTAGTAAAATTTTTTTTTTTTCCTTATTCTAGTTTTTTAAAAAGCTGCTAAGATTATATAGAAACAAAAAAATTTCAAATACTAAACACCAAACAAAACACCAAAATAGTAAAAAGAAAATTAAAGTCAGTGAGTTATTACATCGAACGGTTGTAGCACCCAAATATCCCAACTTATTCCTTTGAGACCACTTCTATTTTAAAGCCAAAGCAAGGAGGTATGTTGAAATCGGGGAAAGATATGCTCGCCTCTTGCTTTCTCAAGATCTTGATGAGATGAAACAAGATTCACCCTATTTCTCCGGTTCCAAATAAACCATATTGCCACATATGAAAAACCCTGAAACCACTTTGTGACAGAAAGGATGCAAAAAGAAACATATTTTATGTTGTGTGTCTGAGATGAATCAATTGGTGTAACCAGTGTCGTATTAAAGTTGTTAGTACTGCTGTTACTGTTGATAGTCTTCTTAGCTTCAACTTCATCTTCAAATACCCTCATGCAATTGTACAAGTCATCCAATTCCATCTCTTCTTGTACATCACCCTATATGTATGACATTGTGTAGATATTCCATTCATCTCCCAGAGACCTGAGAAACTTCCTATTCAAGCTATCTTTGTCTATCTTAAATTCAGCACTGCTCAACTCTCCTGTCAGCTTCTTGTATCTGTCAAACGTCAAAGACATTCTTTCATCTTTTATGGCTTTGAAGTTTTCATACTCCTGTTTGAGAAGAGCCTTTTTGTTCTTCTTTGTGTTCTTTGTTCCATTGAATCTCTTTTTAGGAGCTGCCCAAAGAGACTTAGCATCCTCATATTCTTCAAACTGTGATTGATATTCATTAGGAATAGCAATTAAAAGAATACTTAGAGCTTTGATTTCAGTCTCTTTTTCTCTTCTTTCTTGATCTGTAGTTGGAGGATGAACAACTCCATGTGTTCCATAAGCATACAAGGTGATGGCTTGTTTGTTTCCATTCACAATTACATCCCATACTGCATAGTCAGAAAGCAGTATATGTTGTATGATCATTAACTTCCAAAGATCAAAATCGTTCCCGTTCAATACTGGAACTTTGTTTACCACCACATCAGTCATGATTGGTAGTATTTTGTTTCTTGTTGAGGCTTCAACAAAAAACTTGTAGATCTGTAGATTTTGAGCACTTACTTTGCTCTGATACCACTTGTCAGGATCGATTATGGTTTATGTGTAAACACAACCACACTTATGTAGATCAAGATTTATCAAAGAAGTTGCAGCGGATAAACACTTTGATATTCACAAGTTTATGATAATCGAATATTGTATATATAAAAACAATAAGAACAATAACACAATAATGATTATCATCAAGCCTCAATCTATTAATAAATTAACAGACGTTTTTCTTTACATACAAGGATCTATAAAAGACCTTGAGGCTAAACCTTGTTTTTTTAGGAAATATCTAACAACACCAGCCTCAATCTATTTGATCAGAATAAACGTGTTTCTTCTCTTTACAAGGATTAATCTTGACCTTGAGGCTGAACAAAGGGGGACAATCTCAAGTGGTGAGATCGTTTGGTGTTTTCCTAAAGAATAAACATGATGAGAAGCACACCTTTACAATGTCTAGGGATCTCTCTATATATAGAGTCTCCTACGACTTACATAAAGAAACCTAGTTATATTAGGAGACTAATTCTTTTAGATCTTTATCTTGAAAAGCAAGTCTTCCATAACTCTAGCCACAGTAGTAACTGAGTTGCAGTAGTAACACCATCGTGCAGTAGTAACTGGATCTTGCAGTATTAACCAGATAACCTTGCAGTAGTAACTTCATCGTGCAGTAGTAACTGGCTCTTACAGTAGTAAAAGTGTAGTACTAACTGTGCAGTAGTAACTATGTTCTTGCAGTATTAACAGTGCAGTACTACCTGGCTATTGCAGTAGTAACAGTGCAATACTAACTGTGCAGTGGTAACTATGTTCTTGCAGTATTAACTGTGCAGTACTAACTGTGCAGTAATAACCGTGTTCCTTTGAACTGTGCAGTACTAACTGTTGTATGCAACGCAACTCTAGAATAACAATCTCAACCATTTAATCCTAACAATCTCCCCCCAAACTTATGTTTTCTACATGTAAAACAATAATTTTCTTCAATACAAATTGGTATTTAGAATGTTATCAAAACTACTATTTTTCTTGTCTTCTCCATGGTTCCTTGATATAAATTATCAATTTATGTTTTGTCTCATCAAATCAATAATATGGATTATAAATTATCCCAACATTTTCCATACCTCTATCCCTCTCAAAACTTAACGAGATGTGTATTCGACAAATAAATTATTTTTGACCCAATAATATTTTGTTTAAACATGTTTCAAACTACCTAAGGTGGCTAGGTACATCTTGAAATGACAAGATTTGGGACTTTAATATTTTTGTTGGGTTGGTTACGTATTACAAACTTTATTGGGAGAGGGTACGTGATTATGTTGGCTCTTTTAATAAAGCAAAAATCTCTATCCTTGCTAAGATTCCTTTCTTTTTAGACTGCGAAAATCACTCTCACTCGTTTTATCTTATTCTTTAACCCTTTTTCCTATCTGTTTTTCACTTTTTTTATTTTTGTTATTATGACCCAACAAGATTTTCTCTCAAACTACGTAATCCTTTACTTTTTTTTTTACAGGATGTTCTCTTTGATTTCATAACTATGTAATTAATTAATATTACTTTATAACAAGTTCTACACCATCAAACACAAAACACACACAGAAAACATAGGGTGTAAGTTTGCATGGTTTTGAGTGGCAATTATTGGTGTTTAATTATATATCTGGTTCCTACGTACGCACGTACAATATTGTCATGGGTTTATATCTATTTACCAACTTTTTATTTGTGATTATCATTACAAGGTAGGTGTGTGTGTGTGTGTGTGTGTGTGTGTGTGTGTGGATATATAAATATCAGATCATGAACTAACCCTAAAAACAAATATGCAGTCGACCTTTACAGATGCATGTTTGGTTTTTTTTTTCTTCTCTTTGTATGTATATAGAAGAGAGTGGAAACCTACCAAATTTGCTGCAAATGTATAACCGATGATTTACACCTTTCTTTCCTGTAGTGGTTGTGAAAAGAGAGTCCAAGTTGCAACAAGTTTCATGAAGGATCTTCTTAATCTATACATGCTCGAAGGAAATATAACATATACGGAGTATATTCTATAGAGATTATAAACGGAGTCATGTTAAATTAAGTGTATGATTCTGTAAGGAATTTTTGGTAAGGAAGATAGTGATAATACATATTACCGTGGCTCTCGTATGTTTTTCTAATAGATATAATAACTAATCAACGTTTATTCTACTCTCGTGTTACATACTTACAGCTAATTCGGTGTTATTGTTAAATGTAAACAATTCGTCACATCTTTAATTAAGTAACAATATTTACATATTTAGTTTTAGTTAAAATGTATATACGCATGTATTTATAGAAAAGAAAACCATCTTGCGTTCATTTTATGATTAAAGTAATTTTTTTCTACAACATTGAACCTTGGTTTGTTTGTAATGAACCAAAAGAGAAAGGTTTATTTGCCCACATTACCTAAAATCATATAGTCATCGAATAACTTAGCATCCAAATAAAAGATCTATGAGGGAAATAGACCTTTTTAAAAACCACAAAGTAGTTTCATTAATATTAACGATTTAGCGAGTGGCAAGAAGTACATGCACATCCAAAAACATTCCAATACCAGACACCGAAACTACGACCTAAGCTCAATATATATGATAATAAGTTCTTGAGTAATTGGTATTTTTTATGGGAGATTAATACGTACTGATCTAAAAAATCTAATGAGTTAATTAATAAATTAATTAATTAATAGGGAAAATATACGAAATAAGTTCAAGGGAATTAGATTTTGCAATGGAAGGAACATTCATCGACAAATTAATGAGCACACACTCTTACAAACAAATTAGTGAATAACATAATTCACATAAAGTACAACTAGTAAAACTTTCAAACACATTAGTAAAAGTAAAAACACAATTGCTACTTAACATCACATTCAACTTGATAACCCAGAAAGTAAGCCTACCATTGTTTCTCCAATCTTCGGCAATAATTGATCTTAAACGAAACCATATTACATTCTATAACCCCAGGATTTATATGAAATGTGTTGTGGAAGTAGAAGAAGTATTGACATCAGAAAATCCAACCCAATTATTTCCCACTTGCCATGGTTGTTGATTAGTATTCTCTGAAATACCCAAAATTTGTCTCGATAAATTCGTACCTTGGTTTTCTTCTACTTTCAGTGGAGGGTCTGTGCGAGACTTCTCAACCATCGAAGATGCTGATGCTTCAGTTGCGCCTTCACTCTGATACTGAAATAAGTTGGTATTGTTAGGTACCTCAAATCCAGCCAAGAATGGCAATCTCCAACTCTCACCACTTCCAACTGATAAAATATTGCTGAAATTATGGCCATTCGAGCTGCTAGGACCTAATTGAAAGTTACCCATTTCATTATGTGGTTGAAATCCACCAAGATTTGATGTAATATTGCTAGAAACACCACCATATGAGCTCATAAAGGGAAATTGAAGAGAGGGTGGATGTGCGAGGTGAGTAGTTGTGGATATGTTTTCAGTGCTACACCTTGATGGACTTCCGCTTATGGATTTAACCCCCTTTTGGCTTGGAGATTTTGATCTTCTGCTATTTTTGTTATTTCTTTTGTTCCTCCTACAACCTCCTCCAACTGGAACATTCCTTAGAGCACCTCCCCTTGTCCAATAACGCCTGCACGTCTTGCAAAAGTGTCGAGGCTGTGTAAGGTTGTAGTTGTTGAAGTAGCAAAATTTGGTGTTAGTTGAATCGCAACGCGGGCAGTTTAATCCTGGCTCGGGCATGGGCAGCTTTGCTAGTCTTGCTCGATCCACCATAGATCCTGGTCTAATCGATCCTTCTCCACCACTATCGGTGCCACCATGTGGAGGCACCTGTGATAACTGGAAATTAGGGTTTTCGCCTGTGCCACCATTTCCTTGTTGATGGTTTGATTGTTGTAACTATCATAAAATCACAATAAGAAATGTTTTAGAAGGTACTTATATTAACGCGGTTTATTCATGAAAGAAGAAATTTAAAGAAGATATATATTATGTTCTTTATTCTTATGCTTCAATCCTTTAATTTGATTGGATGAAGATTAGGAAAAATTGAAAATGAAAAAGAAAGCAAAGAAGCTTAAAGATTATACCTGTTGCCAATTGTGGTGCTCTAGAAAGGGAGTAACAGATGAGAAAACCATGGTTTTAATTTGATCTCTTTTTCTCTTTTAGAAAGTTTTTCGAAAATGCATAGAATCACAAACAAGAAAATTCTAGAGAGAGAGAGGAGGAAGGAGATAAAGGAGAAGATGATGAAGAGGAGTAGAAGGAGGCTTTTGAGTTGCTTAATATTCTTGATTTCTTTTTTATATTTTAAGGAAAATTAGTTATGCGACTCCCTTTTTGTATATATTATAATAAAAATTAGGGTTTTTGGTAGAGAGTGGTACAAGTTTCTTAGTCATGAAGCTTTCTCAGAGACACCGGGTGACATACTTCAATCTACTACATCTTAGTGCTCGGGTAAAAAAGAGAAGTATGACTCTCTCCATGCATGTATATACATACATGCGCATGTATCTATATATGTACACATGCATGGCATGGATGAAAGATAGAAAAAGATTTAGAGAGAGAAAGTTTGCTTGATTGTGATATATTTGTTTATATCTTCATATGCATGTTAATTTGTGTGTAAGGTATCCACCGTGATAGTGGCGTGGTGGGATCGATCTTTACATAATTAGACATCCTTCTTGTTTTTCGAATGTCTTTAACTATAATAAAATGAGTATTTATTTAAGGGTTAGGTTCCTTTTATGGAAACTGTTCATTACCCTTTAATTAGTATATGGTCATTTGCAAAAGGTTGATACCAATAAGCTTCCCTTATCACATTATGTGGAAGACAATGATGAGTTTTATTTTTGACTGACTCAACGGTCCGCTCAGAAGAGTATCCGCTAAGGCGCTTATAATGGAAAACATGAACATAGTCGTTTAGTACTCATCCTTCAATTCGGAACTGACTCAACGACCCACTCAGAAGAGTATCCACTAAGGCGCTTATAATGGATAACATGAACATAGTCATTTAGTACTCATCCTTCGGAACCAACTGATCGAGCTACGAGTGTCAGGGCCGACTTCAAAGTTGATACCCATGTGATTTGTCGATTTGAACTTTGATCCACTAGACTACATCTTTGGGTTTAATTAGAAACTTGAGAATACTCGTCTTAGTTGGGGCGAGTGAAATTGTAACCCAAATCAATTTCTTTCAATTTCATTTCCCTCTCTCCGGAATCTTGCTAGTTTGAGCTTTTTCAATGAAATTCGTGTCGTTGTTCAAAAAAATCAGGAAACTATAATGTAATTTTCATTTGGAGGAGAAAATAATAATGTTGATGAGTACTTTCACAAGGTCTCTTTGTACGGGGTTCTATTTTTGGTAGATTCAACTGTAAATTCCAAGTTCAACAATAAACGGATAGTAACCAAAATATACTTCCTAAGATAGGGTTTGAATGAAGTACATTAGTCCGTGATTTCACATGATTTACATGAAAATTAAAAATATTTAGGGTGAGCATAGGTCGGTTTGGGTCGGTTCCGACCTCAACCCGAACCCAAACCGAAATTTCGGTTCCTGAAAGTTCTAAACCGTTTGGTTCGGTTTCTACATTGGTTCGGTTCCACTCGGTTTCGGTTTTTTTCGGTTCGGTTTGGTTTTTTATTTCGGTTTTTGGAAATGGGAAAATTCATAGATCTGTCAAGGAAAACTTATGAAATAAATCTCAAATGAAAGCCTATGTTACGCAATAATTGGCGGAACAGTTCACAACTTATAACCTGAAGTTGTGCATATTACTAGAACATAATGATATGAATCGGAAAACTATAAACACAAAACTAAGAAGAAAAAAAATACTATATGTGGCTTAGGGACTGTTTGCAAGCATCAAACACTCGGACTACGGACTCAGACTCGATCCATGGTCTATTGATGCTTGTAAACAGGCCCTTAGTAAACTATAGCCTACATGGGAACAAAAAAGAAAATCAAAATGAAGAAATAAACATATATGTTGCTAAGTATTGTGGCCTACATGGCACCAAAAAGATTACATATTGATAAGTATGAGATTGACAATTTAGAAAAGAAAACTTTGAGTCTTTACTATTAGCATCGAGAGTTTGTGTCTTTAGGTAGTAATTAATTAGGATGATTTAGAATTTTTGACAAAGGAAAAAAATAAAAATAATAAAACTTAAAATATCTACTAAAAGTGAACATATTAAAATTGACATACATATAATGGTTCGGTTCGGTTTTTTTCGGTTTGGTTTTACCCTCCGACCCAAACCGAACCGTTTTTTTCGGTTTCTCAAAAATCAAAACCCAAACCATCGGTTTTTGTATTCGGTCCGGTTTTATGGTTCGGTTTTTTCGGGTTTTGGGTTTTCGGTCTGGTTTCTGCTCACCCCTAAAAAATATCTTGAAAGTTTTGAAAAGTTGAAATTCCAAGCCCTAGACATATGAAAATCGGGCCGTATGTGAGAGTCGAGACCTCTCCGTGGACGTAATTCCTAGTGAACCACAAGTTATCGTCATTTGAAGTTGTTTTTTTTTCCCGCAACTCCTTCATTGCTTCATGCAAGCCTCATACTTAAGTTATTTCACCTAATATAAAAGTACTAGAAGTTAGTTAGATATACGTGAAGATGTGATTTAATATATATATATATATATATACAGTGGCGAGTCTAGAACTCAAATGCACGTAGGTCCTTATTTAATTGAACCGATAATTATGAATAAAAATAAAAAAAAAACTATTAGCGGATCGGGTCAATGGGTCATATAAGCAAAAGAAATTATAGTTCTTACAATTGTACCCGACAAAAGCAAAACAAAATTACAAGTTCCTACAATTGCACCTTACGAGGTCTAATATCTTGATATTCTTTCACAATTTCTTCGTTACTAATACCTTCTAAAACGCCTTTTTCAACATACGACACTAAAGTATCACTCAAAAATTTATCGCCCATTTTGTTGCGTACATCAGTCTTTACCAACTTCATTGCTGAAAAAGCGCGTTCCACAGTTGATGTTGCAACGGGTAAGATCAATGCAAGTTTCAAGAGAAGATACACCTTAGGAATGATTATATGCTTATGTTTTTCGACCATCTTCTTGACAAGTTCTCCAATGCTATCCAACTGATTAAATCGTTCATCTTCACGTACGTCCCTAACGTAATTTTTAAGCTCCACCTTAAGTAACATGGGTAATGGGTAATAGGTTTAATTTTATTAAAAATAAAAAGTGGGGGTAACAAGGTTTGAACCCGGGTTGGTTAAAACTGAAACTCCAAGCTTAAGCTTGGAAACCACTCCTACAAGATTAATGTTTGGTTAGAAGTTGTAAGACAAATATTTTATCTAGGTCCTTTCTGATTTTTTAGGCATGTCCTACCGGAAATTACGACATCGTTTCTAAATGATTTTCGAAATTTAGGTAGGTCCGAGGACCTACCTTAGAGCAACATAAACTCGCCCCTGTATATATATATATATATATATATATATATATATATATATATATATATATATATATATATATATATATATATATATATATATATATATATATATATAACTAGAAAAATTTATTAATTAAATGAGTAGGGGTGTGGAGAAAATTCAGCAAGATTCTTTTAGTGCGTCTAGTCTCTCTCACTCTCTTTTCCTTTTTCTTTTTCCTTTCTTTTCTTGATTAAAACACAAACCCTTTTTCTATAGCAGGGTAAAAAACAAAGAATATATGTTATATCGATTTTGTTTTGATCAACGTTGTTTGGTAAACTACAATTCTTATGATTGGAGTTGTGACTTGTGAGTTCCAAAGGTAAAGTTAGTTATTTATAAACAACTTTACTACTTAAGTGAGCATAGACGGACCTTAATGGAGGCCCGGGGGGCTGCGGCCCTCCCAAAGTTTGGGAAAATCCTGCGTTTTTACTATCTGAATCCGAAGAATTATCAGCAAAACTGTGTGTTGCATGGACCGCTGCAGCGTTTCGGCCCCCACTTAAAAATTTCATGTTCCGTCTTTATAAGTGAGGTAAGTAGAAATGTACCTCTAAGCAAACAAAAGACATACATTAAAACACAACTTGTTAGTATTTAGGGTGTATTTGTTTTGAACTTTTGGTTTAAGAGTATACCTTTGAAAGTAATATATTTTATTGGTTTTAAACGTTTCCCGTACACTCTATTTTTTAGGGGTTTTAAATAGTATTCTCTTTACGTACTTTTATTAATTTCATGTCTAACCAAAAACCTATCAAAAGATCCATGTAGAGATTTAGTATTTTCTTCTTATGATCTCCTTTTTCGTGCTATGTTGTGCACTCAAGGGTGTAAACGAAGCAATTAATCGAAGCGAGAAAAAAACAGGAAATAATATATCTAAGAAAATTTGTAATTAAGCGGAATATATAATAGGAAAGATATTACCCAAGTAATGATTCACTTTGATGAAATCAGAATGTAAGGAGGATAATTTATATACCCCTTGCTGAAATTAGTTCCCCATAATTTTGTCACTATTTGTAGACATGTAGTTCGGAATCCGTACAATTGCACAAAGAGAATTGAAAAAAGAATTTTCTGATGACGAAATGATTGATTGGGAGTTTCAGAGTTTGAGACAATATAGGAGTGACGATTTATCGATCGGGATTTTAACAGATGAACTAGTTATCGACTTTTCGAGAATGACAATTGGATATCCATTGTAATTCAAATTTCGCCGGTTATAAATTTTTGGGCAAAACTATTATGGTCTCAGAACAATTTCAAAGTTCGGCTTAGGAAAATTAAAATTTTCAACTCTATTTCGGCTTTTGGACTTAAAAACACGGAAACTCGAGCTAAATGAAAATAGGTATACATAACATAAACCTAAACAAATGTCCTCGATGTAAAATATCATGCGCCCGCCCCGCCCACCCATAAGGCAAGTTGTAAGTCCCCCTTTTATCGATTTAATGATTTGTTAGTAATATGTAATTGCTCAAACATTCTTCAATAATCAAGTATAAATGTTCAAACTCCAATATTATTAGAATCCTTTATAGACCATAAAAACAAACACACATTAAATACTCGAAAACCATTTTAAGTACTTTGGCATCAAAGTACTATAAATTCAAAGTGGGAAAGTCAAATTGACCCAAGGTACAATAGTTCGTATAGTTTTGAATTTTTACTAATTACCTTTCACGTTGTACCAAGAAGCAAATTACCTAATACGTGTTAAAGAAACACGTCTCATAATTATAGACGTCATTTAACTTTTAAACCTCGTAAAAATTAACTATTTATCATGTGCCATTGCTTCATTTGAAGCTTCAACAAGATATCTCAACAGTTAGTGATTGATTCGTTATTTAAAGTGAGTTTGTAATTTATTAGGTTTAGTCTTGTTAATTCTTTTATATATAACAAATGAATCTTTAGAAAATATTTTTTTTTTCTATTACATTTCTTCACAAATTGTTATTTGTTCTCTAAAGTGCTTGGGATTTTTCTAAGAGTGGTTATCGTGTATAATCGAGGACCAATAATTGGTATCAGAGCATGTATTATTAATTACTTGATATGCAATGGTCAAAAGGACTCGAAACCACCGGTACATCGACTGTATGTGGTTAATAGCACCCGAAATAGTTATGTCTTTTCTATGGGTCTCTAATAGGAATTCGAAAACTAGAATCTCATGGGTAGACTGGAATTGTAGTCCTCAAACAATCTTGTAACTTTTAGTTTCATTGTATTGGTGCCTTCTAACAACTTGCTAGTCGCAGCCTATTTTTAATGAAATTTATTTGTTGAACATAAAAAATATATTTGCCCACCATCTTATTACTTTGATGCCTACATATCCTTTTTTTATTTTGAATTTTAGGTCTTGAAGAAGGAGAAATATCAAAAAGAAATGGACATGGAGCAAAAGCAGAAAAAAATCAGGCTAAAATGAAGAATAAAAAGAAACTAGGCAATTTGTGGAACCATCATTACCCGGTTCCACTAACTCAAATAAAAAGATGTGACCAAAGAACATTCAACATTTGAGATGTCAAATTAGAGTCGACAAGCCTTTAATAGATTGACCACGGAATTAGAAGATTTAGTATAGTAAGTACAGTAAGTAGGCTGACTCTGGTTTCATTTACTATATTTCGTAATCGTTTTTCCATATGAGATTCAATCATTTGAATCTTTTTAAATTTTGTATACTGCTTGTCACAGTTTTTAATGATATTAATATGTGGATTCTTATTTTTATATTGGTCTTGTTGCGAAAGTATACCACTTAAATCACCAAATGTCTTTGTGACGCAAGATTCGCAAGTCATTACTTTTTATTGTTTGAATCATATGTGTTTTTTTCATTTGAAAGTTCATACATTTCGGTGTACGTGACAATTGGCTGGTTGACGCCGTAAATCATAGATAATCTATTTTGGTGATCTCCGTCTATAGATCGGTGGGTGAAATAGATAGAGGATTGGTGTGATTATATATGTTTCAAATTAACCTTTTTTCACCAATAATGTGTCGTTTATTTTGGTCAAATACACATCTTTATGCACTTGCATAGTACTTGTATCACATGTTAGACACACTAACGATCTTGTGTCCTTACATGTCACTAGCAACAAGAAGCTTACGAACAATTCTATATGTTGGTTTAATATACATTTGACTACTTTCGTTTTATATTCGATGCATGTTTTAATTTATATTCATATTTTTTATTTATATTCGTTGAAGGTATTTAAAAACCATGTTTAAACAAAACCTGTTATTTTAACGTGAGATTATTCTGGAAATTTTTAGCTTAATAGAGCATCAAGATTGATCATGGTTATCTTACTACTAATGTTACGTTGCAATAGGTTTCTTGCCTTATTGTGATATAGTCATAGTATCTAGTGATTTAATCTTGGTAAAATAAGTAAAACTAGATTCACATTAGTGGTTACATATGGAGAGTGTATCTTTATCCTTGGAAGAACCAACATCCTTCGTCAATCACCAAGTTTCGAGTAGTTAAATGGACCCACCAATACCTACGTTAAACATGCTCCTAATATCCATGTTCCTAAGTTAAAAGGAATGGATGTACACTTCCAAACGTGGAAGAAATCTAAATTGTTACATATAGTGGATATCTCCATACTTGAACAAGGACCTCCAAACCACCAATTCCTTCAGCCACAAATGCTTTAAATGATGAAAGGAAGTCGGTTGGTTTGAATACTTAACTCAAAGGTTACTACAAAAGATATTTGGTCCAACGACCTCTATGTTATATTTGAGTCCTTGACGACATAGAAGAAGTGTCACAAAATATTATTAGAATGATAAACCCTTGATATAATATTGATCAATATTTATAGGATATACAAAACCCTAATCCTAAGGGTCCCTAAGCCCACATGTCGGACTTGGGCTACATCTAATACTCCCCGGCAGTTCGGGCGGTGAAATTGCGAAAGCTCGAACTATAGAAGAAACACTATTATTATGAAAAACAAATAACAAACTAAAACTATACATAGATGCTAATAAAGACTCGTTGCTTTTTCCGGTCTCTTTATTCAAACACATAATTTGCAAGATATCATGTGACCAACCTAGCCATTGGAGTTCATGATGAACTTTGCTTGCTTCTAGAAACAAACGACCAACATTTCTCTTTTGCTAGTGGCATTGCTAAGTGCCTAATGCTTTACATGGCTGTTGGGCCAAGAAATGGAGTGGATGAAGCTATGGAGTCTTCAGTGTGAAGGAATAAAGATGATTTCAGTTCGTGGAGGGTCCGAACTGAAATCATCAAGAATAATCCCAAGTGAAGTTTTCAGTTCGGAGAACAAGTTAGTTCAGATACTCTGAACTAAATGAAGTTCCTCTGAACTGAAAAAAAACCAAGGTGTAAGTTAAGTCAACAGAAGTTAACATTGAAGATAACAATTCGGAAGATAAAAACTTTAATTGAGAACTGAAGTGAACTCCCCGAAGTGAAATTAAGATGTTGATAATGTTGTAATAATTTAGTTCGTAGAGTGTCTGTTAGTTAGATTTTGTCTTTAAATAGTGTGATAGGTTGTTTGAGTTAGTTGTCTTTGAACCCGGAACTCTCTCAAAGAGGTTCTGTTGAGCTTGAATGTCGTTGTAACAAGCTCAGTTCCAAAACATGTCACCACTATCAAATGAAATCTATCAAAACAGTTACGCTCTTTGTTGTTTCTATCAGTTCTTTCAATTAATCAATCACAAATTCGACTTCATATTTCCTTCAATTTTGATTCCAAACTCAGGTCATGAGATTCCGCATCATGACCTGTTTTAATCCGATTCGCTGAGTGTAGAGAGATGAAATTCAAGGACCTGTCAATGGCCATATAATGGTAATCTCAAATCATAAATTAAATAGGCGATCATAGTCAATTATCTAAAAGTAGTTCTATGTGTAGAGATTTCGGATATGCACTACGTGAAAAATGAAAATGAACCCCCCCCCCCCCCCCCCCCCCCAATATTATGGTACTTCATCCGGTTTTTTTTTTCATAACTAATACATCCACAACTCCGTAATAGAGATGTCAAAAAGCGGTTGTCGGTTGAAAGGTCAAAATGAGTATTTTCTTTTTGTATAACTTTTTTGAGATTGGTTGTCCATTAGGTTGACCATCCAGTAATTTCTTCGTCAATTTCTCATTTTTATTTATTTTTATGTTTTTTGAAAATAATTATAGTTTTACAATAACTGAAATTATAGCAATGATATAATTATTTTGGTGATTTTATACTTTTAAATGTGGCATAATTTTATTTTGGGAATTTTTGTTTTCTTGTTAGTTTTTTTTTCAACATGAAATCATTCCAAGGAAGGTTTAGACAAATGCCATATTTTAGTTGTGATATTCAAACGTCTACCACAGAATGGAAAACGCCAATCTCATCTCATACGTAATGTGTGTATGCTTAATAATGGATACAGTATTATAGGTTGAAAAAAAAAGGCGAATTAGGTATTGGGTTAAAATGGGTTGAGTTGAGTCACCAACACTCTTTGGTTTCCTTTTTTTTTATATCATAAGTTGTGAACATATTAAGGGCAAATTGTAGACAAAGGTACTTGGTGACCAACTGAAAATGGCACTCATTTTAAGTTAAAGCGTTTTCACATCCACAAGAGATAAAAATTATACCAATGCTTTCTAATATTGTTTATGAGCTTTTAAATTTACGTTTTTGTTTTATTTTTTTTATTTCATGTTCTTTGAGATCATTTAGGTATGAACTCCTTTATTGGTTCATGCAGGAAAGTTGCTTTTAAATTTGGGAAATATGCATTTTGAACTTCAAAAATTGATGATACTAATATAACTATATAAGCACCTTTTTTTTTCTTCTTATCTATATAATGCAAATAACATATTTGTACAAGTTAACCTAATGAAGATGGGCTTTGGCAATTAAGAAGGTTTGGTTTGTATTGATGTTTGCAACCGTTTGTTTATTTTCTTTGTTATTTATTTCAGATAATTTACAAAGACGAGAAATTAGGACTTATATTCTATTTAACAAAAACTACTTTTCTCGTGTTAATATATTGTGCAAACGTAGAGTAGGTAATAAACCGATAATTCTGAACGGTTTATTAAAAGATATCTTCTCAATAATGAATTATGTTTATCATCTAATTCTAAAAAGAACTTCTATTTTAAATATCCTTTAACATTTTAACATAATTTTTATATGTAATTTCGTGTATTACACGGATACTAAGCTAGTATTATTGCTAATCTAAACTAGACTACAAGAAAGCAAGATTAAAATAACCTAATTGATTAAATAACTATTTAATTTGTAGGAAGGTTCGTTTAGCGTGTTAGAATCTAATTCCCTTCACATTGTCTCACATTACAATAATTATATGACAAAATAACTTTTTCCTTTTCTTCTACTTTATCTAATTTAACTAGATTATTGCCCCGCGATAGCGCGGATAAATATAAATAAAAATTGAATCGTAAATTTTATGTTTATAAACATTTCCTTTTAAATTATTATGAGAATACAATATTATACGTATAATAACAAATATACATTTACGTTTATACATGTTGTTTATAGTTATAATAACATATATACATTTATGTTTACACACATATATTAATATTTTGTATTAAAAGATTTTAAAATAATAATAATAATGTAAATCTAGTCCAATAACAGACATATATTTTTTATTTTAATGATGGTGAAATTGAAGAGAGGATGCAATTATAGATTGTAAATGGGTGTGAAATGAAAAGAATATTTGATGACATCATAAATTTCATCTAACGGTTGAAATCAAAGTATTTAACTCATCCAACGGACCTTACTTCGCCATGTGGCATTTAAGGCCCCTCTTTTATTATATATTAAAGATATCCCTACAATTATATATAATGAATAATGTTGAATTCATATCTTTGTAAATTTAATCGGTTATATTTATGGTTATCAAAAGAATTTAACCCTAAACGTACTTGAAATGAAAAAGAAAAAAGAGTAAGAAAAGAACTTACGAGTATATAATTATAAAATAATAGGACTCAAATCCTTAACTTTGATAGAGAAGAACATTTTATAAAATATCACCATAGTACTTGGTCAATTGCCCTTTAATAAAAACTTATTTAAACATATAATTTGTCAATCACAACAAATTAGGGACCAAAGAAATTAGATAAAGCGAAGTTAAGAAGAGAATTTTGACTTACATATGAAAACATTGTATAGATTATTGAAAATGATTGATTTTTTCAATGGTTTTTTTAAATAAAAAAAAAAATGTAGGCGTGGATTCATGATTAATAGAGATAATTGTTGTTACAAACCTTAATCGAATTTTTGAAATGAACTTGAAAATTATTATTATATGTAACAAAGTTTTATTTTGTTAATATTGTATGTAAAGATTAATTTAAAATCTCGTTAATTAGTGAAACATAAATATATTTACGATTTTTTCTTTTTTATAAATACATGCGACATACAGTGGCAGATGCACATTCCCATCAAATAGGTCACCTGACCACTGTTCCAAATAAATTTTTTATGATAGAGCCTATACTAATTTCTTTATTGAACCTCCTTATTAAAAGATCAATGAACCTCCTTAACCAAAGGAAAAACAATAAACCAGATATACTCGTTAAATAACGCCAAAACCCATCATCAAATTGAAAAGAAGAAAACAAAGAAAAACAAGCATACATGGTTGTGCACGGGACACCGTCGTGTCGAACTAATAAGTTCCCATTTCTCTTTAATACTTGATAGTTGATTATTGACAAGGGTTTTTGCATTCATGATTTTGGTTATTCTTTTTAAATTAAACCGATGATCATTTGATTTTGATATTTGAGACTTTAAGAAAATAAGAAAGATACACAGTATAAAAAAGAATCTTTAATATATAATAAAAGAGGGGATTAAATGTCACATGGCGAATTAAGGTCCATTTGATAAGTAAACTTCTTTGATGACATCCGTTAGATCAGATTGATGATGTCATCAAAGTTTATTTTCATTTTACACACTCTTACAATACATAATTATATTCTCTCTTTATTTCTATCTTTACTAAAATAAAAAACATAACTATATATAACGGTTGTCATCAAAAAAGTTAACTCATCGAAGGGACCTTAATTCGTCAAGTGACATTTAAGACCCCTCTTTTATTATATATTAAAGATTATTCTAAAATCTCCTAATACAAAATATCAAAACATGTGTATAAACGTAAAAGTGTATATGTTATTATAACTATAAACAACATGATATAAACGTAAAACTATATATATTATTATACAAATAACATTATTTTTTCATAATAACTTAAAATCTACATAAACATAAAATTTATGATTCAATTTTTATTTTTTTTCGTATTATTACGGGACAATTATCTAATATAATAATAAAGAAAAGAATGAGATATGTTATATGTGATGGTCTTTAATCTCTATGATGGACTAATGGGGCATTGAAGATATGTGAAAAAAAGTTAAATTAATGAAAATAATTGTTTTGACGTTAGTTAAAAGGGTAATATGTTAAATATGATAGTGTTTTTATTTGGTAAAAAGATAAGGTTTGAAATTTATGAATATTTTTCAAGATTTAAAACCTTGTTGCATAGTATTGTAAAAACTTATAATCTTATATATTATTATTAAATAATGTTTCTATGGTTTGAATTTGTGACTATGACGGTCGACTCGACCCATTTTAGTTCTTCTTTTTTCTCACCCTAACTAAATCATTATGATAAAATCCCATCAAAACCCATAAGTTAAAATTCTAGATATGCCACTTGCCACATATATGATATAATCTATGTTGATAGTCTTAATTTAAACATTTTCTTTTTGACAATTTGACCCAATAATCGATGATATCAAAAATATATTTGTTATCAAAAATGATTTAAATATAAAAGAATCATTGATTTTTTTTTTCAACTTCATTAATGTAAATGACGCTATGTATAAATATTTGACACCTAAATATGTAAAAAATAACAAATAATTTTAATTTAAAAAATTGAGAGTTTAAGTTAATTTCTACATAAAATATTAACGAAATGAAAATTTGTTACATACAATGACAAATTTTTAAGTTTATTTCATACAATAAATACTTACACATCTATTCAATTTTTTCATAAGTGAAACGACCACCTATGTGAATATGAATGTTGATAGCTTCATATAGCTTTGTAACTTTAAAAATTTATTAATGGATGTATAAACATAACATGTATATATTATTTTTAGAGTAATTGAAGTTATCTGTATTACTCTAGGTGTTCATATTAGTAGATACATTCAATTCCTAAAACATCTTATTCTCGAATATTTTAAATTCTTATTATACTCGTAGACGGATGATAGTTATAGTTTGGGATAGTCATGGATACTCCTTAACCCGTCAAATGTTGGATTTTTGTTGTTTAAGATTTTTATTTTATATGTTATGTTATTAGGTTCTATAAAATAATTATTGTTTTGGATACCCTTCAATTTAGTCATGGAAGTGCCACCGATTCTACCAAGAGTAAAACCCAATTTTTAAGACATTTTCATTTATGTAAAAGTTTGTATTTTAGGAAAGTTGCTCTAAAATGTGACGAACATTGATCCAATTGTTATTATATGTAATCAACTTTCTTTTTTATAAAATAAAATCATCAACATTAAATACGTTGTCATTTTTAAAAACTTAACTTAAAAAATACGGGGTTAAAATGTAGGATATTTTAGTAGAATTTCCGCATAACATCTTATTACGCTTATTTAATACACCGGTAAGCGGTAAGCAAAAATATGGGGTTCTTACATGGTTCCTGGCACAACTCCCTTCGGTCACTCAAGTTGTTTGTCGATGCTCATCATTTTCGTTGTCTTTTGATGCTCGTCACTAATGTTGTAGTATGTTTTAGACCCATAACCACTCTTAACCAGTGTTAACCCTATAAAACCCTTTTTGACCGTTGTAACCACCCTTAAACATCTAGAGAAGTCTTGTTCCTGCTTGATTGTTGTGTTGTCCCAACGATCAACTGATATTGTATCTTATCTCGGGATTAATTTCGTGATAACATGACGATACAACGGGCAAGATTTTTGTTTCTAAAACTTGATCACCATACACCATTTAGAGAAACATCAATTCCTTGAATCATAACCCTATCAATTACAAACCTAGATCACTATACACGATTAAGTAAACGAGATATACGTTAGAAAATATGGTGGGTCACCTTTAAATTTGTATTCATCCAATTTATGTACTTATTATTGATTTTTTCGTACACCTTTTAGTCAAGGCCAAGTTTAAATAATAGTACGTTGATGATTGTTTCTAAGTATTTAACAACCACTCTTTGGCTTGGCACCGAGGATAGGAATTGAGATCAGCCATTTCTAAATGATTTAAAACTGACAATTTATATGAATTATAATCTAATATTATGGCCTAGCAGTAGTTTGCCGGGATGAGATTTCGAGAGGGGCCAAACCAGACTTTCGATCTATTCTTAGGACAGAAGTACATTATAAGGTGCTACAAAAAGACTATACTTTTATCATTCTTTAAACCTGTGTTTGCAGTCCGGCTTGTTATTGATAATTTGACTAGCCAAATGTTTATAGTAATGCGATCAATGAAGTAAAATTTTGTTAACAGTTTTGTATTTTTGGGGCATATGTTTTATGGTTGAAACTTGAAAGCGATAACTATCAAAGCTTAGAATTTGATTCTTTGGTTAAAGCTTGAAAGCTACTTTATGGTGTGTTGTGTTTTTTTCTTTGATGTCACCGATGAAGCTATATTTTGTCCGATCTTTATCAGCGTAGAATTTACATATCTTCATTGTAGAAATCACATTTAACTCTAAATGACAGTCAGAAACAGAACCAATAAGGGGATTATCAGCCAAACAAAATTTAACCCATTAAACTTTCATTATCATATTCAAATATAAAAATAGATTGCAGTTTTTTTTTTTAGGTTTAATGTGTAATTTTTTTATACTGATTGGTATATCACGCAGAGTATTGAATGTGAGACCAGCTGCTTTTATCTTCATCAAGTGCAATCTTCAATCAACACAAGCTCAACAACACTATTCTAGTGCACAAGATGGCTACGAATCAGCAAAAATCTTTACTATCCAACCGGTAACTTACTAAATATTTTTATCCCCAGAACCTTAGTGTTGGCAAGATGTGAAGATTGGGTAATGGTTCAAAACGGGTTTGGGTTAAAACAACTCGTTTTAGTTTGAGTTGAAATGAGGAGGGTTTGGCCATTAATGTCCGTCTTTTTAATAAAAAATAAAATAATTTATGTTTTAATAAAGTCTACAAAAACATTATTACTGTGATAAAGTTTATCGATGAAGGCAGCTCTCAATGTGTTTGACCCAGAACATGACATGTTCCTTTTTTAGCTAATTGTGTTGTTTTGACCTATTTGACCCGTTTAGATAAAGCACAACCCAAATCGACCCATTTACTATAAATGGGTCGAAATTGTCATCGCTTTTTCAAGATAAATGTTTTTTGACATTCGCGTTATTAATTATATTTTATAATCATCAGAGTAAGTTGGAGAAAATGGCATCTAAAATGCCGAGGTGCCACCGAAACGTTACAAGTTGATGTTACAAGCTGGAAAGAACACGTAAACATGGGTAATACACAAATAGCACCATACAGTCGTAAAAGAATAACAATATAACATCTGACATTGTATTTTTATCTGATTGCTGCTGTATCAAAGTCTTGATCGGTCAGTAAACTGGCAGTTGGTCGTTAACTATAGATATGGATTGCATTTGCATCTGATTAGAAAGATGGTTGGTTGCATCATTAAAAGGTGAATTATTACCTTTGATTTCATGGTATCGTGTTATCTGCAAGTCTGAATGAAACCGCAGAGCTAGTTTTCCTTGTTAACGGAAAAGGAAAAATTGAGAAGAGTACATTATTTCGACTCATGTAACTTTTGAAACACAGCACAAGAACCTTAAAAAACATTAACGTGAAAAAACCATGCTGTTTTCAACAATAATCTTAATGTGAATCACGAGATGACCTGTTTTCTGTAATGTGTATTGTGTGCAATAAAGATCCAACTTTTCATGCATATACTCATGATAGAACAAAAGAGATTTAACTAAGAATTGAGATGCTTAGAAATAGATCAAAATAGGGGATCATCGCCCAAACAAAATTTAACCCCATAAAAGGGATTACAATAGAAAAACAGAAAGTATCTTAAAACAAAACAACCAAAGAAACATCAGTAATATAGGAACTTAGTCAACCTCTTCAATCTTGGGGCCAGCACCGTTAGTTCCAGCAGGAACATCATCACCCATCGATCCACCAGCAGCATCTCCACCCTGATACATCTTTGCAATGATAGGGTTGCACACGTTCTCAAGCTCCTTCATCTTGTCTTCAAATTCATCGGTTTCCGCAAGCTGGTTGGCATCCAACCATGAGATGGATTCATCGATAGCGTCCTCAATCTTCTTCTTGTCTGCGGGACTTAGCTTCTCACCAATCTTTTCATCCTTGACGGTGTTTCTCATGTTGTAGGCATAGTTCTCCAAAGCGTTTTTAGCCTCGACCTTCTTCTTATGTTCCTCGTCTTCCGACTTGTACTGCTCCGCCTCTTGAACCATCTTTTCAATCTCTTCCTTTGAAAGCCTTCCCTTGTCGTTGGTAATAGTGATCTTGTTCTTCTGGCCAGTTGTCTTGTCTTCTGCAGAGACGTTTAGAATACCATTGGCGTCGATGTCAAAACAGACGGTGATTTGGGGAACCCCTCTTGGTGCTGGTGGGATTCCAGAAAGCTCAAACTTTCCTAAAAGGTTGTTGTCACGTGTTCTGGATCTTTCACCTTCATAAACCTGAATCAAAACACCTGGCTGGTTGTCAGAATAAGTGGAGAAGACTTGCTCCTTCTTTGTCGGGATGGTGGTGTTTCTCTGAATGAGTGTAGTCATGACACCTCCAGCAGTCTCGAGACCAAGAGATAGAGGGGTAACATCGAGAAGAAGCAAATCTTGAACCTTCTCGTTACCCTCACCGCTTAAGATTGCAGCTTGGACTGCAGCACCATAAGCAACAGCCTCATCAGGGTTGATGCTCTTGCAGAGCTCCTTTCCGTTGAAGAAATCTTGAAGCAACTGTTGGACCTTGGGAATCCTGGTAGACCCACCGACTAGGACAACGTCATGGATGGAGCTTTTGTCCATCTTGGCGTCTCTTAAACACTTTTCAACAGGCTCCATACACTTCCTGAATAAATCCATGTTTAGCTCTTCGAATCTGGCACGGGTAATGGTGGAGTAAAAGTCAATGCCTTCAAACAAAGAGTCGATCTCAATAGTGGTCTGAGCAGTGGAGGATAGAGTTCTCTTGGCCCTCTCACAGGAAGTCCTCAACCTTCTCAACGCTCTTGGGTTGCCAGTGATATCCTTCTTATTCTTTCTCTTAAACTCTTGGACAAAATGGTTGACCATTCTGTTATCGAAATCCTCACCACCAAGATGAGTGTCACCAGCTGTGGATTTAACCTCAAAAATACCTTCCTCGATTGTCAAAAGAGAGACATCGAAAGTACCACCGCCAAGGTCAAAGATAAGAACGTTCTTCTCACCAACACTTGTGGCCTTCTTGTCAAGACCGTAAGCGATGGCAGCAGCTGTAGGCTCATTGATGATTCTCATGACATTAAGGCCAGAGATGACACCAGCATCCTTGGTGGCCTGTCTCTGCGAGTCATTGAAGTAGGCAGGAACGGTGACAACAGCGTTTTTTACTGTAGTCCCAAGGAAAGCTTCGGCGATTTCCTTCATCTTGATAAGAACCATGGAAGAGATCTCCTCAGCCGAAAACTGCTTCTCCTCTCCTTTGTAATTGACAGCAATCATGGGTTTCTCAGCAGGACCAGGGGTGACCTTAAAAGGCCAATGCTTGATGTCGCTTTGAACAGAAGCATCGCTAAATCTCCTACCAATAAGACGTTTAGCATCTGAAAATTTCAAAACAAGTGTCACCAAATCAAAAGTTGAACCAAGTAGAGCTAATCCTAGTTTTATTGTAAGCGTTGTCAGATAATTTGGTAACTAAATAGAGTTTATTTTAACACTAACACAAATCTAATATCTGAGAACACAGGTGTTTGGAGATCTAAACCTATAAAAACAGAGCATAAAAACATTGGAGATCTATTAATAAAATTAAGGAAAACTCACCAAAAACAGTGTTGGTAGGATTCATGGCAACCTGATTCTTTGCAGCATCACCGATTAACCTTTCGGAATCGGTGAAAGCAACGTAGGAGGGTGTAGTCCTGTTCCCTTGATCATTGGCAATGATCTCGACACGGTCATGTTGCCAAACGCCGACACAAGAATAAGTAGTACCTAGATCGATTCCGATTGCCGGACCTTCGCCTTTACCAGACATTATCGTCGGATCGGATTATTTAAAATTGATTTTAGGGTTTAGAGGCTGCTATTGTAAGATGTAAGATGTAAGATGATTATTGCGGCAGGAAAGTATTGTTTAAATAGGGCTTTGGGAGATGGCTTCTTATTTTCTAGAATCTTCTCATACCGTATTTCAAACCAAAACGTGTTGTTGACGATTCCCCTTTCTTATTTTGTTTTAATAAAGTAAACTAGTCGACTTACTAGATAACTATACAAAGATACAAAAAGAAGTAAAAAAAAAATCAAATAACATAAGAAATTCGTGTTAAATTAATTCAATCCAATCTAACAAATCGATTAAGCAAATAAATTTTATACAGTAAATAGACAAAACACTCAACATCTTATATAATGTTTGAAAATATCTTCCAATAACCCAATGCACATGACTCGGACGGTCCGTTTCTCTACATCTCTCACGTAATCCATGACTACTTTCAAAAATACTAAATATATACCATCATACATGGAAAGACTTATCCATAAAATATATACATCCATATAGGATTTAAGCTAAACTTGTTGGGAGTTCTTAGGAATTTGCAACTATCCAAAAAAGGCTAGGGTGACTTCAAGGACAAGAAAACTCATGTATACATGGGAAATGCTACGAACATACATTGTTCAAGGTACCACTAAGTACCAAACCATAAACTAAGAACCCATACACCATGTAACATTGTTCAAGGTACCACTAAGTACCTCCTAGATGCCTTCCAAGTCTTTCCAAGGTATTGCAAGGATTCGGTGTCCAAACAAGCTAAGGAGGAAGAATGTATGACCATTCATCAAGAGTGTGGTACACTAAACCGCACCCAAAGGCGTCACAAGAAATAAATAGGCATCGCTTAAGTCATGGAATGAAAAGAAGTTCAATATACAAGCCCTCCAAACAACGCGGATCTAGAACCATGCATCAAGAGTGTCCACACCACCCAAAATCAACCCTACACATGAAAATGCATGGCTACATAAGAGCACCCGGAGTGATAATGAGCCACAATGTGGGTTGTGTTGTGGGGAAAAAGGTGATGACGTGGCAGTGAGAATGTGGGTTGTGAGATTGTGGGGTTGTTATGATAGGGAGGGTTGTGGAGGTTGTGGGATTATTTTATTATTATTAATTTTTTTCTTAAAACATTAAAAATAAAAGATAAATAAATAATTAAAAGAATATAATATATTAAAACTTAATAATTAAAACATTAAATAAGATAAATAAATAAAAATTACAAATAATTAAAACAAAAATAAATAATTAAAACAAATAAAAACTAAACTAATTAATCCCGTATTTTTCTCGGATTTTATTTTTCTCCGCTTCTTCCCAAGCCGCTTCTGCGGGCGGCATCCCCCTCCGTGCTTTGTCGAAGAAACCGGTCCAAACCGGGTTTGACCAAAACCGGTTCGGGATTGACCAAAACCGGTTCGGTTTTGACCCAAACCGCCGGTTTTTAACCGGTTTGGATATTTAGCAAAGGGACCGGGTTGAGCCGGTTTATCCCAAACCGGTTTGGGAAACCGGTTAAAAAAAACCGATTTAAGCATCTAGCCATTGGAAAAGTGTTTATAGCCGTTATTTGACCGTTTTTTTGAGATTTTTGACCCCTTTTTTTTGTTTTTTTTTTTACCATTTGCCATTCCAAATTTACTATAAATATGTGGTTGAGTTTGGGATTAAACACACATTTCTAACTCTCTTAAAACACTCTCAAAGCTCTAAAAACGCAAAAAATACTTTCGAAAAACGTTAGAAAAATTCTCAACAATCATCAACAATCAAATGGCAACTCAAAGCTCTACCGCTTTCCACCGGTTGTGGTTCCACAAGCGAAAGAACGATCGTAGAGGTTCTCGAAACAACCCGAAACCGTCAAGTGTGGCAACATTACCGGTTGGTGAGATTATCCAATGGCGAAGAGATGGCGCATTTTAATCATTGCGGCCATGTTTTGAAACAAGAATCCAACTCGACGTTGAAGAATCATGTCGAGAAGCATTGCAAAGTTCTCAATAAAGCACCGGAATCGGGTCAATCGTCGATGGGTCAAGACGGGAGTATTTTTTGTTTAATCGGTGGAGCGGATGCGTCAAGAGTTTGCGGGTTATGTGATTAAATTCGCCTTGCCATTCAATCACTTCGACAACCCTCGATTCACTAGGGTGGTTCAAAAGTGCCTCCAACCGCGATATACTCATGTAAGTCGTAATACTCTTAGAAGTGATTGTTTAAAAATTTGGAAAAAAGCTAAAATAATGGTAATAAAAGGTTTTGAAACTTTAAATACAAATGTAAACTTAACAACCGATGTTTGGTCGGCTCCTCATAATTTGTCTGATTCATACCTTTGCGTTACCGCACATTGGTGTGATCCCGAATCGTGACAAATGATGAAGAGGGTTATTGCTTTTGACTCATTTCCTTACCCTCACACGGGTCAAAACTTATTTCATATGTTATAGGATGTTTTACAAAGGTATAATTTGGAAGAAAAAGTTTTTTCAATTGCATTTGATAATGCGAGTAATAATACAAGCGCGGCGGGTAAATTAAAACTAAAATACAAACCACCAATGAACGGTGCCTTTTATCATGGTCGATGCGTTGCACACATTATAAATTTGGTTGTGCAAGCCGGACTAGAAGTCACCGAAGTAAAAGACGCCATAATGTCTTATAGAAAAATGTTAGGCGATATATTTTCAAACCACAAAAGTAGATACAAGACATATATGAAAGTTTGTAAGGAAACGAATTCCGTCGTTTTGGCCCCTAATTGGGATGTTCCCACAAGATGGAATTTGACTTACAATATGCTTATTTGTGGTTTACTCCAAGAAAGTACTTTAATTTATTTTCATGGCGAGTTAGTGGTTAGACATCGGGGTATTACATCATTTCCGCTTGAAAATTGGGAAATTATTCGTAAAATAAGTCAACTGCTAAAAGTTTTTAAAACCGCAACAACTTTATTATCGGGTGTTTATTATCCCACGAGTCATTTAGTCCTTAAACAAATCTATTTTATGGCTACAAAGTTAGACGATTATGAATTTAAAGGTGATTTGTATAAGCTAATGGTAGCCCCCATGAAAGAAAAAATGAG
Source organism: Senecio squalidus (assembly GCA_910822075.1). Classification (NCBI taxonomy): domain Eukaryota; kingdom Viridiplantae; phylum Streptophyta; class Magnoliopsida; order Asterales; family Asteraceae; genus Senecio; species Senecio squalidus. The sequence continues at coordinate 14,930,059 of CAJVGC010000591.1, forward strand.
AAAATATTTTTCTAAATTGTCACATTTAATTACCGTTTCCGCCGCACTAAACTCGTGTTTGAACAAAATTGGGGTGGAATACATTATAAAAAAAATCTTTGAAAAATTGAATTTGGGTATGTTTGACCCATTATATGCCGATAACGCCATAGTCGAATTTGATAATTCTTTTAACGGGTTATTTGGTGTTTATTTTAACAAGTTTAGAACATCAAATGTGGGTGAATCAAGTTCGTCTATGGCGTCGACCTATGAAAACTATACTAGCGCGGACCCGAAAATTGACTTATTTAATAAGTTAAGACGAGAAAACATTAAACGTGCTAGGGGGATGGGGGTGACCAAACTAATACCGAATATGGGAGGTATACGGGAACCGATTTTTTAGCCACTATGGGGGTTGAAGAATTCTCCAACTTTGAGGTTTTGGCTCGGTGGAGAGCACGGGAATCTCAATTTCCCGTTCTATCCGCCATGGCCAAAGATCTACTAACCGTCCAAGCTTATTCGGTAGCTTCCGAATCCGCTTTTTCTCTTAGTGGCAGGGTATTATCTTTACGAAGAACAAGACTCACACCGGAGGCACTGGAGATGTGCATTTGCTTGAAGGATTACTTAGACGCGGACGAACGTACATAAGACCACCAAAATCTTGAAAACGAACTAGAATATGAAGGCGAAGTACTCGATATCGAGGTGGAAGAAGGAGTTGCGATATCACTTTCCGATGAAGAAATCGCTCTCGATGAAGCTACCCGGGCATTTAGCTCCGAAGATGAACAAGTTCCCGTTGAAGATGACTTTATTCAAGTAGACGAAGATTAAGAATGAAGAAATCAATTTCAAAATTCCAATGTTATTAGTTACATTTCTAATAAAAAATAGTACTTTTTCCGCACTTTGTTTAATAATTGTCGAAATATTAAGCTTTGAAAATTTGTTTTAAGCTTTTTTAGTAGAATACAATGTTTATGTATGATGTGTGCCAATAATTTTAAAAAAAAAATCGAATTTTAAAGTGTTTTTGCAAGTTACGCTTTTTTTTCCCAATGTTATTAGTTACATTTCTAATAAGAAATAGTACTTTTTTCGCACATTTTCTTTAATAATTATCGAAATATTAAGCTTTAAAAATATGTTTCAAGCTTCTTTAGTAGAATACAACGTTTATGTATGATGTGTGCGAAAAGTTTTTTAAAAAAGTCGAATTTTAACGTGTTTTTGCAAGTTTCGTTGAAGTTTAGCAAAAGAAATACAAGCTAAAAGAAATACAAGCTACATCCAAGGGGGAGTTTGTTGGAGCATAAACGTTTATGTTTGTAGTTTGTATTTAGCTTAGAACGTGTCGTGTAGTATGGATGTATTTAGATCGAGTTGTAAAGTCTCGGCGCTTTATGTAATAGTTACACTACGTAACAGCAGTTACGCCAGCGTAACTGCTTGCCAATAGTTACGCTAGCGAAACTATAGTTTTTTTTATTAAATATTCGAAACCGGTTTTTGGAACCGAACCGGTTTGGACCCGGTATGAAACCGGTTTAGGCGGTTCTTGTTTTCACCATTGAAAAACCGGTCCAACCCGAACCGGTTTGGATGGTTTGACCAAAAACGGATTCGGTTTCCGGTCAAACCCGGTTTTGACTCCTATGCCCTCTGTCTCCTTTCCATGGATGGTGGGTTGATGGTTGGGATCTTATCTTGGCGCAACCATGCAGACAAGTGTGCAAATGGGAATATAGATCCCGTAGTTTATAATTTTCTTCCTTGAACCAATGTTCTGCCCAACCCGCGACATCATGTTCCATTTTCAAAAAGTTTAATGCTGCTATAAGGTGTGAACAAGGTATACCAGACTTTTGCCAAACTTGACATGTGTATTTCTTATCACGAATAGTGACCATTGCATTTTTCTTGTTGTCTATCACCTCAAATGTGTAGTCATTAATTGGTATGACTTTCCATCCGGAGCCTCTTTTTATCCTACCGTTTAATTTCTCTGTAGCCCACGGTGTTAATGGTTGATCCAAATCCTCTGTTTAAAATAAATAAAAATATAATAAGTTATTAAAATAGGAAATCATACTTATCATGAGACGATAAAGAATTATCTGCTATTTTGATGGTACTATTTTTGAGTAGTTGCCCGCATAAACTCTAGAAGCATACAAATCGGAAGCTTACGTGCATGACGAGTTATCAAGTTTAGAGATTCAGCAATGTTAGACGTCATAAGGTCATAACGATCTCCGGGGAAATAAGCCCTTGACCATTTTGTCTTATCTAAGTTATCAATAATTTGCGATATGAGTGATAAAGTTAATTTCTTTTAAGTTCGGTGTCTCAAATGATTTTTATGTACAAGATTAGATAGTGTAGTGTATGCACTAGTACTCTACCCGTTAAAACCATTTTCCATTGATTATTAACTAGTATGTCACGTGATAAGTAGCTTTTTCGGGTAAAGAGCGTATATGACCTCCTAACACCCGAACATCCATATGGTTTTATGGTCATTAATGTTTACTATCACCTAGATTATATAAATCCTTATTAACCATTTAATTAACCTAGTAATTCTAAGTAAGATTTAAAATATTATAAAAGGATTAAGCTGCTAGATCGTTATTATTTAGGATTTAAAGGTCCTTGGTCCTTACTAACAAAAGGCTTAAGTTTGTGTTACAAATTATTGATTAAAGGGAGAAACATATACGCAGGTTTCTAGTTGACATTTTATAACAATTACAATACCAACCCTAATTCATCCCCATGGAGAACATCAAGACAACTACTCCGAAAATATCTAAGCATGCAATCATATATAGACAATCAAACAATAACATCATGTATAAAAGTACAAGAAATAAGAAAATATAACTTATGATTAATGCTTGAAGATTACAACCTTTTCACCTTGGACAAGCTTCAGAGCATCCGGTGTGGACTCGTTGTGACACCCACAACGAGCGATGCTCCTCGTTATGATACCGACCCACTTCGTTGTGAGCCACCGTTGTGGTGACAACGGGTAGTTGTGACATTTTTTTTTTTTTAGCAACGGTCGAGTAATTAAAAAAAAAAAATTTAAACACACCAACGTTCATATAACCGTTGGTTTAAACGGTCGAATTCCCCCCCCCCCCCCCCCCCCCCCCCCCCCCAAATTTCACCTATAAATACATTCACATTTTAACCAAAAAATTACACCTTCTCTCAATCTCATTCTATCTCAATCTGAATCTCATACCATAATCTTAATCTCAATCTCAAAATGTCTTCATCGTCTTCAAACGCTCCCCAAACAAACACAAACACACCTTCGACGCCACAATCACAAACACCATCCGGTTTCGCAAACTACCACAATACACTAAACGCCCTATTATCACCCCAAATACCTAACTTTTCCCAACAACAACAACAAATTCTAAACACATTTTTAGAGCACCAAGCATCACAACCACCTCAAGCAATGTTCAATCCCGATCAAATGTTAATGCATCAACAATCCCAATTTCCCCCCCAACAAAAAATCTCAATTTTTTTCCCAACAATCCCAATTTCTTCCCCAACAAACACAATTTCCACCCGATCAATCACAAAGCCAAGTTCAAGAAACTCAAGAAATCGTTCAAGATACCGAAGACGTGATCCAAGAAAAGCGACGACCCTCCACATCTAATCCCAAAAAGAAAAAGGTGTGCAAAAAGGTGGCATGGTCGGCGGCCGAGGAGGTCCTTTTGGCAAATATGTGGTGCCACGTTTCTGAAGATTCCGACAAAGGCAAAGCACAACCCGACGCAACATTTTGGAGACGGATCGTTGCGGGTTACAACGAACAAGCCAAGGGGCAAGAGTTTGTGGAGAGAAACAAGGAGTTCCTTAATAGAAAGTTCACGGCGATGAGTGCCTCGGTAAAGAATTTTATAGGCCACCATTATGAGGCTTTACGACTTCGGACTAGCGGGACCGACGATTCGAAGGTTATAGAGGCGGCTCGTCAAATGTTCTTTGAGACGGAGGGTGTTACTTTTAGGCATATGGGGGCGTGGGAAGTCTGGAGAGAACACAACATATGCCGTTCATTTAACAAAATAGATACTCTAGTCGCCACCGTCAACCTTGAAGACGTGGATATTTCGGATGATATTTTTGCGGGTGATCAACAAGAACGACCTCGAGGAAAACAAAGAGGAAGTAAAAGAAAAGAATCACCCGACGCATCCGAAAAGCCACAATCATCTTCGTCGTCGGCGTTTTGTGGAGCGATCGTGACAGTTAAGAAAAATTACAAGAACAAAAAAGGATGTCGCCAAAACAAAAAAAGAAACACTCCTAGCACAAGAAAAAACGGCTCTCCGACAAGAACAAGCGGCTCTCCAACAAGAACAAGCGGCTTATTCAAGTGCAAGAAGAGACGATATGTTGTTTCTTCAACAAAGCACGAAGGGGTTGCCACAAGCACAAGCGGAGTGGATCGAGGCCGAAAAAATAAGAATCCAACACAAATATGGGATGATTTAGCTTAGTATTTATTTTAGTTTTAATAATTTGTATTGTTTTAATTATTTGTATTGTTTTTTATTTATCTTATTTAAATGTTTTAATTATTAGTTTTAATAATTTGAATTGTTTTAATTATTTATTTATCTTATTTAAATGTTTAAAAAAAAACATTGAGTCTCACAACTCCCACAATCACCCACAATCCTCATTATCATACCACCCAAAATCTCAGAATCATGATTCTCACTGCCACGTCAGCAAAAGTAATCCCAAAAATCACCAGAATCGTGATTATCATACCGGGTGCTCTCATGAATACAACCCAAACTCACACTAGTTATGCTTAGTAGTTACTACTAATCTATTACAACCGCTACAGAGAGAGTGTGTGTATATGGGTATGTGAAATGATGATTTTTATAGAATATAAAAAGAAATGGTGTAGGGGTGGAATGAAAGGGTCCCACCTTCATATGGAGGGCATTAGAGCACCCGGAGTGGGGGGGGGGGGGGTTCTCGCGCCGTTGTGCACTCACAACGAGCGTTGTGCTCGTTATGAGTCCGAGACCCCCTCGTTGTGGGCTCGTTGTGAGGCGCCCGTTGTGCCTACAACGACCCGTTAAAGATTTTTTTTTTTTTTTTTTTTATTCACCCCAACGGTCACATAACCGTTGTATTTAATTAATTAATTTTTTTTTTTTTTTTTTTTTTTTTACCCAAACCATTTCACCTATAAATACAACCCCATTTTAACCAAAAAAATCACACATTCTTTCAACAATCTTATTCTTAATCCAATTCAATCTCATACCCAAACCCAAAAAAATCACAAAATGTCTTCGTCTTCATCAAACGCTCCCCAAACTAACACAAACAATCCCTCGACGCCACAATCACAAACACCATCCTCTTTCGCTAACTTTTTCGGCACAACAAACGCCTTATTTCCAAACCAAATGCCAAACTTTTCGCCACAACAATCCCAACAAATTCTAAACACGTATTTAACGCAACAACCTCTACCACCACAATACCCACAACAAATGTTCACTCCCGAACAATACGCCATGCATCAACAACTTTTCTCACAACCCCAAACTTTTCTTCCCCAAACTTTTCCTCCCCAAACTTTTCCAACCCAACAAACCCAACAAACACAAACATTTGTTCCCGAAACCCAAGAAATCGTCCAAGAAACGGACGATGTGGTCGAAGTAACCGCGGCACGACCGTCCACGTCGAAAAAGAAAAAGACGTGCAAAAAGATTGCATGGACGGTCCCAGAGGAGGCCCTGTTGGCGGAGTTGCGGTGCTCGGTCTCGGAAGATGAGGGGGTAGGAAACGCCCAACCCGAACCTCGATTTTGGCTACGGATCGTTGAGGGTTACAACAAAGAGGCGGCGAAGCTAGGATTGCCGGAGAGAGGCAAGGAGTCCCTCAACTCCAAGTTTACGGCGATGAGTGCCTTGGTCAAGGTTTTTATCGGCCACCACGCCGAGGCGGTAAGAAATCGAACAAGTGGGACTGACGACCATGCGGTTTACCTAGCGGCTCGGCAAATGTACTATGAGTCCGAGCGTTCGACGTTTAGGCATGACAAGGCCTGGGAAATCTGGAGGGATCACAGCAGATGGCGCGCATTTGTCAAGATAGACCCTCCACTCGATACCGTCAACCTCGACGACGTTGGTGTCGGGGACGATATATTTGCGGATGATGTAGAACAACGACCTCCAGGGAAAAAGAGAGGTAGTAAAAGAAAGGAATCATCCGACGCCTCCGATAAGGCGCAGACATCTTCGTCCTCGACGCTTTGCGGGCTCATCGCGACACACCTTAAGAAGATTACGAAGACGAAGAAGCAAACGGCGGAAATAAAGGCGAAAACCCTCCACCGACAAGAACAAGCGGCTATTCGACAAGAAGAAGCGGCTTACTCTAGTGCACGAAGAGACGATATGATGTTTCTTCGACAAAGCACGGAGGGGATGCCGCCCGCAGAAGCGGCTTGGGTAGAAGCGGAGAAAAATAAAATCCGAGAAAAATACGGGATTAATTAGTTTAGTTTTTATTTGTTTTAATTATTTATTTTTGTTTTAATTATTTGTAATTTTTTTTTATTTATCTTATTTAATGTTTTAATTATTAAGTTTTAATATATTATATTCTTTTAATTATTTATTTATCTTTTATTTTTAATGTTTTAAGAAAAAAATTAATAATAATAAAATAATCCCACAACCTCCACAACCCTCCCTATCATAACAACCCCACAATCTCACAACCCACATTCTCACTGCCACGTCATCACCTTTTTCCCCACAACACAACCCACATTGTGGCTCATTATCACTCCGGGTGCTCTTATGTAGCCATGCATTTTCATGTGTAGGGTTGATTTTGGGTGGTGTGGACACTCTTGATGCATGGTTCTAGATCCGCGTTGTTTGGAGGGCTTGTATATTGAACTTCTTTTCATTCCATGACTTAAGCGATGCCTATTTATTTCTTGTGACGCCTTTGGGTGCGGTTTAGTGTACCACACTCTTGATGAATGGTCATACATTCTTCCTCCTTAGCTTGTTTGGACACCGAATCCTTGCAATACCTTGGAAAGACTTGGAAGGCATCTAGGAGGTACTTAGTGGTACCTTGAACAATGTTACATGGTGTATGGGTTCTTAGTTTATGGTTTGGTACTTAGTGGTACCTTGAACAATGTATGTTCGTAGCATTTCCCATGTATACATGAGTTTTCTTGTCCTTGAAGTCACCCTAGCCTTTTTTGGATAGTTGCAAATTCCTAAGAACTCCCAACAAGTTTAGCTTAAATCCTATATGGATGTATATATTTTATGGATAAGTCTTTCCATGTATGATGGTATATATTTAGTATTTTTGAAAGTAGTCATGGATTACGTGAGAGATGTAGAGAAACGGACCGTCCGAGTCATGTGCATTGGGTTATTGGAAGATATTTTCAAACATTATATAAGATGTTGAGTGTTTTGTCTATTTACTGTATAAAATTTATTTGCTTAATCGATTTGTTAGATTGGATTGAATTAATTTAACACGAATTTCTTATGTTATTTGATTTTTTTTTTACTTCTTTTTGTATCTTTGTATAGTTATCTAGTAAGTCGACTAGTTTACTTTATTAAAACAAAATAAGAAAGGGGAATCGTCAACAACACGTTTTGGTTTGAAATACGGTATGAGAAGATTCTAGAAAATAAGAAGCCATCTCCCAAAGCCCTATTTAAACAATACTTTCCTGCCGCAATAATCATCTTACATCTTACATCTTACAATAGCAGCCTCTAAACCCTAAAATCAATTTTAAATAATCCGATCCGACGATAATGTCTGGTAAAGGCGAAGGTCCGGCAATCGGAATCGATCTAGGTACTACTTATTCTTGTGTCGGCGTTTGGCAACATGACCGTGTCGAGATCATTGCCAATGATCAAGGGAACAGGACTACACCCTCCTACGTTGCTTTCACCGATTCCGAAAGGTTAATCGGTGATGCTGCAAAGAATCAGGTTGCCATGAATCCTACCAACACTGTTTTTGGTGAGTTTTCCTTAATTTTATTAATAGATCTCCAATGTTTTTATGCTCTGTTTTTATAGGTTTAGATCTCCAAACACCTGTGTTCTCAGATATTAGATTTGTGTTAGTGTTAAAATAAACTCTATTTAGTTACCAAATTATCTGACAACGCTTACAATAAAACTAGGATTAGCTCTACTTGGTTCAACTTTTGATTTGGTGACACTTGTTTTGAAATTTTCAGATGCTAAACGTCTTATTGGTAGGAGATTTAGCGATGCTTCTGTTCAAAGCGACATCAAGCATTGGCCTTTTAAGGTCACCCCTGGTCCTGCTGAGAAACCCATGATTGCTGTCAATTACAAAGGAGAGGAGAAGCAGTTTTCGGCTGAGGAGATCTCTTCCATGGTTCTTATCAAGATGAAGGAAATCGCCGAAGCTTTCCTTGGGACTACAGTAAAAAACGCTGTTGTCACCGTTCCTGCCTACTTCAATGACTCGCAGAGACAGGCCACCAAGGATGCTGGTGTCATCTCTGGCCTTAATGTCATGAGAATCATCAATGAGCCTACAGCTGCTGCCATCGCTTACGGTCTTGACAAGAAGGCCACAAGTGTTGGTGAGAAGAACGTTCTTATCTTTGACCTTGGCGGTGGTACTTTCGATGTCTCTCTTTTGACAATCGAGGAAGGTATTTTTGAGGTTAAATCCACAGCTGGTGACACTCATCTTGGTGGTGAGGATTTCGATAACAGAATGGTCAACCATTTTGTCCAAGAGTTTAAGAGAAAGAATAAGAAGGATATCACTGGCAACCCAAGAGCGTTGAGAAGGTTGAGGACTTCCTGTGAGAGGGCCAAGAGAACTCTATCCTCCACTGCTCAGACCACTATTGAGATCGACTCTTTGTTTGAAGGCATTGACTTTTACTCCACCATTACCCGTGCCAGATTCGAAGAGCTAAACATGGATTTATTCAGGAAGTGTATGGAGCCTGTTGAAAAGTGTTTAAGAGACGCCAAGATGGACAAAAGCTCCATCCATGACGTTGTCCTAGTCGGTGGGTCTACCAGGATTCCCAAGGTCCAACAGTTGCTTCAAGATTTCTTCAACGGAAAGGAGCTCTGCAAGAGCATCAACCCTGATGAGGCTGTTGCTTATGGTGCTGCAGTCCAAGCTGCAATCTTGAGCGGTGAGGGTAACGAGAAGGTTCAAGATTTGCTTCTTCTCGATGTTACCCCTCTATCTCTTGGTCTCGAGACTGCTGGAGGTGTCATGACTACACTCATTCAGAGAAACACCACCATCCCGACAAAGAAGGAGCAAGTCTTCTCCACTTATTCTGACAACCAGCCAGGTGTTTTGATTCAGGTTTATGAAGGTGAAAGATCCAGAACACGTGACAACAACCTTTTAGGAAAGTTTGAGCTTTCTGGAATCCCACCAGCACCAAGAGGGGTTCCCCAAATCACCGTCTGTTTTGACATCGACGCCAATGGTATTCTAAACGTCTCTGCAGAAGACAAGACAACTGGCCAGAAGAACAAGATCACTATTACCAACGACAAGGGAAGGCTTTCAAAGGAAGAGATTGAAAAGATGGTTCAAGAGGCGGAGCAGTACAAGTCGGAAGACGAGGAACATAAGAAGAAGGTCGAGGCTAAAAACGCTTTGGAGAACTATGCCTACAACATGAGAAACACCGTCAAGGATGAAAAGATTGGTGAGAAGCTAAGTCCCGCAGACAAGAAGAAGATTGAGGACGCTATCGATGAATCCATCTCATGGTTGGATGCCAACCAGCTTGCGGAAACCGATGAATTTGAAGACAAGATGAAGGAGCTTGAGAACGTGTGCAACCCTATCATTGCAAAGATGTATCAGGGTGGAGATGCTGCTGGTGGATCGATGGGTGATGATGTTCCTGCTGGAACTAACGGTGCTGGTCCTAAGATTGAGGAGGTCGACTAAGTTTTTTAATTATCAGTCTTTACTTTGGTTGTTATATCAAGATACTTCCTGTTTTTCTATTGTAATCCTCTTTTATGGGGTTAAATTTTGTTTCTTCGCCGATCCCTTATTTTTATCTATTTCTAAGCATCTCAATTGGTAGTTAATGTGCTTTGTTGTTTCTTCTTTCAATCAATATTCAGTATAATCTTTCAATCATCTTTGACACGTGATAGTCCTCCAAGTGCAAGGCTTTTCTTTTGATTTAATTGAAAAATTGACATTTAAACTGTGACCCTCATTAAAGTTATTTATTCCAATCTGAAAATAGAGTTAGGTTTTGTTTCTTCAATACAATAATCTCCCACTCTACAATAAGGGCGGCCATCCATCGTGACTGTTCCAGACCAGAAGATCTATTTTCGTGCAAAATTCTCATTTAACCACTTATGAATTTCTCTCTTGGAATCTGACACGAAAGCAAGAACAAATGTGGTGTTGCAGGGCGTGAAACCTCACGAGCATCTCTTGTTGGGGAGTTACTTGAGTGCAGGAATCGTGAAAGCATGGGTGAGCTGGATGGCTTAAAACTTTTAAGTGTACCGATCATTATTCAATTTTGCCTCTTGAGAAATGCTTTTTGTCCCCATTTATGTCTGTAATTTGTTATTTATAAACATATGTAGATTCTCTCCCAACTTTGATCTTAATGATGAATGTTTCCCAAAAAATAGCAAAAGTTCCACATACATCTTTCTTGGCCAGTCACCCTGCTTAATTAAAATTCAATTTCTCGTATTCTGTCCTACAATAACAGTCATCATATAACTGTTGTACACTACACGTACACAACCAAAGACAGCCTCTACTCTACCTGTAACATGTAGAACAATAATTAAATGAAGTATATATAGACATATATAGTAAAATGTTGATGTTAGTACAATACGTGATTTAGCAGTATAGGGATGAAACTCGTCCACATTTTTTTTTGGTAGTCCAGACATGTTGCAGACTAGGTGGATGGCTTTAGGGTCTTGCATCACATTCCACCTTGGGCAGAGGGTTATGGCGCTATAATTCTCTACTATGGTTTCATCAAACAAGTTTATTAAACGGGTTAGATTGTTAGTTGCTGAGAGATGAGGACACAAAGCACCTGAAATCATATATAGTTTTGTCACACCTTTTGATATAACCACAAAGCAATGTCAAACAATTAATAATTCAATGCTTGCTAAACAACATACTATCGACAACATATCCGACTCCGAATCTGTTGTAACCACGTATATTCAATCTTTCTGGTGATTAGAGAGTTTTTGAGCAAAGGAAGCCATCGATCCTTTATATCAAAGGACATACTATGAGTAATATATATAAATCTTAACTATATTATAAAAAATCTCCAATTGAAATTATTTATTTACTTTTATTCAATTCAAATTAGAGAAATATATTTAAAATAAAAAAATTAATATTTGAATCCATAACTAATTTTTGGTATTTGATTTTTTTTCCTGGTATATGAACAAGCCAGATTGGACGGGGTTAACACTAAGAAGAGATTTTTTTAACATTTTAAATTTCCAGATAATTGTATTAAAATCCGAACAACTACTAATAATATTTTTGTCACATTATTTCAAAGATAAATTGTTTGTAATTTGTAGTATTTGCAAGATTTGTTATATTTATTTTGCTAGAAATTGTTATGATGGTTGTTTATGATGCTACCAATTATCATTTCAATTCAATCATATAAAATGCTTATCTAGTTTACAAAATGAATTACAAGGTCTTAATCATATATGGTAGTTTGGTAACCGATACAGCATTAGCAATCAAGCAATATCAATAAAAATACAATGTCAGATGTTATATCGTTATTCTTTTAGGACTGAATGGTGCTATTTGTGTATTTCCATGTTTACGTGTTCTTCCCAGCTTGTAACATCAACTTATAAAGTTCAAATCCTCCTCGGTGGCACCCCGGCATTTTAGATGCCATGTTCTCCAACTCACTCTGATGATTATAAAATATGATTAATAACGCTACACGGAAATTTTCTAGAGAAGTGACTCTCTGGTATTAAGATGCTAGTGTGACCATTGCAAATGTCACAAAACATTTATTTTGAAAATATGATGACAATTTTGACCCAGTCACTTCTGAATGGGTCGATTTGGGTTGTGCATTATCTAAACGGGTTAAATAGGTTAAAACAAAACATTTAGCAAAAACAAAAGGAACATGTTACGAGAAAAACACATTGAGAGTCGCCTAAAATCTGATTCTAATGCATACAACCTCCCAAATCGTTTCTTATTAACAATGCTTTTGCAATCTTAACTTAAATCATAATTTTTTTATTTTTAAAGATGGACATAAAAGACCAAACCCTCCTCGTTTCAACTCATACTAAAAGTGAGTTGTTTCCACCCAAACCCATTTTGACCCATTACCCATTCTGCACATCTTGTCAACGCTATAGTTTTGGGGCTAAAAGTATTTAGTAACTCACCGGTTGGATAGTATACAGTTTTGTTGATTCGTAGCCATCTTGTGCACTGGAATAGTGTTGTTGAACTTGTGTTGATTGAAGATTGCACTTAATGAAGAAAAAAGCCGCAGGTCTCACATTTAATACTCGGCGTGATATACCAATTAATAACGGTTCGCTCTGCATCAAAACAAATAATTACACATTAAACCTCAAAAACTCACTGCAATCTATTTTTATATATGATAATGAAAGTTTGGATATATGTTTACCAATGTAGCAGCAGGCACTCCTATTTCTTCAACCACTTC
>CAJVGC010000591.1:14942987-14994120 GCA_910822075.1 Senecio squalidus
TTTTTCTTTTAAATTAATATATTTTGAAGATTCATCACTATCAATCTCAAATCTCAGAAAAAACCCCTACTTTCTCATAAATTCGTAATCAAGCAAACTAAAACACTCTTATTACTCGAACTCGATAACCGTATTCACAATTACACACAAACACCTAAACCAGGGGAGCAAATAGTAAACCCTAGAAATTTTCAAAAAATACCTAAAAATTAAATTTAGCAACCGGAGGTAAAACCCAAATTTAAAACAAAAAACTCCAAATCTAAACCCAAATTACTTGTGGTGGCGGTTGCGGTGTGAGACTGGTGGTAGCAGCGGTGGCAAGGAGGTAGGGAGGTGGCAGAGGTGGCGGAGAGGGGCAGTGGTGGAGGAGAGGGGCAGCGGTGGCGGAGAGATAGGGTGGTGGCAGCGGTGGCGGAGAGGGGCAGCGGTGGCGGAGAGGGACAGCGCTGGCAGCGGCGGCGGAGAGGTAGGGTGGTGGCAGCGGTGGCTGATCCATTGCTGCTGCTGTTTGTGATGTTTTCGGTTGTCGGATCTATGTGTCTGAATCTATGTATGTGTGTTTGTGTTTGTTTTTTTTGTTTGGTAGGGAAGCCACCAATTGGATGTAAAGGGAAATCTTCAAAAATCTGGGATGAGATATGATATTGATGAAGATCTGGAATATATTAGTTTAAAAAAGAAAAAAAATAAGAAAATATAAAGAGAAAGGGTATTTTAGTCTTTTTAAGTGGAAAAAGGATCGTTGGTGATAAAAAGACATATTTAAAGGACGATTAATGCTAAAAAAAAGGTGAAAAGGACGATACGTGAAAAACAGCCTAACCACAAGGACGATTTGTGACATTCTCTCGAGATTCTATATATGGTGTTTAAATGTAAATTTCAACTAAAAGAAAATTATAATCGTCTATTAGTCTGTTATGTGGCATGTATAATTTGTTTTCTTATGATGATTATTGTCTACTTATATGGATAGTTAAATATCGGTTACAAACTATATATTAAAGTTTCAGTATGAGCATAATATAAAAATTATTATTGTTTGTTTCACTTTGACTATTTTTTAATAGCGATAAATAATTATATTCAAATGGTTAATAACTACTGTATTAAATATTATTAATAGCATTTTTGACCATTTTGTATTAAATTTATTATTGTTTTTTAAATAAATTGATAGTTAAAATTTAATGGATGATAATATTTGATTGAAAATTGATGGTTTAGATTTAGTCGTCTTAAAATGAAAACTTAAAATGAATAGGTAAATATGGTTTATATAGAAATATAGATTTATTATTTTGAGTATTTAAAAATGGTTACATTTGAAATAGTTAAAGAATATTAAATTTAATTTTTATTTTGATGTTGTATATATTGTTTCTTTTATATTTTATAATATTGTCCAATCTTTTTTATACTCGAATATGATTTTCAGTTGCTGCCTATTTGGGTTTTTTAATTTATTCCATTTTTTTTTTTATAGTCTTTTGCGTTTTGTTTTAAATAAAGTTACCATAGTTACTATATTTTTCTAATTAGTTACTATATTTTTCTAATTTGATTATACGGTTATTGTTGTTAACTTATCATTGTAAATATTTAACTTTATATATTATCCGTCGTAACGCGCTGTGCTTTAAAATCTCGTTTTTTCACATTTATGTAATCAATAACCGCTCCTACGTAGTAGTACTGGGTTAATCGCGGTCATGCGTATTATGGAAGTATAAATTCTTTAGTCATATCTCGTCGTTAAATCCTAGTTGAACCGGCTTTGGTTATCAACATTCACTAAATTATTATTTAAACCCTAAACGCCCGAAAGTTTTTACCAATTTCTTAAAGATGTTGACCATCCACTGTTAATTGCTTGTAGAAGACGAAAAAGGCATGAGTCAATGGTCAAATTCAGAGTTCAAACTAATAAAAAGGGACCACTTGAATATAGTTGATCATACTTGGTGACCAAGACACAATGTTTATATATAAAAACATGTAGCTTATATGATTGTATCATCATATTCATATTGTTCATTAACCAGATTAAACTTTTCTACCAAAATAAAAAGCTAAAAAAACCAGCATCTATCTTTACAAATCGAGATGGGTAGCAAAGGAAAAAAGACGGTAATTAGTTGGTTCTCATCAATAATGAAATCAGTATTAACATGTGTATTAGACAAAGGTAACTGGAACAAGGAGTCGGAAGCTCCAGTGCCAGAGGCGACCATAATCGCAGCTGCCAAACATTTCTCATCTGCTCATAAAGTTCGTCTGGTTTAAGAGGCCGGCAAATAAAACAATAAGGCTAAATCATGTTATGACTCTACGGAATAACAACCATCCTTTTAGATACTCGATGATACTCTTATGTAACATTTAAGCATATGCAGTATAAATGTTCTTTCAATTAGCAGATAAATATCCCCGGGACTAGAAAAGAACTTTGACTAGCAAGATTTCTATTTGATTAAATGTTACTGTACTTTTTATTGTACCATATTAAGGGATTAGTTCTCATAAGTGCCCTTGAAAGAAAATGGTTTTATTTCGTTAGCAAAATCTAGATAACAATTAACAAGGATGATTTAAAGGAACGTTGGAAGATTCAAGTGTGGTTGTTTTGTAAAGACCACGAGTTGTGTTTTGACATTGTTGTCGTGGAGCACGCCATACAACAAATGAAGTCGCTTGATCAAGGATTTGCTAATTGTTTTTGATCGACCTCATTTGGTTCTTTAAATTTCGTTAAATATTTGGATAACATTTTCATTAAATTACATTGGATTGGATGATATTTTGAGATAGTCGATAGCTGCTTCGTTTTCTTTACTTCGAGTATGATTTGCCCATTGTTCGTTACCCTAATTACATTAAAAGAAAACGTATTTCAATAAAAATGAATCATTCAATTCAACAACATTCTTGTACTGCGTGGAAAATACATGTCTGCGTGGAAAATCTCTATCATTAGTTATAAATGAGTCAGTCCGGTCTATGTATTATCTCTAAAGGGTTAAAAGTGAAAATAATAATAAAAATAATAAGAGTTAATTACATAAATCGTCCCTATGGTTTACCCAAAATTATGGATTTCGTCCCTAAGTTTAAAAAGTTGCATAAATCGTCCAAGTTTTGAAATTAATTACGCTTTTTGTCCCTAATTTCTAATTTGCACCCGTAATTTAGGGACCGAATCCGTAATTGAGGACAAACTTTAGGGACGAAATCCGTAATTGGAGCAAATCTTAGGGACGAAAATGGTAATTAGTTTCTAAAAGTGGATGACTTATGCAACTTTTTAAACTTAGGGACGAAATCCGTAATTTGATATAAACCTTAAGGACGACTTTTGTAATTAACTCAAATAATAATAATAATAGATTAACTATATAATGTGTAAGGTTATATGATAGATATTATTGCGACTTGAAGCTGCAATGATCAGTTTGGAGCGTTTGGGAGAGAATGATTCTGATTCTAAATTTTTTTTTATTACTAATTAGGGTAAGATAACCCGTCATGTCTTAACCCAATTTGTAAAGATTTAATTTTCATTCGTGTTTTTTTCAAAATTATAACATTATACTACTTTAATAGTCATTTCAAAATTATAACGCGAGTTTTAGGAACCTTGTATTTAATTGTCTAATAATAAGAACAATATATGAACATTCTCAGAGAGCTCATCAAACGAATAATTTCCGCCCTTCAAGCATCGACATCTTTTCCTGAACTTCTTATAAATCATTAGTGGTTAAAATCCTAAAGTTTTCTTCAAATGTTTTATAATTGTCTCACCCATAATGACTTGTGAAAATGCTTATTAATATCAAGATTCCCAACTATGACTATATTAAC
The DNA here is from genome assembly GCA_910822075.1 of Senecio squalidus. Taxonomy (NCBI): domain Eukaryota; kingdom Viridiplantae; phylum Streptophyta; class Magnoliopsida; order Asterales; family Asteraceae; genus Senecio; species Senecio squalidus. The sequence continues at coordinate 14,946,855 of CAJVGC010000591.1, forward strand.
GGCACATGCTTGAAGAGCAAGGAATGTATTATCCACACAGAAAATGATATTTTCGAGTATCCTGACAGAATTCCTAAAAGTACTTACTAACCTATCACACGTTTCACACTTCACTTTCACTTTCACCTCCATAAACTCAACATTTGCAAGAATCTTAGCAAATAGATATACCATGTGACTTAGCTCATGTTCAACTCCATAAATCGAGACGTGCAGTTAATAATCCAGTAGTAGAGATGAAAACTTACATGAAACGGGATTCAATAATTTAACTATATCATAACAAACTTGAATAAACCAAGGAGACCCTTAATCCTCAATTATTAATTTAAAACTCTAAAAAATCGATTATCTTATCAAACTAACTTAATTTAGATTTCTCTAACATAAAATTATTAAAGGTACTTGACGGTATTTGATAAAAGTCTAAAATTTAGTTGACTAAACTTTGACGATTCATTGATGCACAACAATTATTTGAATTGGGTTTTATAATTAAAACTTTTATGGGCCACACATTTATGCATGAATCAAGACTCTTATGGTTGAAATATTTTTGATATTTCAAGAGGATTCGTCCATGTTTAAGAAACAAGCATACTATATTTATCGATTAAACGTTCTAGGAGCCTCCTATAATATCTAAGTTGATCTTAGATATTACTCTAGAATTAGCTTTAAATGGATTAGTCCTTAAACATCTAGATGATTTCAAATCTAGAATGTTCATGATGTATTATTATGTATCTTTACGAGCCTATAAATAGACAAAGTCCCAAAACGTAATCAGTTGTGTTTACCTTGAATCATAATACAAGACTCATCTTTCTAACTCTAGCTCCTTGCAAGTGTTTCATTGCCTTTCAAACTTTTGGCTTACTTAGTTGCTTGATATCGGTGATCCTAAGTGCCTCATGGTTCAAGAAAACAGACATCATGAAATTATACTTTTTAAAAGATGACTCACTAATTAGAATAGTTAATTGAAAGAACATTGAAGAAATCTAAATTTCTCAAAGGTTTATACTACATATTGATTAACGTTAGTCATCTTCCTAACCACTTGAGACAATAAAAGGAGTTCTTTATATAATGAATTGGTATTTGATTGATTGCTTAGAATAGTTACAAACACACATATATATATATAACATTACAATGATGGGCTAAGCCCTAGTATCGTAAATGGACTAGGCTAACTCACTAATCTGTCTAATAGGCCCCCGCAGTTTGAGCGGGAGGCGGCTGGCGAACGCTCAAACTGGATCGAAAATCAGAGAACAGCGGATAGGATAAACCTTTGGTGAAGATATCTGCATACTGATAACGAGATGGGACATGAAGTACTCGAACTTGACCAGCCGCAACTCTGTCCCTAACAAAATGGATGTCAATCTCAATGTGTTTGGTGCGCTGATGTTGAACTGGATTGGTGGACATGTAGACTGCACTAACATTATCACAGAAAACTACAGTGGCTGATGATAGTGGATTGTGGAGTTCCCGAAGAAGATTGCGGAGCCAGGATGTTTCTGCGACGGCGTTGGCGACTCCCCTGTATTCGGATTCTGCACTGGAACGTGAAACGGTGTGTTGGCGCTTAGAGGACCAAGATAAGAGGTTCGATCCCAGGAAAACACAGTAACCAGAGGTGGAGCGGCGTGTATCTGGACAACCTCCCCAATCCGCATCTGAATATGCTGTGAGCTGAGTAGTAGGGGACGAGTAAAGCTGTAAGCCATGATCTAGAGTACCGCGAACATATCGTAGAATACGTTTCAGAGCATGAAGATGTGGTTCCCTAGGGTCATGCATAAAGAGACAAATCTGCTGGACAGCGTAAGTGAGATCAGGTCGGGTGAAGGTAAGATACTGAAGGGCCCCCGCAAGACTACGGTATAACGACGGATCTGAAACAGGAGGCCCAGAAGAACCGATTTTGCAATCAACATCCACAGGTGTCCTGCAGGGGTTACAATTAAGCATATGAGCTCGCTCCAAAATATCTAGGGCGTATTTCTGTTGTGACAGAAACATGCCGTGTGTTGTACGAGTAACTGAAATACCCAAAAAATAACTCAGCTGCCCCAAATCTGTCATATCAAACTCACGACTGAGAGATGAAATAATGCGCTGTGTGAGAGCGGTAGAAGAAGCTGTTAGAATGATATCATCCACATATAGGAGAAGATAAGCAGTGTCATCCCCACGACGGAAGATAAATAATGATGTATCAGATTGACTGTGAATAAACCCGATGCGTAAGGCATAAGCTGCAAATCTCTGAAACCAGGCACGCGGTGCCTGTTTTAGACCATACAAAGAGCGCTGAAGATGACAAACATGATTAGGATATCTGGAGTCAACAAAACCTGGAGGTTGGCTCATGTAGACAGTCTCCTGAAGATTGCCATGTAGAAAGGCATTCTTGACGTCAAGCTGATGTATAGGCCATTTCCGCGAAATGGCTAGGCTAAGTACTGTCCGAATGGTGGCCGGTTTGACCACCGGGCTAAAAGTCTCATCACAATCTACCCCCTGTTGTTGACTACGGCCATTGGCTACAAGACGTGCTTTGTAACGACTGATTGTTCCATCTGCATGACATTTAATTTTAAACAACCACATGCATCGAATGACATTCACACCTGCAGGCTTTGGTACAAGTTTCCACGTAATATTCTTAATAAGAGCATTATATTCATTTATCATGGCCGATTTCCATTCGTGTTGTTTTAGGGCTTGAGTGTAGGAGCGGGGTGGGGAAGGATGGTGAGAGGTGTGAAGGTTGAGTTTTTGGATTGGTTTGAGGTGACCAAGGCGGGAACGGGTTGTCATAGGGTGGTGTGTTGGAGGAGCAGGTGGGGGAGTTGGGTCCGGTGAGGGATGTGGTGATGGGGCGTCGGGTATGGGGGATGATTCTGTGGCAGGTGTACCGGGGGATGGGGCAGTGGTAGCCGAGGTAGGGGTTGATACGGTGGGAGAGGTAGGTGAGGAGGGTGGGGTGGTAGTAGGAGCGGGTGGAGGTGAGGTGGTTTGCATGGAGTGTATGAGGCGTGATGTGGGTGAGTCAGGATAGTCTTCCTCTAGAAATTGGTAGGATGTGGGTGTGGCATTTGATTTAGCGGTGAAGGGGAACACAGTTTCGTCAAATGTGACATGACGTGAGATGATGATTTTCTTGGTGACTAGATCAAGACACCGGTAACCTCGATGATTGACGGGATAGCCGAGAAAGATGCAAGGAGTGGAACGGGGTTCGAGTTTATGTTTGGGGTGAAGATGTGGGTAACAAAGGCAGCCAAATACTCGAAGGTGTTTGTATGGTGGAGGCTTTTGAAATAGTTTTTGAAAGGGAATTTCGTTGTTTATGGCGGTGGAGGGTAGGATATTTAAAAGATGTGTGGCCATATGTAATGCCTCTACCCAATAAATGGGTGGTAAACGAGCTTGAAAAAGGAGAGTACGAATAAAGTTATTTATAGTGCGAAGCATGCGTTCAGATTTACCGTTTTGTTGAGAAGTTTTGGGACATGAGAAACGAAAGTTAATGCCATTATTTTCAAACAAGGTATGTAGTGCATGATTGTCAAATTCACCGCCATGATCGCATTGAAAAGATTTTATTTCGCGATTGAATTGAGTCTTAACATAGGCACGGAAAATTAAAAACTTTGAATAAACATCACACTTATTACGTAATGGAAATACCCACAAGAAATGAGAAAAGTGATCCACAAAAATAACATAGTATTTAATGCCAGTGATACTGGGAATGGGGGATGTCCATAAGTCTGAATGCACAATATCAAAAACTGACTCAACTGACGACACAGACGAATAAAAAGGTAACATAACGTGTTTACTAAGTTGACAAGCGTTACACAAGTGTTGGGACTTGTGATTATTACAGGAAATTAAATTATTGGAAATGAGAATGCGTAAAGCATCGTGTCTTGGATGTCCAAGTCGTTGATGCCATATATCTCGACTCGAAGATAAAAATGCTTGATGAAGTTGAGTGACGGGGTAGAGGTCACCGGTGCTATCACATCGAAGAAGCGTTGTTTGTGTCCGAGGGTCCTTCACAGTAAAACCAAGAGGGTCAAATGTAATTGCACAATTATTATCAGTTGTGAATCGGCGAACAGAAATAAGGTTTTTGATTATTTGCGGGGCGACAAGGACATTATTTAATTTCAAAGGGCGAGTTAAGGTTTTTAAATGAGTTTGTCCTGTATGTGTAACGGGTATAGAATTTCCATCGCCAACCATAACAGAGGAATTAATGCTTTTATTAAAAATAGTTTCGAGACTACCTGAATTGGATGCAAGGTGTGAAGTCGCCCCGGTGTCCATGTACCATTCGCTAGCCCCATGATCATGGAAAGTCATATTCGAAAATGCTTGCGGTAAAGTAGTTGCCTCATCGGTTGATGCGTTTTGAGTGTGGAAAACCGCGGCCGGGTTGGAGGGGGTACCCGTGGATGTATGGAGCTGACCCGAGTGATTGCTGGGTGGGGCAGATCCGAGTGGGTGATGGGCAGACCCGGATGGAGCTGTCGGGTAACCGGGTGGGTAACTGAAGTTGGGTGGGGCTGTGGTAAATAAACTGGGCTGCTGGGAATTATTTATTGGGCCTGTTGTAAAGGACTGACTTGGGCCATGGCGATAGTGGGCCTGCTGGTTATGGTTGTTTGGCCTAGTTTGCATGGGAAAAGAATATGTTTGTTTTGTTTGCTGTGGAAACGGTGGATTAGCAGTGGATGTTTTAAATGCGCCATAACCACCGTGAGAACGATTACTTCCGCCTGTAACATGGAGGTACCTGCATTTTTCACCGAATCTGCAAAAACCACGCTGAAAATTACGGCACAAGTCATTAGAATTACCGCGGGGGATGTTTTGTTTTACGTGTAGAACCGTAGCCGAAGATGAGTTTTCCCTGTTTATCATTTGTGTGTGAGTCCTAGTGATTCTTGACTCCTCCATTTCGAGTAAAGACCGAGTGTCAATGAAGGACGGTAATGGCTTATGGATTCGAATAACTGTGGAGAAGGTTGCATATTCGGCCGATAGTCCATTGAGGGTGTGCATCACCAACGTTTTTTCATCGACCGGTTGATCCATATTGTCAAGTAAATCAGCAATTACCTTTATTTTGTGGCAATATGTCGAGATTGTGAGGTCCCCTTGCGAGATGTTTCGGAGATCATCGTGTAGTTGCATGGCGCGAGCATCTTTGTTGCTTTGAAACAAATCATGAATCGCCTTCCATAAGTCTTGCGCGGTTTCACTTTTCTTCATCACTATTTGTAGTATCGGTTTGCTTATCGTATTGTAAATCCACATCTTGACAAGTGCGTCCCGTTTGAGCCACACTTTGTCATCCTTACCTTTTGGTAAAGTTGTACCGTCTAGAAATCCTTCCGCTTCGTTTGTGATGCAATGCATTTGAATGAACTTTCGCCATGTAGTGTAGTTCATATCTTCAAGGTCAAGGGTGACCGGAATGTGAGCCTTAATGTTTGTTAAGCCGTAAGATCTTTCGGATGAGCCGGATGCGTCCATTGTAGGAGGCGGCAGAAACTGAGTTGTTTTTAGGGGTTTTTTTTTTGACAGGATAGTGGAGATAATTTAGGGGTTGTTTTTTAGGAAAGTGGTTAGAGCAATATTTGCTCTGATACCATATAATGAATTGGTATTTGATTGATTGCTTAGAATAGTTACAAACACATATATATATATATATATAACATTACAATGATGGGCTAAGCCCTAGTATCGTAAATGGACTAGGCTAACTCACTAATCTGTCTAATATTGATGATCTCACTAGTACGTTTTTGTTTTATGGACTAAGTGATGCTCTGCATTATATTTAAGATCAAATTTTGTTACTCAATATTACACTGTTTTTCGACATGAAAATGTCGCAATGATTTTTAAACCATTTGACAATCGAAATTTTAACGGGCTATTTATTGTATTATACTATTTTTTCCACCCTACATTTGGTTATTTTGACACACAACCGGTTCTAAGTCAATGACTACATACAAACGGGCTGTCGATTACTCTAGACACATAATTTTGGAAGATTTGTCGCGGGAACTTAGCAAACACACAAACATAAACATACATAAAACAGAATCAACAACAGACTACAATCAAACAGTCAACCCATTTGATTCTTACTTCAATGTTTATTCATCTCTTTAACCGTATTTTACTTCTTCTTTTAATCATATTCATAATCTCACACTTTCAATCATCAAATTTATCATTTTACCTTTTACACCAAAAATTTGAACAATGTTTGAATTTGGGTGGGCTCCACCACAGAGTGCGGAGCCACTGACGCCGGTGTCTGAGAACTCTGAAGTTCCTGACTCTCCGTTGCATTATTTTGACACAACCACCAGTCGTAGAAATATTAAAGAAGAGGAGGAGGATATTGAGGAGGAAGTGATTCTGCCATCTGCTGTCACTACTAGAAAACGGGTTTGATAGGACGCATGTAAGCGTCCTGAAATGTTACTTTATAGGACTTTTAACCTATGAGGACCAACTTTATAAGTGTCTCATAAAAAGGCGTTGTAAAAAGTTTTCACGACGCCTATGATGTCCTAATAAACACAAAGATTATGGGACATATTGTTTAGTCCCATAAAATGTCATAATACAAACACAAAAACGTCATAATATACCATGTAATAGGACGCTTAATGATGTTTTAATACATGATTACGTTTTGGGACAAATTGTGACATCCTAAAAAACGATTTTATAGGATGGAAGGTATATTACATTTATAATTATTAGTACTAGCAAAAGGGTCCTAATACGTATGTGTCATAATAGAGTTTTATGACCAAAGTTTGATGTCCTATTATAAAATAAAACAATACCAATCGTAAATAACATTTGTTACACAATTCCACAAATATTTTTATTAATTACTCGATATAAATATTATCTATTTCCACAAATGAGTTCAAGCTTCATTCAACAAATATATAAGGAATAAAATTCACTTTTCATCCGTATAACAAATACAAAATATCATGATTAAGTTATAACATAATCCAAATATACAAGTCTTCTAATGTTACATGAGAAGAAAAAATAAATAGTTGGAGATTGTAAGCCTCTCATCAAACTTCATCCTTAAACACCGCCTGCAATATAAAACTCATATATAAGTGTAAAATTTCATGTTAAAAAATCATGCTTTATATAAGATATCATAAGTTTAAAGATTAGCATACCAAAGATTACCTCATTTATAATTACCTTCACAAATAGTGGTACCATTTTGTTGTAGGATGAAAGAGATTGCACATCATATCATTCTGAACAAATTGTTTTGTGCCTACAAATTTACCCAAGTAATATTCAATTTGCAAAGTTTTAAGTTGTTCGTAATAATAGGGAACCGAAATAGAATACTTCTCATAATTGATAGTGATTATGATTGTATAACCTGTATATGAAAAGGCAAAAACCGATGACTATATCACATACTCAATTTCATGATAGCCAACATCATCCAAATACTAGATCACCATCTATAACATCATCGCACATAACCGAAACTTCCTTCGCCAATCACAATCAAATTTATATCAAAAATGGAGAAGAAAAAAAACCATAAAAGCATCAAAAACTAAATGGAAATATAAGATAAAGGACAGAAAAACATAGTACCTCACGAATTTAGAGTTTAGGATTAGGGATTATTTATTTATGATAATGATAAATATTGAAGAATAGTTGAATTTGTAACTGAGATTTGGGGTTTTAGGCGGGAATAAAAAAAAGAGGCCTTTTAATTGGTTTTAAAAAATTTCAATTTTGGTTTAACCGATTATGTAGGGGTTTGAAATTATTTATTGTCCCTCTTAAACATATTAAATATTTTTCTTTTCAAGATAGGTACAAATACAGTCTTTATTAAACATATAAATTTAGTTATTATGTTAGGAAACATTATATCAAAACTTCATTGAATAAGCGTCTTATAATTCTTGATTTAATAGGACCTACATATTAAGTACTTTATTAGGTTTCGGTTTCGTATACCCTCCTCGGAAAAAAGGTCTCAAATAACTTATATTATAGGACATCTATATCGTGCGTTCTTTTACATCATATCTTAATAAGACTCTAACATGAAAATGTCCCATAAGTCTTAAATTAATATGACATATTTATCAAGTATCCTATTAGGTTCTATTATATTAGGACATTAATAAATTACCGTCATATAAACTAATTTTAATAAGACCTACCCATCAAATGTCCTATTAGACTCTACTTTGATAGGACTCAAAGATTGGTTCGTCCTATCAATAGTTTTTTTGTGACGAACTTGAAAAAGCGTCCCATTAAAGGGTCCTAATAGCCACATTTTGTTGTAGTGTGTGCCATTTACAGCGTTGTTCAATTGTGCTGATCGGTTTGATTGGATACTTATGGTGGTTGGGTTGCTTGGTGCTGTGGTTCATGGTGTTTCTCTTGTTGTGTATTTACACTTGTTTGGAAAGATTATTCATCTATTAAGGTTACATAGTAATGAAGATCAACTTTTCGATCATTTTTCTCAGGTATAAACGGATGTCACCTAAGTATACAACAATTTTTATTTATACCAAGTCGGGTCAAAAACATGTCAGACGAAGTAACTACTTTTTAAAAAAAATTTGAAGACAAATACCTCTTTGGTAAGGACGGTGTCACATCCTATAGGTTAAATTTAAGAGCATTTTCGTCATGTGACTGTTTATTTTTGGCAAGAATTGGTATAAATGAAACCAGTTACATCAGCTGAATACTTGGGTGGCGTCTATATTATCGTCTTTCTTCTACAACTTGTGATTAATAGTATGTTTATTTTAGAATTTCTCACATTCTGTTTTATTGATTTTATTATGCAGTATGCTCTGTATATTGTGTATATAGGCTTGGCTGTTTTTGCTGCTGGCTGGATTGGTAAGATAGAAATTTTATTGCATTTTCGAGATTACTTTCCACGATAAAAAAGGAGGAATTTCATCTCCAAAGGACATTAATCTTAATAAAATATAAGAACTCCAATGAACTTGTAACAACAGCAAAGTTTGAAATAATAGAAAAAATGGCGGTGATGACTTCAGCACCGCTGGATTTTCCACTTGTAACCAGAAACCTTCCGGCATAAAGTTGCAAAGCACATGAACACATTCCAAATCCATATGTGAGTCCAAGTCCAACCCCTTGAACAAAGCTTATTACAATACCACATTTTAGTGTATCTTGAAGAGAAGACGCGTAATAATGCTTGGCCAAAGCTTCATTTGTGAACTCATATAGTGTCCTAATGTTTGAAAATGCCTGAAAATAACATATTTATCTAATAGAATCATATAAAATCAACTTGAAAACCATCGAAAAATAACGTTCACAACACACCTCTTCAGCAACGTTTGTTGCATGAGCATAAGCATCTTGAAGGCTTTTTTCGAACCTGCGAAGATATACATTTGAAATCCCACTTACAGCGTAAATTAAAGGAGCTGTTGCTAATGCTACCAATGCAATCTGCCAGCAGTTTATAAATGCAATGACGAGCCCACCCAAACATGTTGCAATGTTTTGGACATAAATTTTGGATAAAAATAGTCATCGACTCTAGTTTTGAATTGAATTATGCTGTTTTGCATTGTTTTTAACTTGTAAAAGTGCGGACTTATGTTCATCCTGCAGAGGTTTGGTGTTGGATTCTTACCGCAGAAAGACAAACTGCAGTAATACGGACAAAGTATGTTCAGGTAATATTAAACCAGAACATGAATTTTTTCGATACATATGGAAACAATGGGGACATAGTCAAACAAGTTTTGACTGACGTTCAAGTTATTCAATATGCTCTTGGTGAAAAGGTATTAGTATTTTCCGCAAATTATTTTTGTTACAAATTTGATTTAGACAAAATATTAAACTTTTTTGTTATCAGGTTGGAAATTATATCAAAAACATTGCAACATGTTTGGGTGGGCTCGTCATTGCATTTATAAACTGCTGGCAGATTGCATTGGTAGCATTAGCAACAGCTCCTTTAATTTACGCTGTAAGTGGGATTTCAAATGTATATCTTCGCAGGTTCGAAAAAAGCCTTCAAGATGCTTATGCTCATGCAACAAACGTTGCTGAAGAGGTGTGTTGTGAACGTTATTTTTTGATGGTTTTCAAGTTGATTTTATATGATTCTATTAGATAAATATGTTATTTTCAGGCATTTTCAAACATTAGGACACTATATGCGTTCACAAATGAAGCTTTGGCCAAGCATTATTACGCGTCTTCTCTTCAAGATACACTAAAATGTGGTATTGTAATAAGCTTTGTTCAAGGGGTTGGACTTGGATTCACATATGGATTTGGAATGTGTTCATGTGCTTTGCAACTTTATGCCGGAAGGTTTCTGGTTACAAGTGGAAAATCCAGCGGTGCTGAAGTCATCACCGCCATTTTTTCTATTATTTTAAGCGGGCTGTAAGCATTCCTCTTTTAACTTCACTAACAGGCTTATACTTATCACCACTTGTTTATTAATGTTATATTGTAGTGGGTTGAATCAAGCGTCTACGAACTTGTATTCATTTGAGCAAGGTCGTATAGCTGCATACAGACTCTATGGGGTTATAAGACACTCCGGTTCTTCTGTTGATGTTGATGGAAATACTTTAGTTTTTGTGAAAGGAAGGATTGAGTTTCGTAATATTTATTTCAGCTATCCTTCTTGTCCTGCGACTCCTATCTTAAGTGCATTTTACCTTACTATCCCTGCCAAAAAAACCGTGGCACTTGTGGGAAGAAGTGGATCAGGAAAAAGTAGCTTAATTCCCCTCTTGGAACGACATTACGATCCTAATCTAGGTATGATGAACGAATTCTACAAGCGTTTAACGTTAGCTTCATGTTTAAAAGAGTTGGTTGTGTAAAATGTGTAGGTAAAATATGTCGTACCCGAAACAAGTTTGACTATAAACAAAACAAATTATAACATTGATACCTGCAAAATATTATGATTACATAGAAATGAAACATACCATATGTTTGATACGAAATCAAAACAAAAGAAATATCGAAGAACGGTATAGTCGAGACCCGTGTTTAACACGGTTCTCTTAAAACAGATTCGCCGTCTGTCTCCCAGGGTACAACGACCGAAGCAGTAGTAATGCCGGACTTGAACCCGAATGCCTGAAACTTCGTCGGAATTTACTTGTGTATTAACAAGATGATGAACAAAAATTTGTATGTATACTTCATACGTGATGTGTGTGTTTTGGTGTTTTGTTTTTCTTCTTATGAGTTTTTGTGGTGAAAAACTCTCTCGGTTTTCATGAACTAAGTTCATGGTTTTAATAAGAAAACTCAAAACCGATTTCTTAATGGTCACATTAATAACGTTAATGACCATGTCATTATGTGAATATGTAAGTCAATTTGGTATAATTTGACTTAATGTATCAAATATCCACTTTAAGACTCGATATCACATTCAACACAAATTTATTTTGAACACATCACTTTTAACATATCACTAACATATATTATGTCCAAATTTGGTTCCAACAAAATGGCACTTGGAACAACGTTGGTTTCTTTATAATGCCATTAGCTCTTTTACATTTAACAGTTACGGTCTTGATTACTCCGTATTTTTTATAATATCTAATATTCATCACGGGAAGCAGGAGAGGTTCTTTTGGATGGAGTAAATACCAAAAGTCTGAAGCTAGAATGGTTCAGACGCCAAATAGGTGTTGTGACACATGAACCAGCTTTAGTATCATTAAGCATAGCAGATAACATTGTTTTCGGGCGTCCAAACATCACGTTAGATCAAATTCAGGAGGCTGCTAAAATAGCAAATGTGCATGCCTTCATCACCTCCCTTGAAAATGAATACGAGACTCAGGTCTGCATACATGATTTAAACTTGTCATAAAGCTACCATTTTCCTACTTTTCTTAATATACAATCTTCTTTGTTTGATGCTCATTAGGTTGGTACAGGCGGATTTTCATTGACAGACGAGCACAAGATAAGAATTTCTATTGCTAGAGCGGTTCTTTCAGACCCTTCAGTTCTCTTGCTTGATGAAGTTACTAGCATGCTTGATTTGGAAGCAGAAAGTTCTGTTCATGAGACGTTACGTATGATTACACTTGAGAGATCAACTATAATGATTGCTCGGAGATTAAGTCTTGTAAAAGATGCTGATTTTATTGCTGTGATGGAAAGTGGTCAATGTGTCGAAATGGGTACGCATGATGAACTTATTAGTACAAATGGCTTGTATTCCGAGCTTATTAGATGTGAAGAAGTGGTCAAACTTCCGGAAAGGTAAATTATGCAGGACGGAATTTTAACCCATTTACTTATGATCTAGTGGTGATTAAGATAATTTTGATATTTTTCAGGTTGCCGAGTAGGAATGACAATATAAATGAGTCTGATGATACGGTGTTGACCGTGGCAAGAGTGACAAGATCTAAATCAGACCATAAAGATAAAAACAAGAATAAACATAGGAGTTCACCGTCATTACGGAGACTTGTGAAGCTAAGTTTACCAGAGTGGCTGTATGCGGTTTTAGGAAGTTTGGGGGCATCTATATTTGGATCTTTCAGACCAGTTCTCGCTTATGTAGTTGGGCTTATACTGACTGCATACTATAGAGATAATGCAACTCGTTTTGATGTCGACAAATGGTGCTTGACAATTGCATGTATGGCTATCGTTGTTTTAGTAGCCACAGTTTTACAACACTTCTACTTCGGGATCATGGGAGAAAAAATAACCGAAAGAATCAGAAGAATGATGTTTTCCGGTAACAGAAATCTTCTTTCTTTCTTTTTATCTTTTTCGTACTGATGTTTAATTTATTTTCTTTTATTTTTGTTTTCAGCCATGCTCCAGAGTGAAGTAGGATGGTTTGATAAAGACGAGAATAATAGCGACAACTTATTGAGGAGTTTAGCCAATGATGCAACATACGTGCGTGCTGCTTTCAGCAACCGGCTCTTTATTCTTGTTCAGGACTTTTGTGCTGCTTTTACTGCTATAATTATCGGGTTTTCTTTGGAATGGAGGATGGCATTGGTGGCTTTGGTTACCATACCATTTCTTACAGTCTCTGCAGTTGCGCAGGTTCTTGTCAATTAACAACTTATCTTAATTACAAGCGCGTTTATAAAATTTGAAAACTTAAATATCAAGTACAAATTTCAGAGAACGTGGCTTTCTGGGTTCTCGAGGGGAATCGAGGAGCTTCACAAAAAGGCTTCAGTGGTTCTAGAGGATGTGGTAAGAAACATATCTACTGTAATGGCATATTCTGCTGGCACCGAGGCTTTACGACTTTACAGTTTATATCTAAAAGAAGTCTACAAACGAACTTTACTTCATGGAATGTCAGTTGGATTCGTGTTTGGGTTTTCAAGGTTTCTCCTTTTCGCTTGCAACGCTGTTTTACTTTGGTACACTTCTGTTTCTGTAAGAAATGGTTATATTGATCTCCCCACAGCCCTTAGAGAATACATTGTTTTCACTTTTGCTACTTTTGAGCTAGTGGAACCGTTCGGATTCACACCTAACACTCACAAAAGGCGGAAAAATCTCATTCGGGTTTTTGATATTGTTGATCATGTTACTGAAATTGACATGGATGAATCTACTGCACTTAAACCCGTTAGTGCGTATGGGACTATTGAGTTTAAAAGCGTCAACTTTTGTTACCCAACAAGTCCGGAAATCATGGTGTTGAAGGATTTTAGCGTTAAAGTTGAAGGTGGACACACGGTGGGTGTAGTTGGGGTCTCTGGCTCTGGAAAAAGTACTATCCTTTCTTTGATTTTAAGATTTTATGATCCGGTTTCTGGTCAAGTACTTCTAGATGGAAAAGATTTGAAACAATTCAATCTAAGATGGTTAAGGTCCCAACTCGGTTTTGCCCAACAAGAACCTGTAATATTCTCGACCACTATTAGAGAAAACATCATTTATGCCAGACAAAACGCAAGCGAAACTGAAATCAAAGAAGCAGCAAGAATCGCAAACGCCCATCACTTTATTAGCAGTTTACCTAAAGGATATGACACTCAAGTAGGACCTGGTGGAGTGGACTTAACACCGGGACAGAAACTGAGAATCTCAATTGCTCGTGTGGTGCTTAAAAACGCACCCATTTTGTTACTAGATGAAGCTGACAGTACAATTGAACATGAGTCTAGACGTGTGGTGCAAGAGGCTCTTGACACACTCTTAATTGGTAGCAAAACGACTATTCTAGTTGCACGTAAAGCGTCTACTATGAAACGTGTTGATAAAATCCTGGTTGTTAACGGAGGTCATATTGTGGAACAAGGGACTCATGATTCTCTTGCAGCAATGAAAGATGGTGTCTATGCAAAACTGACTCAGCCTCATTTTGTTAAAGGACTTCGGCCACATTTTCTTGGCTCTACGCGGTAACTTGCACAGGACGAAGGTGATATTTAGAACGTTCGCACAAATTACATGGCGTTTATCTTTCTTTTATGCAAAATAGTCGACTAATTTTGTACATTTATTTTTTCTTAATCTTGATGAAAATTCAAATTTATAAAAAGAGTTTGCAAATGCTCATAATAGAATAATTATCTTCTTAACTTACCACTGCCCAGAACACTCTTATCTTTCGATTTCAAATGGATTAAGATGATTTTAAAGCACTTTCCATTTATGTCATTAAAAAGTTTTTGATTCAGTTATAAAGTATATTAATAGGTAATATAACTTATTTAAACAATACAAAACGAACACAGAACAAATATATGACAATAGAATAAAGCTTTTCAATAATTATATCAATGATAGGAAACATAATATAAATCATATATGAAAAACTTTCTCTCTAAGCTCCCAAAATTACAAGTGGGAAGTTCAACCAAAAACAAAAACCAAAAATTCTATATATATGAACAATGATGTCCGAAACTATAGTGTCGGATTAACTGAACTACTAGTGTCGGATTAACCAAACTACCAGTGTCGGACGACTGACCGACCTAAACTAGTGTCGCACCACTCGGTCCGACACTATCCAAATATAAACAAAAATCCGGATTTTTTAAACAAAGCTATTTGATATTAGGTCTATGCACCAACATATATAATCAGTCCATTACTTAATATCATACCAGATTTTATTTGTTACCTACTAATCATCTTCTTCATTTATTTATAAAAATATTTGAAACAAGCCGCTCATACCATATAAAGTGGTGACATGGCCACATGGGTAAAGCTCTGCAAATTCAAATGATTAGCCAACACTATAAAATGTTTCCAAAAATGTCGGTTTAAAAAAATAATTTCATCATTGGATGGGACACATCTGGACGGTTCCTTTACCACCTTCACTTTTAATCCAACGATCACAAATTCTCCCTTACTCCACGTGGCAACATCCAAATAACTTGGAGGCGTAGTACACGTATGATGGAAAACGGGTCCCTGTCCTTAAACCGGTCACCGGCTGGCAACCGGCTATTTTCAACCCAAACTAATATAAAAAATACCACTATATATAACACTCACTTAACTAAGTGATAGTGCAAACATAACACAGTAGAAAAATATTGGATATCAAAAAGTGAGAAAAATGCCGATTTCGAATATTGCCATCGGAACTCCGGATGACGCGAGATCACCGGATGCGCTGAAAGCCGCTCTTGCCGAGTTTGTTTCTATGCTCATTTTTGTTTTTGCTGGGCAAGGCGCGGGAATGGCTTATGGTGAGAACATTAGCATTGTTTTGTAAATAGTTTTTACAACATGATAAAACAAAAATTTATGAGATTTGTTGTTTTTGTTTTTTGCAGGCAAGCTAACTGATGGTGGAGCAGCAACACCGGCTGGTCTTATTTCAGCGTCAATATCGCATGCTTTTGCGCTGTTCGTAGCTGTGTCAGTGGGTGCTAACATCTCAGGGGGTCACGTGAACCCTGCTGTGACGTTTGGGGCGTTTGTTGGTGGCCATATTTCATTTTTGAGGAGCGTTTTGTATTGGATCGCCCAATGCCTTGGCTCTGTAGTTGCTTGTTTGCTTCTAAAGTTCGCAACCGGTGGTTTGGTAAGGGAGTGAAAAAATCATGTTTAGCTAGTTATAGTACAAATCATTGGTGGCAACATGGGCGGGTCAGATAGGTTGGGAAATTACACACTGATGAATTTGAATTTTTGTGCAGGAAACATCAGCGTTTGCTCTTTCATCAGGTGTAGGTGAATGGAATGCGGTGGTGTTTGAGATCGTGATGACTTTTGGACTAGTCTACACTGTGTACGCAACAGCAGTTGATCCTAAGAAAGGGGATATTGGGATCATTGCACCACTAGCCATCGGTTTCATAGTGGGTGCAAACATCTTAGCTGGTGGTGCATTTGACGGTGCATCCATGAACCCTGCTGTGTCCTTTGGCCCAGCTGTGGTCAGTTGGACCTGGAACAGTCACTGGGTCTACTGGTTAGGTCCGTTTGTGGGTGCGGGTATTGCTGCACTAGTTTATGAGATCATCTTTATTGGCTCAAGTACTCATGAGCCACTCCCAACCACAAATTACTAATAATTAAGTGGGTTGTGAAAGGATGTGCGCCGTGCGGTCTTTAATTATGTCGATGTTTGTCGGGTCTTATGGAAATTGGTTGGTTTGTATTTGAGTCGCGTGAAAAGTCTTTTGGCTATGTTCTCATGTGAATAGTTCTTGTTTGACTCAAGTTGTGAAATTTATTCTGCTCTTCTATCAAACGAGGACCAACATTTATATGCACACCATTTTTAGCAGAAAAACAGAGATAAAAGAATCACGAGTTTAATAATATAAATTTCCAAATATTCAGTTAATGGTTCGTTTGAAAGGATATGATCTTAAGGGCACATAGTTAAATACACTTAAAAGATTTACATAAAAAGAGCCAGATAGGTAAAAGCAATGCATAAAGGAGTTATCACCTCAAATTTCTAAGTGAGGATGAAAGCGATTAAATCTTCACTTTCTCTTTTTTCCATTCTCACTGTGTGGGCGTAGCTTTGAACGCCGTTGCTTGAACAAATAAAGATACAGTTGCAACCATAGAATTGGGTAGCAGATAAGGACCGCCTGATTCAACAAAATGTTTTAGAACAATAAAATTATAAACTATATGAGTAAAATTTAGGGTATCATAGAAATGTAATTTATTTGCCCTTCCAAAATGGTTCAAAGTTTGAAAATGTTTTCATTTGGTGATATAGCGCATAATATGGAGCTATGAAATGAATATTTTTGTCAAAGACCAAAAAAACTCAAACACGACCAAGAAAGTCCTCTCGACATACGGTAAGATACCTTGACAAATGTATAGTAGCTGAAAGGGATCGAAGCAAAGTAATCTGCATATAGGTTTTTCTCCAAGATAACTGGGAGTGATTTGTACATGATCCACACTATTTTGGTATCAAATCAAAAATATGTTAGGGAAAAATCCCGGTCAGTATATATAATATGCACAGATTGGAAAACAGTTAAAAAATAGTAACAAAGAAACCACTTACTTTCACCCACGACCCCAATTGGATAGATCACAATGAAGGCTGTGTACCTAACAAAATGGTCAAAATATTCATGTTGTCAACGGAATATAAAACTACCATTTAAAAAAAGTTTCTTGTACAGCTTTGATCACATAAATATGGAGATGTAGGTTGATGTCAAAATAGATGAACCGAACCTGAGGTAAGTAAGAAAAGGGGGGCAGTTACCCAAGCAGCTCAAAGCATAGAACGGATACCTAATTATCTGTTTCCATTAAATTGGTCAAAAGACACTTGTTTCAGCAAATTTCATCAATATAACGATTAATGTAAAATGGTAATGGATAACCAAAAGGAGAGTCCTTATCAGAGATCAAAACTACTTAACTACAAACACGAGCATAAACAAAACAAGCTAATTTACCTCAATGCAACACCAAGCAACAAATGTAATAAAAACCGCTGGCAATTCTTGAACCTAAAGCAGAAAAAACAAATACGGCAGTCAAAAAGAAGAAAATAAACACATAAACGAAGCAATATGTTAAATATTTATCGGACTTGTATACCCTTTTCATCTTATTCTAATAGATTATGTGGCTAAACATTAGTAATAACAAATAACTAATAACAAATAACAATATGTATTATGGTGAAATAAGAGATATAAACGATGACAATACAAACCTCGTCTATTCGACGAACTATTGCAAGCAGGAAATGTGTCCTTCCTCCCCATTGCATCAGAGGGAAAAGAAATCCACTAGGAACAATACCTTGAATATAAAATATAAAAAAAACCCATAAGAACTTTTAACCATATACCAGAAACATATCAACGATTGAGAACTTATATCGTTCTCGGGTACTCACCTAAAGCTCCATGTATCACTTCTATAAATGCAAGACTTTGTAACAAACCTATATTAAAACAATAAAATCATTCAAAAGATAATGCATACACATTAAAAAATCCTCTTACAAATGCAATCGAATTGAGACGAATATCACATGTATTGTTCAAGTTAATTGTAGTTATACACATATATTTTATTTTATTTTTCTGAAACGGTCAAACTATCTAAACTAACTAATAAACGGATAATATGACTACGACCTGGATTCAAAGCTGTTGTAAATCTTAGTATCTAAACTAAATTATGTGAATCAAGTAATTTGGTATAATGACATACAAATTAGTTCTCCAGCAGAATTGTAGCCGCCGTTGACTGACTTTGTTGAAAAAAAGTCAACTAAAATTCTAAACAAAGCTATTGCCCTGAAATTCATGAAAAAACTAACAATGTCAGAGCCTCTGAACAAAGAATTGTAGCCGCCGTCTCTGACTCAGAGGTGTGTGTGTGTGTGTTTTGACAGAGGAATATAAAACATTACCATCCGACAGATTGAACGGAGTTGTAAGAGAAGAGATAGAGATTTGAGAGAAGCGCCATTGGAAGGGGTTATGAGTTCGTTGGTTGAGAACTCACCCACGACATAGATTTAGTGGTAGTTGCTATATATCACTAGGGCTATTAATGTATTCTAGATATTTTGTAATTGTGAGATTGTTTGATTTTCAAATATTGGCCAACTTGGAGAATCATATAACTATTGTGTTTCAGCTTCATTTGTGGAGAAACGAGGTTTTTTTTTCCTATTATGTACACTACTTAATTGGGTGGTTGTTTTCGAACGGCTTTATGTTCATTTATAGATATTTATTTAGAAAGTTTAAAATTATTATATTTTAATAGGCTAGTGGTATGTGGGTGGTCCATTGACCGTGAAGTTGTAGATTTAAGTCTCGTTTAATACAATTGTGTGAATTGTATATATAGTGTACGTGTTTGTAATATTTCTCCTTCTAAAGAAAGAAAATGATATTTTAAGAGTTTTGTGAAACATCTTAGTATATGAGCTAACAAATCAAAAAATCTATCGAGATCGATACTTGATCCAAAGAAAAAGTCAAATATATGTTCACTATCAACCAACATATCCCGAACGCCTACCCCACGCCACCTCAACCTACCTAACACCCCGAACCCCCCCCCCCCCCCCCCCCCCAAGAAAATATATTTACCACTTATTTTGATTAACCGGATGCCATCCTAGAGTCTCCGAGTCCATTTCTCCCTACGAGCATCTATTTCATAAGCAACCAAAGTACATGCTTCTAAACTTGTTGGTTGTGAGTGTTTTCCATATCTTCGCTCATGTGATGTTGACATATTATACTGTCGTTTACACCGTATGTCTTCTTGGGTTATAGTCAACACACAACGAGTATCGTTGTCTCAACCACAAATCTAATTGATTGGACATTACTCGTGAGTCGTCATGCGTAATTTAACGAGTATGTATGTCCATCTCAGATTGCATATGAATATGAAAAAAGGTAAATTTTAATTCTCAATCTTTTAATTGTGATGAATATGAAAAAACGATTAAGTCATTGTCAGATTGCAACAAAAGTCTTTTCAAAGATGTTGAAAATCTAAAATTTGATAAACAATGTTTGAAAGAAGATACGTATAAAGATTATCAATTTTTTTGAGCAGAAACGTAAGGAAAATAAAACTGGATTTCTTGGTTTGAGAGTAATGAATAAAAAGCATATTTATAAGATAAACAATTATACCCGAAGCGCTTGAAGAGGAAAAGAAAAAGGGTTTTAATGCTAAAAAATGAAACTGCAATTTTAAAAGCATCAATGACTTGCAAACAAATTTCTGTTAACGATAACAATGTGAAGACTTGTGCTTTTGAAAATGATGTTTGGAAATCAAAATTTTAGGAACTTGAGAATGTTTTAGAAAAGAAAACAAAACTCTTTGATGAAGAAAACTTGTGTTTGTGTCTGAAATTTCCGATTTAAAATAAAAATTAGCACAACACAATAAGATTTTTGAATATGAAAATCCGTTTTTTCCAGGAAGATTGACAAGTATGAAACTTGCTTTCTTAAACTTGAAAAACGAAATGCTTTCTTAGAATCTAAATGTGAAATAAAAGTTTCTGTCATTTCTTCATCACGAAAAGAGTTTAACGCTTTGAGAGAATCTTATAACTGTTTAAAAGAACAGTTTGATTCCCTTAAACGCTCAAAAAACATTTCTCAAGTTCATCAAAGTTCGAAACCAAAATCAAATGTTCTAGAAAAGATTTACACGGGTAAATCTTCAAAAACTTTAATGAAAAAGGTTTTTCAATTTACTAATTGTTCTCTAAACAAGAATAAGAAGTATTAAAAAAAATCTAATTCAAATGGAACTTTTGTTAGTCCAAATGTTTTAAACAACAAAGGTTAATCAGTTTTCGTCAAAAGAAATTCTTGATTTAAGTTTATGTTCAACCTTTGAGGAAATATGGGATGTTTTGTTTAAACAAGTATCTAATCAAGCTTTTACAAAAGAAAATGCTTCATCTTCCGAGCTTAAGTCAAAATCAAAATAATTCATTTATTGAATACCCGAGTTATTGAATCTTGCACTAAAACAAAAGTCAAAAATTGTGCAAAAAGTGAATTCTTTCAAAACACGTACACCAAATCATTAAAAAGGGATCCCTATTTTTTCCACAAAAAACAAAAGGGATCCAAATTTCTCCACCAAAATCAAAATGGCTTCCAAATTCTCCACAGAAACCAGAAACATCGACACCGACGTCGTCGACTTCAAACAAGTGTTTCCTCGTTAAATGGAATTCATGTTCCATGCATTTAATTGAGATAACTTATGCCCATTTTACTAATCATAAAGTGTTGGGATTAGAACTTAGTTAAAATAGTTTTAGTTTCATTAATACTGCTTCTAACTACTGATAGTAATGTATGTTCATTAATACGGGCTGAAGATGATTAATGTTGAAGACATACAGTTACTACGGAAGGAATTCAAGTTAATACTGAAGTTGCAGTTAATACGGAAGACATTATTACTACTGCTTCTCATTACTACTGCGCTGCTTCAACACTATTACTACGGAGCTGTTAATGCTGAAACACTTGCCATGCAAGTTTAGAATAAAATTACAATTGTAGTTAGATTGTATTTCTATAATTGATAGATGTAGTTTCCTATTTTCTAGGTAGGTTTAGCCTCAAGGTCTATATATAGATCTTTGTAATTGATAACAAAACACGTTCTATTGATAACTCTTATTAATCAATTAAGGCTTATAATTCGGCAATAATTATTGTTCATCATTGTTCATACTTTAACAATATTGGTTGTTTGAATAACTTGTTATTATCAAAGTGTTCATATCCACTACTGAACTTCTTTGATAGATCTCGATCTAACGAAGACAAGGTTTAGGTTTATACAAACTTAATTGATCCTGACAAGTGGTATCAGAGCACAGGAGGTGCTTTAGATCCATTGATCAACAAGTTCAAGAAGTCTCATACAGAAGAATCCAATTTACAACATGTTTGACGTTCTTGTCAACAAGGTTCCAGTTCTCAACAGTAATGATTTTGATATATGGAAGCTACGCATCAAGCAACATATTCTGCTATCTGACTATACAGTTTGGGATGTGATCATCAATGGCAACAAAGCAGTTGAAAACCTTGCAGTTGATGGTCTACCTGGTCAAGTTATTCGTCCTCTAACTGACAATGAAAGAAGAGAAAAGCAAACCGAGATCAAAGCTTTAAGTCTTCTTCTTATTGCAATTCCAAACGAGTACCAATCACAATTTGAAGGGTACACCGATGCTAAAGCCCTATAGGAAGCCTTGGAGAAAAGATTTAGTGGAACAAAGAACACTAAGAAAAACAAGAAGGCTCTACTCAAACAAGAGTATGAGAATTTCAAAGCCTTGAAGGAAGAACGAATGACACAGACATTCGATAGGTACAAGAAGCTCACAGGAGAACTTGCAAGTGCTGGAGTAAGGATTGATAAGGATGATATCAATCGTAAATTCATCAGATCTCTTGGTGAAGAATGGGTTATCTACACAGTCACCTACAGACAGGGAGGTGTACTAGAGGAGATGGAGTTGGATGATATTTACAACGAACTAAGAGTGTTTGAAGCAGAAGTAGAAGCAAAGAAGCATAGTAGCAGCAGCAACAATATTAACAACTTTAATACTGCTCTTATCACTTCATCCGCTAGAACAACTCAACAGGAAGATGGAGAAGAATTGACTTTTGAAGCCTTCATCTCACAAAGTTCCTGCCTTATCAATGAAGACTTGAAGCATATCCATCAAGACGATTGGGAGGAGATTGATTTAAAGTGGCAGACAACCATGCTATCTCTAAGAGCAAGGAGATTTGTCCAACGCACAGGGAGAAGATTCAGTCCCAGAACCAATGAAAGAATTACCTTTGACAAGAGCAAGGTAAAGTGTTATGACTGCGGAGAACCAGGACACTTTGCCACAGAGTGCAAGAACAAACCAAAGGGTAACAATTCTAGGAATACTCAAGACAATACATCCACAACATTAGTTACACAAGATGTATTTGGATATGATTGGTCAGATCTAGCAGAAGAAACCAGTCAAAACAGGGCTCTACTGGCGGTGATTATTGAAGACACATCTGTTTCTACTAAGACATAAAGGACCCAAGCGGATATAGGTACCGAAAATTGTGTAGTTTATTTTGCAGGAACTGGACTTCGTAAAAAATCAGTTACGGACTCGTACTTAATTGTTGGCGCTTGCATGATATATAAATGTTTCTCACAAAGGCGATTTTTTGAGTTTAAAGAAATCCTTCTCGAGTGAGTTTAAAGAAATCTTTCTTGACTGCGAATGTAAGTCTTCTTACCTATGTAGGTAAGTATAAAAGGTCACGACTTCGCAACACATAACAGTTGCGGACTCGAACTTAACTGTTTTGCTTAAATGCAAAACTCTTTTGAAAAGAGTCTAAATATATTTTACTCAAATGAGTTTAAAGTCAATTTTTTCTCAAAATGAGTTTAAAGTGACCAAACGATAAAATCTAAATCATTGATGTAAATTCGAAACCTTTATTCTTTTTTAAGTTTTCAGGGTTAGCATAGTTCGAAAAAAAGAAAATCACAAAAAATAAGAAAAACATAAAAAATGGAGAAAAAGATTGTGAAAACTTTAAAAAATGATAGTTTATCGTTAGATTTAAGATTTTAAAACGATCGAGTCATAAGTTTTTGATTGATGTATTAGTAGGTACGGCTAATATCATCTAAACAATTTTCAGAAACTATTTTTAATGGATCACGCGGCTTTTCCCGCACATTTCTATGATAAGTTACGGGCTTTCGGTCATATGGAATTTGCCACCAATAGGTTTATATATATATATATATATATATATATATATATATATATATATATATATATATATATATATATATGAGAGAGAATAGAATAAGAGAGTAATAAGAAAAAGTTAGAAAAACATAATAACTCTAATTATCTGTTTAGAAATATTCGAATAAAGACTCTAATCATTGATGCTGATTTGATAAAAGACAAAGATAGAAGGATTAGTCCGTAAATCTGTATAGTTTACAATTCTAAATCCTTGATGCTGATTTGACAAAAGGCACATACATGAGAAAGAATTCACTTCATAATAAGTTTAAATAAATGTCTCATAAAATAATTAATACTATATGTATGTATATTAGTTTTCGGAGAAATGTCGATGATATTGGGGGCACAATGTATAACCGGGTTCAAGCAAAGCTTATAAATATATACCTAAAACGGTTATACACAAACTCAATTGGGTGTCCATAGCATCAATACTCGACATAATCCAACTTTTAGTTAGTTACATAAATTAAGAATAAGGTGACATTTTGCAGCCGATAATGGAAGTTCAATGATACTTTGAGGAAAATGAAATATAAGTGGGATTCCATATAAATAGATGTAATTAAAAAAATCAATTTGCTTCTATGATGTCAATGTTGTATTTAAGAGGACAAACATACTAATAATCGACTTATTCTTATGATTCCACTTCAAACGATACGATCCCAAAAGCAAGCAAATCCCTAACAACAAAGATTTGTGTTTTATAGGTTGTTAAGTAGTGTGAATATCTTATAAATAAAAATCACAATTTTTTTTTTCGTTTTAGGTTAAGAAAACAAAAAAACTCCAAAAATATTGTATTTCTATGCTTAATTTCTTCGTTGTCACGTATCTAGCAAGATTAAAAGATTTTATCACGTGTTTTTGAATTTTTGAGATGATTTTATCATATAAAGAACAAAACATACCTTTGGAAAGTGTTTCTCTGTAAGTCAGGATTACAGAGTGTAAATATTGGATCTCGAAGAGTTAAAGCTACTTCTTAGAAGTTAAAGACTCGAAGCGTTCGTCATAAAGTCGTGGAGCTCGAAGATGAAGACTCGGTGATCAAGAGATTCAAGTCAGTTACTTGAAGACCGTTGAAGATACTTTGTCAGAAGAAATAGAGTATTTCAAGATCAAGACTTTTGGAAGATGAAGTTAAAGGAATAACTCTCGATCTCATGACAAAGACGATCTCCAAAGTTTGCTTGAAAGTAAAAGCTACATCAAAGGGGGAGTTTGTTGGAGCATAAATCTTATTGATTGTAACTTGTACTTCAAGTAGGACGTGCCGTGTAGTTTGCAATGTATTTAGATCGAGTTGTAAAGCATTTCGCTGCATTTATGAAAGAGTTTCATTAGGATAGTTTCTCTAACGAAACTAAAGTATTTCGCAGCGAAACTCTTTAGGAATTTATGACCAACTATAAATACCTCACATTGGGATCATAAATGCAGCCGTCACAAATCCCGAGAGGAAAGTTACGTTGCATCAACCTTTGCCAACGAAATTGTTCTATTTGATGGTCTAAAGTCTTGTAATCACTAGGATTGGTATTATTTCGTATTGAAAACATTAACTGAGCTCTATAATATCAGTCATTTTGTTATGTATATATGTATTTCTTCATCTTTACGTAAGCGTATTAGTGATTTCACAACTTTTAGATGTTTAGGTCCAAATTAGATCCATAGAAGGATGACCAACACATGTTTTTTCTATTTGTTTTCGACGTGTTCTTGTAATTCACAATTCAAGGAATCCAAAAGGTATAATAAACTATATGATACAATTTTAAACCAAATTCTTTATATACTCGTCATCATATGTATCACATAGCATTATTGTTTGTATCCGATAAACTCATATCACGCATACTTGTATTAACGAAAACTATACCAAGCTCTTACTAATCATTCCACTACACTCCCATATAACAAGCCAAAAACACAGTTGCAATATGCTTTAGTGGATTCACACCATAAAAAAGCAACCTATCCTTTGAATTAAAACCAAAAAGTTATGTACCAGCCATCTTAACTTAATCAGTATTGCTTTGAATTTAATAATTTATTGCAAATATGGCTTTAGTGTTGGAGGCTTTCTTTCCATCCATTTTTATCTATATGGACCACTAGAATTAGATTTCTCATAACGGCCCATCAACCTTCATTTCACGATAGGCAAGAGTGCAGGACTAGTGAGAACATGGGGAAATTGTCCATCATTATGTAAATACCTTAATCTTGCCTTTGTGACTTCTCTCTTCTCACTTCGACGAACTCAACTCCCTCTATTGTCAATTTGCTCGGCTTTTTGATGTAGTGCAGCAGTGGTCTTTGTGGCGATATAGGAACGGGATTCAATTTGAAAACAATCCAAATAAGGTAGCTGTCATCTGTGAAGTACAGATTATAATTCTCTCATTTACTTGGGTCTCTAATAGAACTAGAAAATGTAATTTCAATTGGATTGATCGGGTTTACAACCTAAATTATATACGATCAATCAAAGGTGGCCGGTACTTCATTCAATACAATTAGATTAATTGCCACCATAATATGGTATCCAAACCTTCTTTTTCTCTCTAAACCCTCTGATCAGCTCGTTTCCTATACACAAATCCGCCGGTTTCTCTCTCTTTCTGTATATATATCTTAATTGTTTTCTCGGGATCTTATTCAACCCTTAGTGATCTATGCATCACCTCCCATACCAATGATTTTTGCCACACATTGCCCACACGCCATAATAAAAGGTTGTGGCATACTCGACTTTCCACAAATTACAATAAATTATTCGCAGCTATGTAAGTTTAATCAAACATGTGAATTGCATGCATGGTAATGATGTATGATAAATTCAAAAGCATGATATAGCGATATACGTTGAAATATAAAAAAATTTAAGATCTTACTATTACAAACAAAAGTATCATAAGAGCGATCTTTACAACACATATTTTTTCCCGATAAAATACATATTTAACACAAACTTTATTCATATTGTTCCTTAATCCTAGGTAAATGTTTTCTTAAAGCCAAAATGATCAAAGTCGGAATTATATATCCATATTATTCCAATTTAAATCATTTTGGCTTTCTGAATAATATTTGACCATCATCGAATCTAAAGAGGGGGATATCTAGAGTGTTCTAGTGCAGCTTATTGCATATATCAACTCCAAATAAATAAATTAATTATAACACAATTAGCCGGTTAATCCTGAACTAAATTGATGGCTAGTTTGGGGAAATATGCTATTACTGAACTCTTCTTGGTCACCCATAGTCCATGAAGTGCTCAGACAACTCTCCCATGTCAATGAAGGTGCTATTTTGCTATAGGGGTCAAAAAATGGTTTAATACTATCATCTTCTAATAAATCTATATCCTTCCATATATCATCCATCGAGTAACATCCTTCTTGTACTTCACGAGAATCACTAAACCTAGTAGTAGAACTCTTGAAATTCTTATTGTTGCTAATGTTTTTCCCTTTCATGACGGAGAACACTTCGACTCCCCCAGTATCATAGAAGCTTCTTTCTTTTGTCTCAATCATTGGCATGGAATCGATGGTGGGAAGGCTAGTACAAATTGATGAAGATGAAGAGCAGTGTGAGAGAGACGGAGATGGAGATCGAGATGCTCCCCTCTTCTTTTCTTGAGCCTTTTTCCTCATGTGAGTTCTCCAATAGTTCTTGATTTCATTATCTGTTCGTCCAGGTAATTTCCGTGCAATCTTAGACCACCTAAAAACATTAAAACATTGTAATCGAACCTCAAAATCAAAGTGAAGCTGCCAAAACAAATAAATAATTATATGGAATAAACTTAAACCTTTTAGTATAAGTGTATAACAATTTTGTATAACTTTACAAAGTTCATGACATAAGTGGAAAATTAAACAAATGGAATAAAGGACAAACACTAGTTTTGTTTTATATGCTAATATAAATGGAAATCCTGAAATGTTCAAAATATAATGAATATTTATTAAAAAGTTTACTGAATAAGACGTCCATTAAGAAAGAAAGAGAAAAAAGCCAAGTATAATAATCTAGTCTAATATCCACTCCAGATATATAAACTTAATATTAAAAGTTTTATAAATACAATTCCTTATTTATCTTTTATCTACTTTATGTTTAATCTCAATGGATTATAAAGTTTTTCTTGTCTATCATGAAATTTGAAATATAACTCTATTGTCTAGATTCTTTGTCACTAATTACAAATATTGTGTTTTAGATTCATAAGATTCTTCAGTATTATTAGGCAAATATGATTCACATGCCAAAAGTACGTGTTGTGATTTTTTTTTTATTTTTTGGAACGATGAAACTAACTAACGAGGAAACTAATCCAAACTATAATCAATGAGATTTAACCAAAAACCTTTAGGTAATGATACCACTGATTATAAATAAGTCATGCTTAAAGTATCGTTTGATGTATAGTACTATCAATAATTGCTTGTATTTTCGGAAGATAAGAATTCTACGCGAGTTAAATAAGAGACATAAACTTGATTCAAAAGATGACTATATTTAGGGAATGGATCAACAAACCTATTGCCAAATTTGGAATGAAGTTCAAGAACAAGTCGCTCTTCGTGAGGAGCCATCTTTCCTCGTTTTAGACCCGGATTCAGATAGTTAACCCATCTCAACCTGCAGCTTTTTCCAGTTCTTTTCAAACCTGAGAATAAAAAAATACCAACAAAAAAATAATCCCCAAAATATTTTTTGGGGGTATACACAAGAAAAAATGTTAATTTGTGAATAAAAATTTAATATTTTTTTTTTCTTTTTCCTTGCAGAAAATATGTATCCTAAGGACATAGTTTCTTTTTTTTTTTACTCCCGCCACCTTCAAACCTGAAACATTTGCAATGAAGTCCCATCGGCGATCTCCAAACATTTGAACGTAAAATACCAGTTGGAAATCTTCTTGTTCCGTCCATGGACCTTTTCGCGTTGTTTGGTCTTCTTGCCCCATTTTTTTGTTGTATTTCTCTATCTTTCTCTCTCAAGATATCGAGCTTTTATCGTGTTGCAAGTGAGTTGGATATTGGTTTTGATGGACGTTATTTATAGTGAATTTTTCTATTCTTTGTGGGTGGAATGTGGAATTTTGTAATAAGGTTTCATAATCGTGGGCAAATTCAGTACACATGGAAAAAGTATTTTGCTATTATTTCCATTTCTAGTTTTTTTAATTTTTTTAATTTGAATAGTATCATTAAAAAATATTTGTAATGCCAAAACTTTAATTACTGGGTCCTTATTTTATTTTATTTTCTTTTTATGGGAAGTGCTGATTCCTAATAATATTGTCATACAACGTACCCCAATTGAATCGGGTTACATGAAAAGGGCAAGAATCTAGTAGTATAAATGTTGTAGAGGACAACTAAAAAACAATTTTCAGTGTGGTCCTAGGCCGAAAACAAGAAGTCGTGTTTCAAAGATGAACCTCGTTGTAAAAATGAGCTTCATCCGGTTAAGTATGTAGTACAGAAAATATTTTTAGAACAATCATTTGGAATCTAAAAAAATTGTTCAGAAAAGAATATACATTTTTTTAGAAGGGGTTTTTAAGAAATACCTTCAAAGAATGTTTTTCTTTTAAACAGTTTCTTATAAACACTGTTCCATAAACCCCCTCCAAATGTTCACCCTATATTTTTCATTTATCAGGGTAAAAATCTAAAATCAAATTTAAGAAAAGGATTTCTCAAATAACAGTACCAAAAAATATATTGTTATTAATTTTATTGCCAGATTATATATCCACCAAACATAACGTCATTTCACTTTCTTTTTCTTTCTAAGTTTCTATTAGTTGTGTTACACTAAAAAACACCCCAAAATCATTATAAAAGAACCCCTCTTCAAATACATGATCATATGTTAGGGTTAATGTTTTTTGAAAAATTTTTGAAAATCCGTTGCAATTTCTTTGATAAATCTTGATCTACATAAGTGTGGTTGTGTTTACATAAACCCTAATTGATCATGACAAGTGGTATCAAAGCGCATGAGGTGCTCTAGATTAAAGATTCACAAGTTTACAAGAAGAAGAAGAAGAAGAAAAAGAAAGAAGGAGATCTACAAGTTTGGAAACTAGGTTTTATGTTCGTCATATTCTGGACAGCCGTAGTAAAAAGGGCATAACTCGTTCTTTAACCGTCGGATTTGGAAGAAATTTTTTGTTGTAGACTCTTCACACATAAACTCAAAATCGTACCAAAGGAATTTTCGATCTCAGTCTCTGATCGAAAGATATGAATTTTTCAAATCTGCTGCTGTAAGGTTAGATTTATTGTGTTTATGTATACTAAAACGATCTTTGTTTATTCGTTACACACTGGATCTTCGTGATTTTTGGATATGTGCTTCAAAGAATATGGATCTATGTTGTGTTAAAATTTGATAGCTATCAGAGGTATTTTCAAGGAGATGTAAAATTTCAAAGTAGGATGTTGAATGTTTATTGTTTACAGATCTCATATATGGTAAAACAAAGTCATTGTGTATTCATTAACCGTTGGATCGTCTTGATTTTTGGATATGTGGTTCGAGAGACACAGACCTAGTATGTGTAAAAATTTGATCATGATCGGAGTTTTCAAGGAGAAATTATTTAATCTGCTTCAAATATTTACCTAGTGTTGCTCTTATATTGTTAATGCTACTGCTACGCTGTTAGTATTACAATACACATTTCTATACGATGATGAAGTTAGTACTACTCCTATGTTGGTGAACCAGCCGGAAATATTGGTTTAAGGGGAAAAATATGTTCTAAAAGTGGATATGAGAATTAGAACATTTGGATGTGATCTTATACATGCACCACTTGAGGGAGAAGTTTTCACTGGTCCAGAGTGATTTAACCTCATATAAGAAGAACAACTCTTGATTCAAAGAAGAAGGTATACTACTTTAACTTTATTACAACTTCTAGTTTGAGTTTCTACTGTTCGAATTCATTATTAGTATTGTGCGTCATGGAGGGTAATTTGAGACATTGGAAAGCTTGGATTGGGAGATTGATATGGTTCGTAGTTCGTAAAGAGATGTTCAAAGTTTCATATTTTCAAAGTTCCACTAATGGATGATAACAAAAAGGGGAAGATATTGCATAGATGATATGTTTTGCAACTTATATAAAGTGTGGTGGCATAGAACAAGAATTGAAGGCTTCAAAGTATCGAAAATCACTTAAGAAAACAAGTGGCGTGTTTTGATTGAAATATCAGCGGTAGAAGAAGTATCAACTTGTTCACAAGAGATCCTAGTTGAAGGGGAAGTTTTTCAAGTTCTTAGTTTATTGTTTGTTTTGTCATCATCAAATTGGGGAAGATTGTTGGGATAATTTATTATCCATATTATTGATTTGATGAGACAAAATATAAACTGATAATTTACATCAAGAAAACATGGGGAAGACAACAAAAAATATTAGTTTTGATAACATTCTCATCAACAATTTACATTGATGAAACTTATTGCTTTACATGTAGAAAGCATAAGTTTAGGAAAAGATTGTTAGGATAAAATTGTTGTGATTGTTAATCTGGAGTTGCATTGCATACAACAGTTAGTATTGCATAGTTCAAGAGAATACCCTTAGTACTGCACAGTTAGTACTACATAGTTAGTACTGCACATTTAATACTGCAAGAACATAGTTACTACTACACAGTTACTATTGTACTGTTACTTACTGCAAGAGCCAGTTACTATTGCACGATAAAGTTACTACTGCAAGGTTACCTGGTTAATACTGCAAGAGCCAGTTACTACTGTACTATGGTGTTACTACTGTAACTCAGTTACTCTATGGCTAGGGTTATGGAAGACTTGCTTTTCAAGATAAATATCTAAAAGAATCAGTCTCCTAATATAACTAGGTTTCCTTATGTAAGTCGTACGAGACTCTATATATAAAGAGATCCCTAGACATTGTAAAGGTGTGGGTTTCATCATGTTTATTCTTTAGAAAAACACCAAAAGATCTCACCACTTGAGATCGTTCCCCTTTGTTCAACCTCAAGGTCAAGATTAATCCATGTAAAGAGAAGAAACACGTCTATTCTGATCAAAGAGATTAAGGTTGGTGTTGTTAGATGTTTTCTAGAAAATCTAGCTTTAGGCTCAAGGTCTTTTATAGATCCTTGTTTTAAGAGAAACACGTCTGTTAATTTTTTCATTGATTAATAGATTGAGGCTTCATGGATCGTTATTGTGTTATTGTTGTTTTTTATATATACAATATTCGATTATCATAAACTTGTGAATATCTAAGTGTTTATTCGATGCAACTTATTTGATAAATCTTGATCTACATAAGTGTGGTTGTGTTTACATTAACCTTAATCGATCCTGACAAGTTAGTTATAATTAATGATGATATTAATTATGGGTAAAAAAAGAAAAACTAGTAAATTATGAATATTGTTTCTTGAAGTTGGACAATAATTTTAAGATAAAAAAAAAGGTATTTAGAATGTGAGCTTAGGGATTAATTTAGGATAATTGTGCTGTCTTTTTCTTTTGTATTATGTTATGGGGATTAAATTGACATATTACAGTTATGCGAGAATCAATTGCACATCTAAAAGTGATCTGAACTGTGGAAATCAATAAGTCCTTATTTCGGTTAGTCGTGGTTCTTGTAAGTGCAAGTATGATTAGTAAACTGGAATAACCATTCTGCCCCTTCGAGCATTGACAGAGAAATTTCAATATCAACTATCTAAACATAATTGAACATACAACTTTAATCAATACATTTTCAGTCTAGTGGTACACAATATATACCATCAACCATTGGTGTCATTGGCCATATTAATGTATTATTGTGACTTGTTTTAAGATCAAAGAAAAAAAATGAGTTAAACTTGATTACGGATAGAAGTTTGAGGTGCACACTCGTACAAGCTATCTTATTTCCATACAAATGTGAGTGTCATGGAGGCAGCGCCCCTTACAGAGTCTAGGGGACAGTGTCCCCAAGTTGGACCCCGAACGATATATTTAATATATTAAATATATTAACGTTTGACCTTTTAATACCCCACCTAATATATGGTTAATTAGGTTTTGATGTGTATTTTATAACATAAAATTATTTAAAGTTTAGAAAAGGATTTTACCAAAGTAGATTAACACACAATACAGGCAGTGTACCTGATCGTACGATAATATAGATTCAGTAAGTCCGGATCGAACTCAGGGAACGTGTATTTATATCCGTTATCTCAAATTATATAATTAAACTAAATAAAGCAAGTAAATATGGGGGGCGTTTTAGTTCTGTGAGAACATATTTCAAAAAACAAATAACTAAATTAAAATAGCAATTTAATTAACTAAGTGGAATTGCGGATGAAAAACTGTTTCGAAAAGACTTTTAGATTTAATCAATATTAAAAAGCAGTGATTACTTGGAATTACGTTTCACCTGGATCATGAATAATAAGAATGTGTTTGATTGGTTTAACTGTGATTTCTATAATAATTAGACTTCCTGTTAGAGTTATTTAATCCTACAATTTTAGAGAAAGATCATACGACTAATCGTACATCAAGAGCTATCTTAGATTATCCACTCTAAATTGTGCTTTAATTTCACTATTATTTACAATTTAATCTGTCGACTACGAATTAACAAAAGTCTCAATTATTCAATTTTGATATAATTGTCATTTCATTCAATTCATCAAATTACTAATATCTTAGCCTATCTCAATTAAGTCTCAAGCTACAATTATCTAATAAATTATATAATCGTAAATAACTGATAAATTCATAAGAACGTTAGTTAGGATATAGATCTATCAATCACGCTAAGTAGTAAATTTAATGACTTTGAATAAACATGGATCGCGATAAAACGTAAATAATAACAGAAAAACCAATTAGTTCAAACATAAACTTAATTAAACATAGATCCAGGTTCAACAATCCAAGCAATCACTTAAGAAGTTTAGCTCATGTTGGATTGTAGCAAAATAACAATAGAATTCTTAAACAAAGACATTGTATCAAGAAAATAATGAATAAAGTGCAAACCCAATGTAGCAAACTTCAAAGATGATTAAAAGATATTAATCAAGGCTTCTAACGTGATCAAAGGCTTCTAGGACTCTCTTTGCAGCTTTCCAGGTCGAAAGTAGAATGAAAATAAGGAATAAGATGATTAAAACTCGAACCCTAGAAGCCCTTTAAATAGAGTCTGAACCGCCCTATTTAGCCGGCGGCTGGAATACACGGGTGAAAAAGTTGCTTCCGCGGCACGTTTAGAAACAAATGGTGGAAATTTAATCCAGCCGCCGGCTGGTTCTCCAGTCTTCACTTTTGTTGCCCGTTTGTCTCCATTCCGAGCCGGTTTTAGCTCCTTTTCGCTCCATTATCCAAATGTAACTCTAATCTGCATTATAACTGAAAATATACCAGATCATAACAAAAGTTGCAGAAAACTAGAGTAAAAATGAGAAATATGACTACAAAATATCGATTATTTTAGGCATATCAGGTTTAATCCTAAACGAACAGTTGTATTGATTCAAATAGCACTCATTTGTAACCTTCGATAACTTCCAAAGTGATTATTCCAAACTCATATAATCGGTTTCTGTCTCAATTGAACATTACGAAAATTAGCAATCCTCTCATGTTTTGTTTTTTATCTATACTAATTCTTAGACTTGTGTATACACACGGACAATTGCAGAATATTTATTTATAAACATATATTATATATTATAATTTTTGATAATTTATTTAAATAATGTGTCACGTAGTGGACAAAAAATATAACCAAAGAGAGAGAGAAGATCGAAAAAGGAAAGGTTAAATGAAATATAATGTAATTGAGAAAACCAAAATAAAAGTATCATGTAGGTAGTTTATACTCGTGTAGATACACAGACAATTTAAATTAATTTAATTTATAACTTTTTTGTTTTGTTTACTCACATACTAATTTTTTTTTGTTATAAATTTATTAGACTTTATAAAGTTACATGTAATATTCTTAATTTGATTCAAAAGTTGATATAGTAAGCAATTATTTATGTATTTTTTAAAAATACATAAAATAAAATGTTTAAGAAGAAGAAATAGTTCAAAATTTTCATTTTCCCCCACTATTTTTAAAGATGTGATCAAAAATCTAATTGACGTTGAGGGATATGATAATTTTGCTTGAAACTAAAATATATGGGAGCCATGTATGTACAAATTAAGATTATTAAGTAAGTTGTTAAAAGAAATGAATTAAAGATTAATTTGATGAAGATTTTTAGTTGAATTGTGAATTAAATGATTAAATTTAATAAGTTATTAAAAATTATGAACTAAATTTACCTAATTTTTAAAAATTTATTTTTTAGTACACTATATCTTATATCGAAGTAGACATACGACTAATTAAAATTAATTATATATAAGTTAAATATTCATATTTGTTATTCACATTTTACATTAAATTTAAAAAGTTATATGTAAATTAGACTTGATCACTATTTGAATAAAACCAATTCAACAATTGAATTATTTTGATTTGACGACATGATTTGTTTATTTGGATTAGATTGAATAATAGTATTTTGGATTTTAAATTTGTTTGTTAGTTCATAAAGTAGAACTAAATATAAATTAAAATGTTAAAAACGTATTATTGATCTGATTGTTTGTTTAGTTTTTAGAATGAGATTAAATTATAACCGAATGGTATGTTTTATTTAAATTGGTTTTTTGTTTCATATAGCCGAACTAAATATAAATGAATAGGTTAATAACAAAACAAAATTATATTGATAATAACGAAAAATCGAAAATCATTACGTTGTGTTTTGTAGAGTGAATGTAGCAAGTCATTTATTTTCGTTTTAAAATTTTGAATAATAGAAGACAATTAAATTGTGTTTTAAGAACTACAAAGTTAAATAACGTATATCTTTGGGAAAATAAAAGAGAAACGATTGTTATTATTTAGTTTAAGTAAGTTTGGTATTTTTTGAAAAATGATTATTATTAGTTATTGATTAATAAGGGGATTATTTGAATTATATTGAGATATTTTAGATAAATTGTGGAATTTTTGTTTGAAAAATATAAAAGACTAAATTGAATAAAATGTTAAAAAAAATGATTAAATTGATTTTATAAATTATTTAAAATTAAGGCTTCCTATTGGTTAATAGAAGCTAATTTTTAAAATCTTTTTTTATATATAAATATTAAGATTTTTTTACCCTTTAATATAGATCGTCAAATTTCATATATTTTCCCTTATAGAGAATTCGTGATATCAAAAGTTAGTAATTAGGTTGAATTACTTTATTGATAAAGTGCAATCCAAACACGATTAGAAAATTATTCAAGTCAATTTAACACAAAACTTAACATAGACAAATATGTTGTCAAGTCCTTTTGCTGATCAAAAAAGAAAAGTTGTAATAGAGAAGTCTGTTGTAACGATGTTACCCTCATCTTAAAAAAGATTTAACCAAAATATATATTATAGAAACATAATTGCAATCTATTATTACTGACTGCTTAGTATCTATAAATCATTTTTTGTTATGCATCAATCATCCGGTTTTCAAAACAAATAAACAAATTACAAAAGATGTACCTTTTCGACAATGGGTTGGGTCATATTATGTCATGCGGATCTGACCTTAGCTCCAAGGTATAATGTTAGTGAAGTGACCATTCATTAAAGTGGTTGATAGGTGGAACTAGTTTTCATACATTATCTTCTATGGCTCTTATGTACGTTATCCCACTACCTTTTACATTCTTTTCTATTTAACAAATAGACGTGTGTGGCTTATTTTATAGTATTTGTTCTAGTTATGTATCTGAGTATATCTTTGAACAAATACATCAACTTTTTCTTTCTTATATTTTTACCAATTTAATAATATAAACGGGTTTTTGTTTATCTCTGTTCCGCAACATGGATAATCGGTAGCAAAAGCTATTAGAAATAGATTATAATAAGAGCTTAAGGAGTGCTAATGGAAGTTGGGGATAATTGAAAGATTTTTTGATGACGTAGTATCCAGAACTCAAGTATGATTTTTTTTGATGAAAAGATAATAAGAGTTGTGGTAAATGTGGGACACCCAATTTTTTTTTTAAACACTAAAATAGAATAACTATAACATTTTATTCAAATAAAAACTAATACAATTTATTTAAATGGAAACTAGTACATAAATTTAAAATAAAAAACAATACAAATTATTAAAACTAATACAATACTAAAAACTAAATCGTCCCATATTTCTTCCGAATGCGCATTTTTTCGCTCTCGATCCACTCCGCTTCTCGTTGTAGAATCCCCTCCGTGTTCTTTTGAAGAAACAACATATCGTATTTTCTTGCACTTGCATAATCCGCTTCTTTTTGGACTTTAAGTGTTTCTTTTTTCGTTTTTGCGACATCTTTTTTTGAATTGTGAAGCAATCGCTCCACACAACGTCGCCGATGAAGATTGAGCCTTTTCGATTGCGTCGGATGATTCTTTTCTTTTATTTCCTTTTTTTTTCTTCCCGCGTGTTCATTCATTTTGATCATCCACGGAAATATCGTCGGATATATCAGCGTCTTCAAGGTTGACGGTCGTAACTGGAGTTTCTATTTTCGCAAAAGCACGCCACTTGCTATGTTTTCTCCAAATTTCCCACACTACCGCTTGCCTAAAAGGCACACCCTCCGTATCAAGGTACATATCATGCACCCCCTCAAAAACCTTTGCATCGTCTTGCCCGCTTTTCCTAAGTCGTAAAGCCTCCGCATAGTGCCCAATAAAGTTCTTTACTGCGGGACTCATCGTCGCGGAATTGCTATTCATCGACTCATTGTTTATCTCCACCAAACCTAGCCCCTGAGCTTGTTCGTTGTAACCAGACACAATTCGTCTCTAAAATTGTCCGTCCGGTTGGTTGTTCGCGATGTCGGGATCTTCCGAAATGTGACACCACATCTTGGCCAAAGTACTTACTCGGGCATGCTCCATAACACCTTTTTACACACCTTTTCTTTTTTTGCTTAGATGGTCCGGGTTGTTGCGTTTCTTCGAAGACTTCTTGAATTCTTGCAAAACTTCTTGCGTTTCTTAAAGCGGTTGTGATTGTTGTGGTAGAAATTAGGATTGTTGTGGTAGAAAATTGTGATTGTTGTGGTAGAAAGTGTGATTGTTGTTGTATAAGTTGTTGTTGCAACGTTAGTTGTTGACGCATAAAAAGTTGTTCGGGGTTGAAACACATTGGTTGGGGGTGTTGTTGTGTAGTTTGTTGCGAAACAAAGTTGTTTAAAATTTGTTGTTCTTGTTGTTGTTTAAAATTTGGTATTTGGGGTGATAACAATGGGTTTGCTTGATTACGGTAGTTTGCGAAACCGGAATTGGGGATGGTTTGTGATTGTAGCGTCGAAGGTGTGTTTACGTTTGTCGGGTGAGCGTTTGAAGACGATTATTATATTTTACGATTTTGAGATTATAGATGAAATGTATATAAAGATTGAATGAGACTGAGAAATTGTGTGATTTTTTTTGTTAAGTTATTGATGTATTTATAGGTGAAATGGTTTGAAAAAAAAAGTTAAATTTTATAAAAGTTTATGTTATATAGCCGTTTAGGCAAAAAGAAAGTTGAATCTTTAAAAAAAAAACTTTTTACTGTTGGGAAAAGAAAAAAACAAAAAAAAGACAAATCATCAACGAGCCGTTGATAAAACAACGAAGGCGAGAACGAGCCCCTACAGCTAGTATTCTCTATGCTATAATAGCTAAAGTTAGGGGTTAAATTAAAAAAAAAAAAAATATATATTTGAAAAACAAAATTAAGGAAATATCTAAGAAATAATGTTTGTGGCCTTGTGGGTGTAAAAACATTATTGACTAGTTTAGTAATGAGTTAATTGAAAAAAAATAGTCTTTGTTGTTATATGTCAAAACGAAACTCCTAGTCTAAAAACTAGGAAAGTGCAGTTACCATTCGTATGAGAAACTTTCGAGATTAATTTGCTTAATGAACGAAATGAAATGAAATGTCAATAATATCATCATCTTCAATATTTTGAGTTGTTTCTTTATCTGTTTTTCCTTTCTCTCTCTTTTCTAACCTCTATTAAAATGAGTTTCCTTTTTTCTTTTCTTAAAGTTTCTTCCATATTTTAAAGTAGATCCATATTATATCTTGAAAACTCAAAATCCTGATCGGAGGGTGGGTAGTGGCAATAAGATTCAGTGGTCACGGTTGGAGACGTTAGTAAACTGGTGATGATCGAAGATGGGAGCGACGGTGTGAGGAGCTTATGAAAGCGGTGGTGGTTGATGTTTACGGAGGTGATGATGGTGGTGGTAATAGCGGGTGTTACAGAGGTTGTGGTGGTTGATGTTTACAGAGGTGTAGTGGCAGGGTAGATCTCAAGAATTTGGATGTGTTGTGTATAATATAAAAAGAGGTCCTAAAAAATAATAAAATAAAAAAGAGAGGTACAAAACTAGAACTTTGAAACCACTTATGGCACTCGATAATGATAATGATTGTGGATGATTTTTTTTTTTTTTTTGTTAGACTATGGGGTGTGGGGCTTTATTGGGAGTGATGATTTGGAGTGATAGAGGTGATTTGTAGGAAAGAGAGTGTGATTTGTAGGAAAGAGAGTGTGATGATGTGGAGTGATAAAAATGGGTGGTGTGGTTGTGTGTAAAGTGATGATGATGTGGAGTGATTGAGTTTATTTTATTATTTTATTATATAATTTTATTTAAAAAGTTATATTTTTATTAAAAATAAAAAAAAACACACTACAATTTATTTAAAAAAAAAAATACTACAATTTATTAAAAAAAAAAAACATACTACAATAAAAAACATACTACAAATATTGAGGATAAAATTTCTCGATAAGCCTTTTCTTTTCATCTTCCGCTATTGATTTGTAAGGCTCCCCGAGATGACTGGTGTCCTGCATGATCACCTTTAACGCTCTTTGTCGCACTTTTTCTTCAGCAGTATCAGCAAATGCCCCGAACTTTTCCCCAATATACTTCAGTGATTCTTCGGCCCCCGAAGAAGAAGCAGCGGCTTTGCCCTTTCCTTTGCGCGCTTTTGCCTTTGCTTGATCTCTACCAATCGGTCTTGGAAGGTCTTCCTCCAAGTGAAGATCATCATCATCATCGTTGAGATCGATTCCAGCAAAAGGCGATACCGGAGTGGCGGGAGTGGAGGGGTTACTAGACTCCGATGTGCTACGCGCTTTTCGGGACCCTCCAGATGTTGGGACATGTTGACAAAGCGGGCTATGTCTCAATATTTGCCAAGACGATAAATGTAGGAAACCCGTTTGCATTATGGTGCGGTACGTCTCCAGAGCATGTTCGAGCAGTTGTTGATCACTATGACCGCTTGGTCTAGTTTGTTAGACTTGTCGAAA
The DNA here is from genome assembly GCA_910822075.1 of Senecio squalidus. Lineage (NCBI taxonomy): Eukaryota > Viridiplantae > Streptophyta > Magnoliopsida > Asterales > Asteraceae > Senecio > Senecio squalidus. The sequence goes on from CAJVGC010000591.1 coordinate 14,987,248, forward strand.
AATCCCGTTGAATTTTTTGACCTTTCTTCGTAAGTCGTTCCACTTGCTCGAAAGAGAGTCGTAGGTACGAAAGTAAGAGGGATCATCTTTAAGCATCTTGGCGAAGTATTTTTCACGAACACTATCCCAGTAAAGTGGTGAATGTTGATCATTTCCCAAAATGGGGTCCTCGGATGTCGACGACCACGCTGAAGCAAGTGCTACCTCCTCCTGTTCGGTCCACCTCTTCTTTTCGGTTTTACCTCGTTGGGATTCGGTTTCTTTCTTCTTATGTTTCCTCTTCCCACGGGCCGGCATTCTTAGAGGTTGAGTTTCCGGAACAACCTCATCGTCTTCGTCATCGTCAGCGTCAAATGGAGGCACTTGCGGAAAATTGGATAAATGGTCTTGGTTAAGCAATTGTTGCAACGACCCGCCTTGGTATAGCGGGTCTTGGGATGGTCGTTGTGGTGGTGGAGTTTGTTGGTAAAATTGGGGAAATTGGTTAGGGTTTGGAAGTTGGGTATAGTTTTGAAATTGGTTTGGGTGTTGGTATTGGGTATAGTTTTGAAATTGGTTTTGAAATGGTGGATATTGGTTTTGAAATGGTGGATATTGGTTCCATTGGTTGGGGTTGGGGTTGTTTTGATTGTTGTTGTTGTTGGGATCCATTTGAGATAATTGATAGAATGTATAAAAATGGTGAGATTGTTATAAAAATTGAGAGAGAAAGAGAGATTTTGTGTGGTTTTTGTTATAAAAATGAATGGGTATTTATAGAAAATGTTGGAGTTTTTTAAAAATTTGGCCGTTGCTCTTGTGACCGTTGCTACAATTCGAGCCTCACTTTCCTCCGATCAAGGCGTTATTCTGCACACGCCTACGCTTGAATTTTGTGGATAACGCCCCCACCGGTGTGGTGGGGGGCTTTATGGGGCGTTATGCTTCATACGTGGCGGCGTTATCGGGGCTTATAAAGCCCCACACTCCATAGCCTTAGCGTGACATCCAGAATTATAATTGAGAGGTTTTTTTTTGTATAATGATGATTGTGGATGATTGTGAGAGATATGGACCCCAGTTGATTTTTATTTTTTGAAAACATGTAAATAAGATAAATATAAATTTTTATTAAAATAAAAAAAATATAAATTATTAAAACTAAAAAAATACTAAAAGCTAAATCATCCCATATTTTTTTTGAATTTTTATTTTTCGCTCTCGATCCACTCCGCTTGTGCTTGTTGCATCCCCTCCGTGCTTTGTTAAACAAACAACATATCGTCTCTTCTTGCACTTGTATAAGCCGTCTCTTTTTGAACTATTAGTGTTTTTTTTTTTTTTGGCGACATCTTTTTTTGTTTTTCTAAGTTTTTTAACTGTGCAACAATCGCTCCACAAAATGCCAACGACGAAGATTAAGCCTTTTCGGATGCGTCAGATGATTCTTTTCTTTTACTTCCTCTTTGTTTTCCGCGAGGTCGTTCATTTCGATCATCCGCGAAAATATCATCCGAAATATCAACGTCTTCAAGGTTGACGGTGGTAACTGGAGTTTCTATTTTGGTAAAACACGTCATTTGTTATGTTCTCTCCAAATTCCCACACCGTCGTTTGCCTAAAATACCCACCCTCCGTGTCAAAAGTACATTTCACGAGCCGCGTTTAAAACCTTTGAATCATCGGACCCGCTACCCCGAAGTCGTAAAGCCTCCGAATGGTGGCTAATAAAATTCTTTACCGCGCCACTCATTGTCGTGAACTTGCTATTCATGGACTCCTTGTTTCTCTCCACCAAACCTTGCCCCTTAGCTTGTTCGTAGTAACCCGACACAATTCGTCTCCAAAATCTTTTGTTCGGTTGGTTGTTGGTGATATCAGAATCTTCAGAAATGTGACACCACATCTTCGCTAAAAGTACTTCCTCGGGCGTGGACCATGCCACATTTTTTCTTTTTTGGCTTAGATGTTCCAGGTCGTTGCATTTCTTCGATTACGTCTTCAGTTTCTTGAACAATTTTTTGGTTTTTTGAACAATGCTTTGTGATTGTTGAGGTGGAAATTGTGATTGGTTTGGTAGAAACTGTGATTTTTGCGGTAAAAATTGGGATTGTTGTTGTTGTTGCAACAAAAGTTGTTGATGCATAAAAAATTGATCGGGGTTGAACATGGCTTGGGGTTGTTGTTGTGATTGTTGCGAAAAAAAAGTGTTTAAAATTTGTTGTTGTTGTTGGTTAAAATTTGGTATTTGGGGTGATAATAATGAGTTTGCTTGATTATGTAGTTTACGAAACCGGAATTGGGGATGGTTTATGATTATGGCGTCGAAGGTGTGTTTGCGTTTGTTTGGGGAGCGTTTGAAGACGATGAAGACATTTTTACGATTGAAAAATGTATGGGATTTAGATTATAGATGTAATATATATAAAGATAAATTGAGATTGAGAAATGGTGTGATTTTTTGGTTAAAATGAGGATGTATTTATAGGTGAAATGGTGTTTGATAATAATATATATATATATATATATATATATATATATATATATATATATATATATATATATATATATATATATATAGAGTTGGTTTCATTTAAGAACCATGTAAATATTTAGGAACCATTAGGAACCAATATTCACCAGTGTATATATATGATATTCACCAGTGTATATTTAATATGATATTCACCAGTGTATATACATATAATATTCACCAGTGTATATACATATAATATTCACCAGTGTATATATATATATACATATGCTTTATATACACTGGTGAATATCATATATATACACTGGTGAATATTGGTTCCTAATGGTTCCTAAATATTTAGTGGTTCCTAAATGAACCCACCTCTATATATATATATATATATATATATATATATATATATATAGGGAATGGTTCCTGCGAGAACTCAAAATTTTGCGAGAACTGCGAGAACTCATTCTGGACCACTCATTTATTCTTCTAATATTAATTATTTATTTTAATTCAAAAGGGTAAAATAGTAAATTTATAATTTCTTTATTTTGATATTTTTTATTTCTCTCTCATGTTTTATGTTTTGTTCCAGATTTCTTACAACAAACTTTTAATTATTTTCTAATAAATTTTGTTCAATATCACAATTGTTTATTGGAGACATAAATAATGAGTTCGTTGATTAGTTGTATTTTGTGTTTCTAATATATGACATATCTATGAACAATAGTTTCTCTTTTGTTAATAAAACTCCATAATATAATTTGTTCACTTGCGATCATATATTTTTCTTTATACACATCATGACAAATAGAATTAAATACAAAATGATATGCCACAATGTGAGCATCTTGCATTAAAAAATATACATTTAGTCAAGAAACCCTTATTTTATTTTCTGATATTAATTTATTTTTGTCATGTTCATATGATCACACACATATGTTTACAAATGAACAAAGTTTGATATCATATGCACATAACGATGACGATAAACTGTAATACTCGTTAATGATTTGAAAATTTTTGCACCAACATATCTTCATCATCTTTGTGCATTATTCTTCATAATATTATTTCTATATCTTCATTCAAAAATTCAAAACCTGAACACAATAAACACAAAAATTATCTGAACAATCATCATATATAGTACGCGTTCACATTTGAACATGTATGTGTTCTTTAATGAACAATTTTTAGAAACATTTATATCCTAAAACAATTTTAGTAAAACTATCACCTGCATATCCTAAACAATCATCATTTGTATGTTTAAATGTGAACAACTTAGGTGCTGTTCTTTTGAACCAAAGGTTTTTCCTCTGAATCTGAATACCAGCTCTGAATAATCAGAGGTGGTCCAAAACTCTGAATCTGAATCAATATACTATGTTCTTTTTTCCTTCGTAACATCTGTTATACTATATTAGTACTAAACTGTTTCATTTATAAAACGTCTTAAATAAAAAACATTCATAAAATGTTCAAACATAGTGGCAACATTTTTCAAATAAAGATAATATTCAAACATTTTCAACATTTTTGCATTAATTGTGCCGCAAGTTGATCTCGACAATTGATCATATATTGTTGATCTGTTGTATTTCCATGTGGTTGAACCCCGTCCTCATCATACTCGTCTCCATCTTGTACATTCTCGTTAGCATGTACTTCACCTCGATCATATTCGGAGAAAAAAATCATCACTTAATCCTTCTTTTCGTATAAAAATATGAATAGCAAAGCATGCAATAGTAATATCTCTTTGTTTCACCAAATAATACGGAGTCATTCTCTTCAAGATGGAAAACGTGCTTTCAAAACACCAAAAGCACGCTCAATCACGTTTCTAAGTTTAGCGTGAGCGTGATTGAACAAATTAATAAACTAATTGTCAAACATCAATTTCAAGATATAAAAATAATTAACAAAAGAAAAGTTCACATAAAAGTCAATGTAATAGTAGGAGTTTATAGGCAATCGAAAACAAATACATATTAAAAAAAAATTATATCACCTAAATCTAACAAACAATCATCAATATCAATTTATATAACGAAATCAAGTGACAAACCATTGAAAAAATATCAAAAATTATTTGAATTTAAGGATGGAAAACTTACCGGTGAAGAGAAAGAAGTAATCAGAGGTAAAAAGAGGTTTTTCATGTAGGGTTGGATCAGAGGTAAAAAGAGGTTTTTTACCTCTGGTTGAAAAAAAAAAAGAACAACAAAATTTTTAAAACCTCTGACCGGGTCAGAGTTCAGAGCCTATTAAGACTTTTTTTTGAAAAAAGAACAGCACCTTAGAGTCACCTGCATATCCTAAAACAATTATAGTAAAACAAAACCCAAAATTAATATAACGAAAATGTTTCATTCACCGTCATCTTTGTTCTTCATTGTCATTTTTTCTTCTTCTTTGTCATCTGCATATGATAAAATTATTTTAGTAACAAAATGTTTCAGTTAAACTATCAAATTGAAATTCCCAAAAGTTTGGCCATACAAGAATTAAAAAGAAAGTCAGACTAATCATACTAAACAAACATACATTTGGTCACCACTTATCACACAATTCACAACACATTAAAATATAATAATTTCAAAGATCCACTCATATAAAAATAACTTGTTAAATTAAATTTAATAAATCGTTTGATTGTTTCACTATATTTGAAGATATAGAGAAAAATGGAGCGTAGTATGTTAAATAAGAAAACCAAGATACAGTGATACATAGATTTTAAAAACAAAGGCTAACATCAAAATAGAGATTACTTCGTTGTATATATGAGAGGCGTCTTCATTATCGAAAAAAACTCATCTTCAACACAAAAAAAACACTGAAATAACATAAAATATATAAACATGAACAACAAAAGAACATGGCCCTGTTGCTGTGAGTTATTTATTCAACCTTTTTCTTAGTAATCTAAGTGATCTTCGTATAGCATGTATACACAATTATATATGTAGCTTTTAACAGATGCATGTTAGATACATAAATGTAGAATACAAAACCAAAGAAATCCAAAAACCAATAATACTATTATAAACACCAATAATACTATTATAAACAAAAGTAACATACCATATGCCCACAATTCGATTGCCAGATGTGTTATGTGGAGCCCAAATTTTGGCGTGGGAAAGACATGCATTCTTAAGATTACTAATTCACTAAAATCTCATATCTCTATTTGCACAAAAAGAAAGAAACTTCAGGAAAAAACAGAAAAGGTTAAGATATTTGAAGACGACGCACAACGTTAAATAATAAAAGAGAAGGTTTAGTATATTACCTGATCACCAAGTTGCATATGTTGAAATTTTTTTTCCTAATTCAAACACTATATCTTTTCAATCCAGCCTATGTAGAGGTGGTAACTGATCTGGTGGGGTGGGGTGGGGTGGGGTGTCGCCGGTTCCGATGAAGCTTCACATCGAAAATCCCGAAAAATTACTAAAACATCTCCGTGAAAATCTAGATTCATCTAATCGCAAAAAAAATAATATCTCCGGGAGGTAAAGAATCGCCGATTTTGAATAGAAAAAAAAAGAGGCTCTGCAGTATTGAAAAAGATATGGACGGTTTTAGGTTTTAGGGTTATAGAGGAGAGAGATAGTAAATTTAGGAATTATGTAAAATACCATTACTATCCTTTTAAATCAAATCAAATAAGACCTATTCTTCTAATTATTTACGAAATTGCCATCACGAATTTTAGCCATTGATCAACTAATCAAAGGTCCAGATTGAGTTCTCGTAGTTCTCGCAGAATTTTGAGTTCTCGCATAAATCATTCACTATATATATATATATATATATATATATATATATATATATATATATATATATATATATATATATATATATATATATATATTCAATATATATTTTTTCGACCGTTAGTGTTAAATTTTTTTTTTTTTTTAAATTCTACCGTTTGATAAAAAAAACCGACTGTTGTCGAGACAACGAGCCCCGAGAATGACGCCTATAACGAGCGATTTCGATATGATAACGAGGGAGGCGCTCGTTGTCACCTCCACAACAAACTGACAACGAGACAACAACTAGTCTATACCGAGTGCTCTTAAATTTTTAGCTCTTCACCAATAGAGATGAGTATTTTTTGTTTTAAAATTCAATTACTATTGATATATTTTTTAAATTTTGGGCTTCTTTCGAACCTGGGTCCGGGTTGTCGCTCCTTCTGCAATACTTGAGCGTGGCACGTGTGGTGGTTGGTGTTGAGAGAGGTGAAGATTAAAATACTTGTTTTTTCAATTTGTCAGGGATCAAATTGTAACCAAAGATACAATTTTGCTAATTAACTCTTTAGTAATTGTAAATGATATGTGAGTGTTAATAAAAACGGCTCTCGAAATTGTGGCTAA
>CAJVGC010000591.1:14994220-15110752 GCA_910822075.1 Senecio squalidus
GGTGCTCGAGCCACTGGTGCGGCTCCTGGCACTAAATCGATGTGAAATTGGACTTGTCTTGAGGTGGAATCCGGGTAAGTCTTCTGGGAAGACTTCGGGAAATTCTCGAACAATCGTACCGTCGTTTAGGTTGTTTCTTCCTTCTTCGTTTCCGTCTCCGTCATGTAAGCCAAATAGCGTCACATCCCTTCTGTAAGTACTTCCAGCGTTTTTAAGTTGGATATGATGCTTAACTTTGATCGGCTCCCATCTCCCTTGATTAAGAGAGTTTTCCCCGTCGGTGCGGAGAATACGGACAATCTTCTCGTTACATATTATTTCGGCGTGATTTAGAGATAGCCAATCCATTCCTATTACTATGTCGAAACTTCCGAGTTGAATAGGTATTAGGTCGATATTGAATGGGTGGTCACTAAGGTTAAGGTACAACCTCGAATGATACTATTTGTTGTACCAATTTCCCGTTTGCTAATTCTATTGTATACTTAGCTTCAAGGTAGTTGGGGCATTATTGATCAAAGTTTTAAATTTGTAGATACAAAGCTCCTATCAGCACCAGTATCAAATAAAACAGTGGCGTATTGATTATTGAGGAGAAACGTACCCGTCACGACGTTCGGGCCTGGTTGTTCTTCTCCGCTCTAATCACAAACGCCCTGCCCTGAGCTCTGCCATTGTTGTTTTGGTTTGCTAGTTGTGGGCAGTCCTTTTTGAAGTGTCCCGGTTCTCCACATTTAAAGCAGACGTTAGGAACCTTCACATTAGCTACAGGGGCAGCTTTCCTACAATCTTTGGTTTGGTGGCCCGTCTTGTTACAGTTTTTGCAGACCACAGTACACTGGCCGGTATGATGGAGCTTGCATCGGTTGCAAAGTGGTTTGTTTCCCTGATAGTTACCAGGGGCAGCCGTGTAAGCCTTTGTTGTTTCAGGCTTCTTGGTGGGTTGTTGATTGTAGCTTTTCCCGGAAGTATCCTCCCACTTCCGTTTGTTATCATAAGATTTCTTTTCAGATGAACCTCGACGGACAAACTGGTCCATCAAGCTATGCGCCATGCGGATGGCTCCCTGGCTGTTTGCCGGCTCGGAGGAGTAACATTTCCCTGAATTTGGGGTGGTAATCCCCAGATGTACCTTTCAACTTTTTGTATTCCGGGGTTACCATTCCTGGGCACAGTAGGGATAGCTCCTGGAAACGGGTGGTATAACCAGTTATGTCATCTCCCTTCACTGACAAATTCCAAAATTCGGATTCCAATTTTTGGATCTCATTTCTGGGGCAGTATTCCTCCTTCATCATTTGCTTCAGGTCCTCCCATGGCAATAAATATGCCGCATCAATCCCTACAGTTTGAGCGTAGGCATTCCACCATGTTAGAGAATTGTTTTGGAGGGTGCAAGTAGCATACTTGACCTTATTGGCTTCATTGCAGTTACAAATGCGGAATACGGATTCTAGCTTCTCAAACCATCGGAGAAGTCCGACAGCTCCCTCTGTACCATTGAAGTACTGAGGTTTGAAGTTCATGAATTCCTTGTAAGAACATCCACGGTGGGCGTTCTCGTCTCCTCCAGCTGTATTGCTGGTTCCCGCCCCACCATTGGTGCTTGCGTGGTTAGCTACATAAGCAGCAATTGCGTCTGCTACTCGCTGAGCTATGATAGCTTCCGTGTCATCAGGGTTTGGGTTTTGTGAGTTCCTGGTGGTCCTTTTGTTTTCTTTGGCGCCATAATTCTTCAAAACAAATAATAAAAACCAAACATAGCATCAACCACACATACACGACATATAAGCAGTAATAAATATGCAATCATACCAAACACAAGTCATACAATAGAATAAGTAGATTAAAACCAATATTTCATTTATATAACTTGAATACATTGATTTCGAAGGAAATACAACAAAAGAATGGGTTTATAGAACACCCATTTTAGTTCAAGTACAAAAGAAAATAACCCAGACACAACCTGTCATGGAAGGTTTAAAATGCTACTATCCTATCTAGGTGGATGACCAGGTCTCGTGCTGGTAGATGCACCACTCAGTCGCCGAACCATCTCCTCTAACTCGGCAATGCGCCTCTCTGATGACTCAAGACGAGATGTCAGAGTGGCTAAGTCGCCACGTGTATGCATGACACGCGCATGTGTAGCCTCTGCTGCCCGCTCCGCTAAGGATGCGTCATGTCGAACCATGTCGAAGCTCTGTCTGATGTTAGCAGTGTTCCAAGAGTTATAACTCCCGAAATCCTGCTCAAGCATCCTCTGATCTCTCTCTAAGCGCGCTAGTCTCGCTACCAGAATGGAAGAAATCGGGACTGGACCGGGGGCAGTAGATGACTCCCCTATCTCATAGGTACTGGGTACTCTCTCCGCCTGCCTCCAAGTTTGGAGGGTAGAACGTATCCAATCCTGATATTGGTAGTCGTGGTCCTGCTGAGGTGTAGTGGTGGTGGTGGGTATGGGAGTGATGATGGGAGTAGTAGTAGTAGTAGTAGGAATGGGTGTGGTGGTAGGTGTAGTAGTAACTACGGCCACATCATGGTAGTCCCTTCTGACGACAGTACTGTCGGGAGTAGGTGGAGTCGTCTTGCAACGACGTGAGGGTGGTATGTGAGGTGCGGTAGGAAGGATGGGAACTGACTTCCGTGCGGTCAAACGAGTGCGGGCTCCTCCTCCCCCGGAGATGTGAGCATGAATGTAGCGGTGGGACTCCATGGCTGGGATAGTGGCAGGAGGTGTAGTGAAAGTATCGGAAGAGGCGGTGTCGGAGTCATACTTAAGGGGATCCTCCTCCTCCTCCTCCTCCTCTTCCTCCGTCTCAGGGTAGACAAATCCCTCGGGAGTAGGAGTGTATCCCGAGTCAGCTCGGAGAGTAGGAGTGTCATGGATAGTAGGCTCGACAATAGGAGTAAGAACGAAAGGTTCGTCCTCCGGGATGAATCCGTCATACTGAGTAGAAGGTGCCTAGCACGGACGTGTGGGTATACATCTCTTCGTCCGAATCCGTGTCGGATAAGTAGATAATGGTGGTGGTATGCTCGCTCTCGAAGCCATCGTATCCGTCGTATGGTATAACTGGGGATCCTAAGGTAGAAGAGATGTCCATATCGACGCTCGAGTCGGCATCTGGAGCAGTAGGTGTATGTGGAGGATAGTCATCCTCAGAATCAGAAAGTATAACGTAGTAGGGAGTCGACATACTGTGACAAGGTCCAAAAGTGTAAGCATTTCTATGTAAAATATAAGTAAGTAGTGCGGAAGCAGTAAGTTCTAAAGCTCAGTTATAGACCAGGATATTTACTAATGCAACCTGGTTCGCTATAACCAGAGCTCTGATACCAATCTGTCACACCCCCAAATCTCGTGTTCCGAGACTCGAGGTGTTGACTTCATGGGTCCCAGATAGCAATGATATATAGCGAACGACCTCTATATGAGTCGTTTTAAAGAAAAACATACATTAATTGATATTGAAAATCAGAGTTTTACATGATTAAGGAAAATGTTACCAGAGTTCACAAAACAAAGATTTACATTACATAACTTAAAAGAAAATAAGTAATGCAAGGGAAATCTCCCAAAAGCGTGAGTTTGAAATATGCGACTCTGTCATATCCCAAAATCCCTCCGTCGAAAGCCCTTTCGACTAAGCACCTGAGACATACATGCTAAAGTCAACATAAAGTTGGTGAATTCATAGGTTTAGTTTAGTAATAAAGTGGACCACAAGATTTCCGTTTAAGTAAAGTCTTACAGTTGCACCTAAGCTCATGACATCGAAGCGTAACAAAGTTCCTTACCCCATAAGTGTTCCTATGTTATAGCCAAATAACATATATAGTTTCAAAAGTAAAGCACCCTACTCGAGTCCACGAGTTAGTTGTGGTAGACGTGGGTTACATCGTCTAGCCGTTGGGTGAGGGTTGTCAAACCCTAATAGATCTATCCAATACAATCGCGCTTAAGTCCTTAACTAACGATTCATGATAGGGGAATTTCCTTTGGCTTAGTGGTAACTTAGGCAACTAGTAAAGGTTTTAAGTACTTGTGTCCATAAGTAAAAGAGCATGTATCTCACCCCAAGTATAAAACAAGTAAAAAGCGGGGCTATGAACTCACCTTAGCAAGCCAGCTAAAAGTAATGAGGCAGTGTGTGTAAGCCAACACGTAGGAGTCTCAAATCCGAGAATCAGGTAGGTCTAACCTTGACCTATTAAGTTTTGGAATTTAGGTTTTTATGAATAAGGTAGGGTTAAGGTCCGGGTTTAATAATAATAAACTAACACCGTTCGGGCCATTATATACAAGACCATTCTATAATCGCATGCGGAGCTAGGACACTTTAAATCGTAAATCCAAAAGCTCGGCACTACGAAATATCGAGATGGAATCATTGCATACAAAGCTCCCTAGTATTGTGTTATCGCTATTATTATCGAGTTGGTTTTAAAAGTTAGTTTTTATAAAAGTTTATAAAAACTCAGCAAGTGTCTTTAAGTTTTACCCAACTTTAAAGTAGCATATCTCGCCCGTTTCTTATCCGATTTTAATGAATCTTATATAGAAACGACCGCGTTTGAAGTACCTTTCAAATGGTTTAGGCCTTGAAACCAGATTGAAAGTCTACTGATATTTATAACAGAAATACTAACAGTAGGTTTTAAGGTTTTCTCAAAGTACATGCTAACTTGAAAATATCATAACTCCTTGGTCGTTTATCCGTTTTTAGTGTTCTTTTTATGGAAATGTAGACATTTGATTTATCTTTCAAATGCCACAGGTCTCATGTCATAATTCAAAACCATTTTTCCCAGTTTTAATAAAAGGTCCGCTGGTATGCAGTTTGGGGGTCAAGGAATTAGGTCAAACTTCAAAATGGTATATCTTGCTCGATATTTATCCGTTTTTAACGAATCTTATATTGAAACGTTCGTTTTTGAGTTAACTTTAACATAGCTGAGGTCTCCTATTATGTTTTAGTGTTCGTTTTCCCAGATTTCCCAAAAACAGTCCGTGTAGACAGTTTATGTAGCTGAAACGTATGTTGTTGCGTAAAATACTTTTAAAATACTTAAACATATCCAAAAATTATGATTTTTATGTCTAAATCTTCATAAAACATAGAAGTATCTTTTGTTTAAAATGGTTTATCCAAAACATTTGGTTAAGATGGTTAAAAAGTGTCTACAAGTCGGTGTTAGTTTCCGGTTAACAAAATAACTTAACTTTTCTTTGTTTATGCTAAGTTGTTGTATGAAATGCATAAGTTTTATGACAAAGTATGTAAATATGTTGCATGAAGAGAGTTTTTAGGACATACCTAAGAGTATATGAATGCAAGACTTGATGTTTCTTCCTTATGATCAAATCTTAGAACTAGGTTTTTGATGTATGGAATGTGTGTTGGTGATTTCTTCTTGGTTCTTCTCTTGGCCAAAATTTAAAGAGCAAGGAGGGAGGGAGAAGAGTTTTTCACTTGTTGGTGAATGAGCAAGTGAAATGGATGGAAGGGGTCTAGTATTTATAGCCAAAGGAGAGAGTGGAGTCATGAGTGCTAGCACATGGGAGGTATGGTCTATTGAGTTCAATAGTGAAATGGTCAAGTGTGTAAGTGACTAAACCCATGTGACACCACCAACTCATTTAACTAGTCAAGCAAGAAACAAACAACTTGTAGGTGATTATTTAAATTGTCATTTTTGCAAACTCTAGGGTCCTAAGTGAAGTCCTTGTATGCTTAGGGTGTTTTGTGTAAGTTGTGTATTTGATATATATATATATATGCATGCAAAGTTCCATACATGCAAAGTTGATGCATAAATCATGATTTTATGCATGAAATATTGGACTAGAATTATTGTTGTAAAAATGTTTATTTTATGTGAATATTTGATCCCGTATACCTAATCCCGGTATCCGTATATGTTTTTGACGTGGTTAACCAGTATCATTTATGTATAGGTTGACCTACCGGTCGTAAATAAATCAAAACATATACAAGTTGAGTAATGGTGTTAAAAGAATTTAGTCGGTGTGAACCTGGATTTTCGCGGGTGTCACACAACATTGAAGAGGGGCAACTCAAAAGACATAAACTAGAAAGCATTAGTCGGATTTCTGTTACAATTCATGAATAAACCCGGTGGCAATGCAACAGTTCTTACCTATCCTTCCTTTGTTACCAAAACTCTCAGCCACCATGTCCTGTATCAAAGTCAGTAGCCATGTCTAAATCGAATGCAGTAACAAACAAGAACTGTACTTTGATGATCTGGAAATGTGGTGCCAGTGGGTATCATTGCGATGCTTTGCAGGGCGTGGGATGTTAATGCGGCAACTGGCCGTTACCTAAGCAGGGACTTTGTCTTATGTGATGCTAAGGTCAGTTTGTACACGATCTATTCAACCTGTTAAAGCCCTTACACACGATGTATTTAACCTGTTTATTGCTTTCTGTCCCAGGGTAAGACAATGCACGGTACATGTCGCACGACTGTGGCGCATATGTTTTTGAGGTTGAAAGAAGGCGAGGTCTATAATGTGAAGAACTTTTCGGTCCAGCCAAATAGGGAGGAGTATCGCATCTACAAGGATGCTCCTTTTATTCTTGAGTTTGATGGAGCCACGATCGTTCGCAAGGTAATGTCCCACTGATGGTTTCGTTAGGTATCCACTTCAGTTGGTGGAGCTTGACCATCTGGAGCTTACATACAACAAATTCATGATTGGTGAGTGTATCCAATCTTTTCATGCATTTTAGTATTTTAATGTTAGGAATCAGATTTGACAAACATCTCTGAGTACCCTACCTGCAGATGTTGTAGGATATGTCACAAACGTAGGTAGATCTGTTCAGCAGCGATCCGGTTCAAAAACACTGGACTTCTATCTTGCTAATTCCAGGTACGTGTTTTTAATCCCCTTTGATACCCATATTCTTTGCAGGACCATGGCCAGTATGGTTTAATGACAACGTTTTATGCCAGCGGACATTCTGTCCGTGTTACTTTGTGGGGTGCTCTTGGAGATCAACTGATTGAAAGGCGTACACGCTGTAAAGGGATGTACCTAGTTGTTTTGACAGCGGTTTCTGTGAAGACATATAACAGTAAGCTTTCTGCATATCTAAATTCCCCCAATGTATCAGGAAACGAACCTTTACTATAAGTGTTGTTTTGGATTATGCATCCCTGCATTGAAATCATTCATGCCAACCGAGAGGTAAACAATGCTACTTTGTTTCCGAAACGTACCCGTTGTAAATTATGATTCTAAAGAAAAGGCCGTGCTGTAGCGCAGAAGGCGAGGGAGGTATTGCAACTGGAGTTTGCTGACGCTAAAGCTGGTACATTAGAGAATTTGTGATGTGGTAACGTACAGAAAGAATGATGTAATGCTTTACGGTATCTGCTTCTTCAATCTTATGTCTTTCAGTGCGTGTAAATTTGCTTTACACTCTCTGTGTGCAGGCTTGCAACATTCTATTGTGAAGTAAGCATTGATGGTATAGGACCAAAAGAGGGTGGGAGCTTCCCCCTCAATGCCCTGGGGAAAAGTGCAGGAAGCAGGCTCTCTCGGTCTAATGGCGAGTTTTGGTGTGAATAATGTCTCGGGCCCAGTTGAATACCAAGCTCATGAGGTATTGCTATTTGTCATATGCACCAACCCCCTTAAAATTCACGAACTTGGTAACAAATATTTCAATTTCCAAGTATCGACTAGAAGCTCTGAAGTTTCTGACAATACTGCCGCGGTCGTGGTGGTAATGTTTGATGAGGTTGCAACGAAATTGGTGAAATATTCAGCAGACTCTATCATGCAGGCTGCCGAGCAGGTCCATTCACCACCAACTACTAATCTTACACCCGTATATCGACACTGTACCCTAAATATGTTACTTAAGTTGGTAAATTTTTTTTCAAACTCAGGATGAAATTTCTGACTCACCCTTGCCAACTGCTCTAGCCAACATTGTCGGAACAAGCCTTAGTTTAGAATTAACGGCTCAGTCATATTTTGAACATGCCGATTATGAAGCTTTACCTGCTGGAACATTGTTTGCCCTACGAGTGGCGATGAAACTGGGGGGTTGCGTGGTGTGAAGCCATCTCCAGCAGCCCATTCAGGTTTGGCCTTAAAAACACCCGATAATCCATCCATTATTACCCCTGTGAAGAATACAGAGTCCAAGAATCGTCCTCGGTGAGTAATGCTTTAGCTAGGATGTAATCGCTAATTTTTGAGAAAATCAAAACTCAGAAATTGGTACTTCCTTTGGCCTTTCCAACTTGCTAACACTCTGAATATTTTGCCATCGTCTTAGTGTTGATCTTGAGGATTCAGACACAGAATGCTCAGCCGCTGCAGGCGCCGGGACAGGAACATCGATTGGTGGTGCATCCTCAAAGCGCAGGAAAAGGTTTGCAGAATAACTATATGATTCATTGATATATCAAAGATCCAACTATTTATTTCACTACCCTACACTCGGAATCCTCCAAAATATTTTGTATTCAACTACTAATTTTTATTCAATTATTAAATTAACATTTGGTAAATAGTTTATTTAGTCGGTGTCTTTACTATAGTCTATCAAATCCAACTCCATGATAATTAGACAACAAAAAGATAGAAAAGTATGTGTACTTTTGCATTATTAAATTATGGTTTGCTGCGCTCCTTACGGTCCATTGTTCCTTTTGTCAGGTACGTAGTGGAGGACTCAGAGTTGGATTAGGCTGCGAGCGTCCGGAAGCATAGTGCCGATGTTACCTCTGCACAAGAAACATATGTTCATGCATGTTTTTGTGTTAATCAGACAATTTAAAAATAAACTGTTGACCTCTTTTTTTGGGTTCTTGGCTTATGACACTGACATTTTGGTGTATGAAAAAATGAAGAAATATTGATTTTTGTTTTCTGTCAATAACTTTTGGCCATATTTCCTAAGGTTGCATTTTAAGTTACCCAGCAACACACGCTATGGTAGTGTTGAAAGTCAAGAAACCATGGTTAATTGCTTTACCATTGTACATTGTTTCCTTATACTCTATTCTGTTCTTGAGTCAATAACTTTTGGCCATATTTCGTAATGTTGCATTTTAAGATAACCAGCAACACAACGTTGTGTCCTCTTCAAAGTCAAGAACATGATAACTGGTTCTATTTAAAAAGTTGTGTTCATGGTAAATTAGTTTATAAAGACAGACTTAGTTTTGAAAACAAAGAGCAAATAAAGAAGTGCAATAAGCAAAAAGAACTGAAGAAGACAATGTTTAAGATAAAGCTTTTACACCCTCATACGGCACAAATGTTCCAGCAGGTAAAATAGACTTTTGAATGCTATCTCTATCACTGCCATTTCTCATCTTATTGTTACTTTTGTAACACGAAACTTAGAGCCTAATATAGTGTTAACACTACTGTTTTGACACAAAACCCTATGGGTAGATTAGTGAATCAATTAACTAACCACACACGCAAATACACAGGTCTGTAGATCAACATATACCGCAATAAACATGAAATCAGATGAGATGGGACCTATACCACAACCCACAATCAAACATATAATACATTCTTAACTTGATAAATACCTTTATCCTAGAGAATCATGACTGCCATATGAAATTAGGACCGAAACGGATAATGATACATGTATAGATTTAAGGCCTACTTCGTTTTAGATGCAAATGTGGAAGTTTTTGTATTTATCACTACTTCAAGCTCTTAATTCACCGAAAACCCTAAAGAAAGTAGTTGAGGGCAGAAAACTGTGGCTATATCTGTTCACGTCCTTCTATCCGCCTTTCAAATGACACAAACTATTAGCCATCTCCGTTAATCTGTAAATGCAAGAATTCATTACACCTGTCAATGTATAGAGATATCTAATTACTTGAAATAAATAGAGTAGTTAAGGAAAGAACCTATACATATGTCTGTTACAGCTGCATTCTTCTCTCCACCTTCCCAAAGTACACACTCTGTTAACCATCCTCCATTTCTAACCATTTCCATTAATGAATCTGGTAGAAGCCAACATTATCAGCCTTTGATATGTCTTCTCATTCAATTACATCACAAAACCTCTCTCTTGCTGACATACTGAGGACCTTCTGTAACAATTGATTCAAACACAATTGTTAGACAGGATGGAAGGAGCAAAGTTATGCGGTCTTAGGCTTTCACAAAAATAATCCTAAACAGCCCAGGTAAACATACACACGCGAATATGTCATCATAATGCAATGATCAAACGCTTGTAATTGAAGTTTAAACTCATAATTGCAGGGCCCACCACCAAAGAAGATGCAGAACCAGTTGGTTAACGGCTTAGTAAACGGTCTGGGCAAAACCCACCCTTACAGGGCAGAGAGCGTAAACCCATGGAAAGCCCCCGAGAGGAGCAGCACTATGTTCAGCCGGTTAGTTTGCATACTCACATGATTGCTTATTTAAAATCTACGATCCCACAAACACATCTTGCTTATTAAAACCAAGGAAAAAAGGCATATATATTTTAGTGTTAGTAACATCATTTGATGTGGCATATACCAGGCGAAAAGACTATGACAACTGTGCGTAACATTGGTTTAATTTGTTCCTGTAGGTTATGATGCCTCCTACACTAGACTTGGCCCACCATCCTATGAATGTAGCCATTGTAATGCAACTATGTGGTATGAAGAAAGAAGCAACAAGGCAAAAAAAGCTAAGAAATCCGACATTCTCTCTCTGCTGCATGAATGGGAAAGTGCGGCTACCTAAATACAAACCTACGCCACAGCCATTGCATACTTACTTAACTACAATGATCCTGCGACCGCCAAATTTCGCGACCAGATACGTGTTTACAATAGCATGTTTGGGTTCACATCATTTGGGGCCAGGATTGATCATTCAGTTAATACAGGAAGAGGGCCCTACACTTTTCGAATAAACGGCCAAAACTACCATAGAATTGGGTCCCTCCTGCCAAAGAGGGTGTTCAACCAAGATTTGCCCAGCTTTGGTTCTTTGACACAACAAATGAAGTTAGAAATCGGATGGGAGCTTTTATTGACAATGAAAATGGTGGTCAGGTGGACAGACCGATATTACAAAGTCTGCTGCAAATGCTGGATCAATATAGCGCGATTGCCAAGTCTTATCGAATGGCGCGAGATTGGTGCCACTCACATCCTTCTGTGAATATGGAATTGAAATTGCTCTCGGGAAGAACAGGTGCGGCCCAATACAATGGGCCAACCGTAGCTGAAGTGGCAGCACTTATTACAAATGATTTTGGCGACGGAATTCCTACGCGAGACATTATCGTCAGTAAACATCATACTGGACCCCAAAGGATATCAGAGTTACACGCATCCTACATGGCACTCCAATATCCATTGTTGTTTCCATACGGAGAAAATGGGTTCCATGAGTCGATACCGTACTATACCAACTCAGGTTCCCGCTAAACAATCCGTGAGTTCGTAACAATGAAAGAATACTACTGTTACGCAATTCAACATCGGAAGGACGAGGGAAATACTTTGATCAGAGGAGGCCGCCTATTTCAACAGTTTTTAGTAGATGCGTACAGTGCTGTTGAGGAACAAAGGCTAAGTGGACAAGAAATAACCAGGCTACGTTGCGTGTGGAGTTGTATCACAATCTTTGCGATGCAGTAACACGGGGTGATACAAATGCGGCTGGGCTGGGAAAAAGAATAGTCTTGCCTTCCAGTTTTACAGGTGGCCCGAGGTACATGATGCAAAATTACCAAGATGCAATGGCCATATGCCGCGCATATGGTAACGACCTATTCATTACATTCACTACCAATCCGAAGTGGCCGGAAATTGGCGAGCTGCTTGCTACTATACCTGGACGAAAGCTCACGACAGACCTGAAATTGGTACAAGGGTGTTTAAACTGAAACTAACCCAGCTGTTGGATGATCTTCAGAAAAATCAGGTGTTCGGTTCCTGTCGAGCAGGTACAATTCTCAGATCCTAATATTACCTACCATATTATTTTATGTTTCCTCACTATATACCTACAACTTCCTTTTTTTGCTAACTACAGTAGTTTATGTCATTGAATTCCAAAAAAGAGGCCTCCCTCATGCACACATTTTGCTATGGTTGGAAGATGGCTGTAAATGCAAGACACCAACACAGATAGATGATATAATATCTGCCGAGCTTCCATCACCAACGGATGACCCTGACGGCCACAAAGTAGTTGCTGACTACATGATCCATGGTCCATGTGGCCCAGATGTTCAATACGCACCATGCAGAACCGAGGAAAGTGCAACAAACATTATCCAAAAGCATACTACCAGAGACTGTTCTTGATGACGATGGGTACCCCATTTACAGGCGTAGAGATAACAAGATATGTATGCAAAAGGGTAAATACACGATTGATAATAGACATGTTGTGCCTCACAACCGGTTTCTTCTCATTAAATATCGCGCACACATAAATGTTGAATGGTGCAACGGTCTAAGGCGATCAAGTATCTATTTAAGTATCTGAGCAAAGGTCCTGATCGGGCGACAGTTACGATACAGGAAAACGTGCAAAGAAGGTTCTCATGCTACACAAGAACAGGTGGTGGTTGTTGATGAAATAAAAAACTATTTAAATTGTAGGTATCTGGCCGCGTGTGAGGCTGTGTGGCGAATGTTCTCATTTGACATTCACTACTCTGATCCAGCAGTTATGAAGTTAATTTCCATCTTGAAAATCAAAACCCGGTCACGTTGCAGGATACAGATAACCTGCCCGCGTTACTTCAAAAGGAGGCTATCACCATGTTCTCGGATTGGTTTGACTTAAACAAACGCCACCCACCAGCCAGACGTCATACGTATGCTGAAATTCCAGAATATTATACGTGGCATGAGGATAAGAAAATGTGGTTCCCGCGGAAACAAAGGAAATGCATCGGCAGGGTTGTTTACTCAACACCAGCTGCAGGTGAGCGGTATTATCTACGCATGCTACTTAATGTTGCGAGAGGGCCCCATAACTTTGGAGATTTGCTCACAGTAAACAACCGGCTATGTGCAACATTCAAAGCAGCCTGTTTCGCACACGGCCTACTAAATGATGATAAAGAGTGGACACGCGCAATACTCGAGGCAAATGGTTGGGCACTCGGGCCGCAGTTGAGAGACTTGTTTGTTACAATTCTATTGTTTTGTGATGTCAGTAGACCACTAAAGTTATGGGAAGAAACATGGGAAATTTTATCCGAGGATATTCTATTCAGAAAAAGGAAACTATTCAAATACCCAGAGTTGAATCTTTCACCAGAACAGATTCGAAACTATTGTTTGGTTGACATTGAAGACTTATTGACCAAGAGCGGGAGATGCCTTGCAGATTTTCCAGAACTTCCACGACCTAATCCAAAATTGTTAACGCAGAACGACAACCGACTCATAAGGGAAGCGTTGGCATTTGATATGAACAAGAGCAGAATTGAGCATCAGCAACTCCACCCCCAATTAAATACGGAACAGCGAGAAATTTATGAACATGTGATTGATTCCGTTCATAACCAGAAAGGGGACTTTTACTTCGTCTATGGTCCAGGTGGCACGGGGAAAACTTTCTTATATAGAACGATACTTTCAAGGCTTAGGTCTGAAGGAAAGCTAGCTCTCGCGGTTGCCTCATCAGGTAGATTTTACAATTGTCGCTAACCACTCACCACACACACGCACCTTCTAAATTGGCACATAAGACTAACACTACTATTTTTTTAGGCATAGCGTCACTATTGCTACCAGGTGGAAGGACAGCTCATAGTCGGTTTGCTATACCACTCGAACTACTGGAAAATAGCACATGTGGAATTAAGCAAAACACCCACTTAGCCGAACTAATTCAGGAGGTCCAACTTATCATTTGGGATGAAGCGCCAATGACCAAAAAATACGCTTTTGAGGCATTAGACAAGACACTAAGGGACATACTCGGCTTCCAGAAACAAGACAGAAGGAATAAGGTTTTTGGAGGCATGACAGTTTGTTGGGTGGCGACTTCAGGCAAATTCTACCTGTCATACCAAAAGGAAAAAGGCCAGATGTTATTGACGCATGCATAAACAGGTCACAACTATGGAGCCATTGTAGGGTTTACCGACTCACACGAAGCATGCGAGTAAATGAATACAACGCCGCAGGACAGGTTGATAGTAGAAAACAAAAATTTAACCAATGGGTCCTCGCATGTGGTGATGGAATTCTACCGGCAAAGGTTAAAGCCGGTGAGGATGAATCAAGTTGGATTGAAATCCCAAATGAATTCCTGATAGAGCCGACAGAAGCGCCAATTGAACAGATTGTAGCTGAGACTTATCCAGACTTCATTCACCGCCAACATGACGACAATTACCTTAAAGAAAGAGCCATCCTGACTCCGAGGAATGAAGATGCAGATGCGATCAATGCATACATGTTCGCTAAGTTGGCGGGTGAATCTGTAACCTATAATAGCGCAGACGAGGTTTGCAAGGGGTCAACTGAAGGGCTTGATCAACATCAGCTTTTCCCACCCGAGTTCCTTCATACGTTGAACTTCCCAGGCATCCCACCACATGCATTGTCTCTGAAAAAGGAACTACCAGTCATGCTTTTAAGAAACATTAACCCGTCTAAAGGTCTCTGCAACGGCACTAGATTGATCATCACTGAGCTTTGTCAGTTCATTGTTCGTGCCAAAATTCTAACAGGATCGCATGTGGGGCAGGTGGTTGACATACACAGAATCATCTTATCTTCAACACAAACAAAATGGCCGTGTGCTAAAGCGAAGGCAATATCCGCTGAAACCATGCTACGCAATGACGATTAACAAAAGTCAAGGGCAATCCCTAGATATTGTAGGCCTCTATCTACCTAATCCGGTTTTTAGCCATGGTCAACTATATGTTGCCCTATCCAGAGTAACAAGCCCCGATGGGCTAAAGATCTTGATGACCGCAGATACAGACCCGCATCTAAAGGGGTGTACCCGAAACATTGTGTACAAAGAAGTGTTTGCAAACCTAAGCTAACTCATAAAACACTTAGAATGGAAAAAAAATGCCCAGTTTAATGGGGGCATTCAGTGAGAAACAGATAGTGCCAACGCAGTGTTGTTAAATTAAATTTCAGGTTATATTGTCTTATTTCACGTTAACAAACCTTTTCAAATCGTACCAAGATTTAACAGCTTAGCATTTGGATTGATCGAGCAGATTCAGCTACAGGATCTGAATCTGATTCGAATTCTCAAGATCAATCACAGAATGAAGGTGATTATGGAGAACCATTCCAAGCACAATTAGGAAAAATTATGGAACTGTTAGACGCAAATCTTGAAGCGAAATCTAGACTGTATAAAGATCAATCATTGAGTTTGATTTTCATGATGAATAACGGACGGTACATATTGCAGAAGACAAAGGGGACAGGGGAAATGAGAAGCTTAATGGGGGATCCGTGGGTGAGGAAAAGATCTTCGGATTTAAGGAGTTACCACACCAATTACAAGCGAGAAACATGGACAAAGCTCTTGCAATGTTTGGGTCATGAAGGTTTGAGTGTGAACGGGAAGGTGATGAAGCCTGTGCTAAAAGAACGGTTCAAGAGTTTTAACGCTATGTTTGATGAGATATACAGAAACCAAACCACATGGGTGGTGAGTGATGAACAGCTTCAGTCAGAACTAAGGGTTTCAATATCAGCTATTGTAATTCCGGCTTATAGGTCTTTTATGGGGAGGTTCAGTCAGGTGTTTACTCCAGGAAGGCAAACCGAGAAGTATATAAAGTATCAACCAGAAGATATAGAAACATGTATTGAAGAGCTGTTTGATGGTAGTACAGCTACGGAAAGCAAGAAGAGATAATAACGAACATACTTGATCAATATGAATGAATGAATGAATCAATCAAGAAAACATGTAACAAGCTTCTATTTTACGAGGTTTTTGATCCCACCAAGATTACATTTAGAGAAGAGCAAGCATATCGCTTGCTACTACTTGGCACTCGCATGTATCTAAACTTATGTTATTATGTCTTTGTGCAATAATCTGTTTCTTTGTTTTTGTTTTCTAATGTAATTTTGGTTAATCTTATTACGTTCGTCATCTTTTTATATTTCTATATGCATAACATTGATTTATTTCAATAGATTCTTTCTTGATTCTGTTATTCTGTTCATCACAAGCTCTATTTCATTCCCAAAAGGGGTTTCATGATAAATGATGTTGTTGTTACTGTCAAGAACTTTGAACCATTATCTAGATACTAAACCGAAAATGATGAAATGAGAAGATATCCTATCGAGTTCTCAGAAGCATAACCCGAGAAACAAAATTAATTAAGCTCGGTAAACTAGATTTATGATTACCCCAAAAATTAAGCAAAAGCTTCAATCATTTAGAGATTACTAAGAGTACAATGCACATCTAATCTCATCCGTTAACATGTATTTCCTAAACCGATAAAACCTAAAAGCTAGAAGCAAAATCCTATCGACTATCCAGAAGCATAACTAGGAAAACAGAACAGCTAAACTTCAGTATAAACTTAATTTATAATCTCCAACCGTCAACTATCCCTAATATCAGCATATCAAAAATACTAGCAGAGCAGAATGCACATTTAAACTTCATCCGTAATCATAAACACTAAACCGACAACGTCGAAACTACAACAAATCCTAACGAGTTTTCATAAACATATCACAGTAACAACAGATAAAGCAGGTTCAATTAGAAACTACACGGACTCGAAACTAGAACAGATCAACTAACAACAGATAAAGCAGGGTCAATTAGAAACTACACGGAATCGTTTGTGATTCCCACTTGAAATAAAAGCGTAACCTGTTAATGATGTCTTCATGCCACATGCTCCTTAAAGGAATCCTAATTGCCAGACAACACCACCACCTTCCACCACCGTTGACCGCAAAATTGGAGGCAATGTTGAATGACGGGATTAGTATGTGAGGTAATCGACCTGTGATTCACCGGAAATGCAAACGCACATGCCGCCATACCAGCTTCAATTGAGTAAATCAAAAAATTGTTAGGATTCAGGTGACTGTGTTTTTTAGTGTCTCAACAAGTGAGGTGAGTGTGAATTACATAGGTAGGCTATTTTATTATTTAATTTTTTTTTTTTTGTGTAATGAATGGATAAGTTTTTTGCAATTTCTTTTTCAATTGATTGTTTTTTTATAAAAAGGTTATTGGTTTTTTTTTAAAGTTGTACATTAGTTGTCCTTAGGTAATTTAATAACAAACACTACCGCAAACTAAATAAACTTCGCTTATAACCAAAACAAATAATGCACTCACCAAATAAGTTTGTTTAAAATTTAAACGTTTTATAAATATTATGTGCATCGGTTGTTTGATACAATGCTCAAATGGAATGGAGTAGCTTAACAATCCAATTTTGTCCATACACTCACCAATGACTCAATCCCGGTGCAACGCACGGGTCGGCCCGCCTCGTATATTATAGAAACATAATTGCAATCTATTATTAGTGACTGCTTAGTATCTATAAATCATTTTTTGTTATGCATCAATCATCCGGTTTTCAAAACAACTAAACAAATTACAAAAGATGTACCTTTTCGACTATGGGTTGGGTCATATTATGTCATGCGGATCTGACCTTAGCTCCAAGGTATAATGTTAGTGAAGTGACCATTCATTAAAGTGGTTGATAGGTGGAACTAGTTTTCATACATTATCTTCTATGGCTCTTATGTACGTTATCCCACTACCTTTTACATTCTTTTCTATTTAACAAATAGACGTGTGTGGCTTATTTTATAGTATTTGTTCTAGTTATGTATCTGAGTATATCTTTGAACAAATACATCAACTTTTTCTTTCTTATATTTTTACCAATTTAATAATATAAACGGGTTTTTGTTTATCTCTGTTCCGCAACATGGATAATCGGTAGCAAAAGCTATTAGAAATAGATTATAATAAGAGCTTAAGGAGTGCTAATGGAAGTTGTGGATAATTGAAAGATTTTTTGATGACGTAGTATCCAGAACTCAAGTATGATTTTTTTTGATGAAAAGATAATAAGAGTTGTGGTAAATGTGGGACACCCAATTTTTTTTTTAAACACTAAAATAGAATAACTATAACATTTTATTCAAATAAAAACTAATACAATTTATTTAAATGGAAACTAGTACATAAATTTAAAATAAAAAACAATACAAATTATTAAAACTAATACAATACTAAAAACTAAATCGTCCCATATTTCTTCCGAATGCGCATTTTTTCGCTCTCGATCCACTCCGCTTCTCGTTGTGGAATCTCCTCCGTGTTCTGTTGAAGAAACAGCATATCGTATTTTCTTGCACTTGCATAATCCGCTTCTTTTTGGACTTTAAGTGTTTCTTTTTTCGTTTTTGCGACATCTTTTTTTGAATTGTGAAGCAATCGCTCCACACAACGTCGCCGATGAAGATTGAGCCTTTTCGATTGCGTCGGATGATTCTTTTCTTTTATTTCCTCTTTTTTTTTCCCGCGTGTTCATTCATTTTGATCATCCACGGAAATATCGTCGGATATATCAGCGTCTTCAAGGTTGACGGTCGTAACTGGAGTTTCTATTTTCGCAAAAGCACGCCACTTGCTATGTTTTCTCCAAATTTCCCACACTACCGCTTGCCTAAAAGGCACACCCTCCGTATCAAGGTACATATCATGCGCCCCCTCAAAAACCTTTGCATCGTCTTGCCCGCTTTTCCTAAGTCGTAAAGCCTCCGCATAGTGCCCAATAAAGTTCTTTACTGCGGGACTCATCGTCGCGGAATTGCTATTCATCGACTCATTGTTTATCTCCACCAAACCTAGCCCCTGAGCTTGTTCGTTTTAACCAGACACAATTCGTCTCTAAAATTGTCCGTCCGGTTGGTTGTTCGCGATGTCGGGATCTTCCGAAATGTGACACCACATCTTGGCCAAAGTACTTACTCGGGCATGCTCCATAACACCTTTTTACACACCTTTTCTTTTTTTGCTTAGATGGTCCGGGTTGTTGCGTTTCTTCGAAGACTTCTTGAATTCTTGCAAAACTTCTTGCGTTTCTTAAAG
The DNA here is from genome assembly GCA_910822075.1 of Senecio squalidus. NCBI lineage: Eukaryota > Viridiplantae > Streptophyta > Magnoliopsida > Asterales > Asteraceae > Senecio > Senecio squalidus. The sequence continues at coordinate 15,013,359 of CAJVGC010000591.1, forward strand.
CGGTTGTGATTGTTGTGGTAGAAATTAGGATTGTTGTGGTAGAAAATTGTGATTGTTGTGGTAGAAAGTGTGATTGTTGTTGTATAAGTTGTTGTTGCAACGTTAGTTGTTGATGCATAAAAAGTTGTTCGGGGTTGAAACACATTGGTTGGGGGTGTTGTTGTGTAGTTTGTTGCGAAACAAAGTTGTTTAAAATTTGTTGTTCTTGTTGTTGTTTAAAATTTGGTATTTGGGGTGATAACAATGGGTTTGCTTGATTACGGTAGTTTGCGAAACCGGAATTGGGGATGGTTTGTGATTGTAGCGTCGAAGGTGTGTTTACGTTTGTCGGGTAAGCGTTTGAAGACGATTATTATATTTTACGATTTTGAGATTATAGATGAAATGTATATAAAGATTGAATGAGACTGAGAAATTGTGTGATTTTTTTTGTTAAGTTATTGTTGTATTTATAGGTGAAATGGTTTGAAAAAAAAAGTTAAATTTTATAAAAGTTTATGTTATATAGCCGTTTAGGCAAAAAAAAGTTGAATCTTTAAAAAAAAAACTTTTTACTGTTGGGAAAAGAAAAAAACAAAAAAAAGACAAATCATCAACGAGCCGTTGATAAAACAACGAAGGCGAGAACGAGCCCCTACAGCTAGTATTCTCTATGCTATAATAGCTAAAGTTAGGGGTTAAAGTAAAAAAAAAAACATAATATTTGAAAAACAAAATAGCGGTGGTGGTTGATGTTTACGGAGGTGATGATGGTGGTGGTAATAGCGGGTGTTACAGAGGTTGTGGTGGTTGATGTTTACAGAGGTGTAGTGGCAGGGTAGATCTCAAGAATTTGGATGTGTTGTGTATAATATAAAAATAGGTCCTAAAAAATAATAAAATAAAAAAGAGAGGTACAAAACTAGAACTTTGAAACCACTTATGACACTCGATAATGATAATGATTGTGGATGAATTTTTTTTTTTTTTGTTAGCGTGACATCCAGAATTATAATTGAGAGGTTTTTTTTGTATAATGATGATTGTGGATGATTGTGAGAGATATGGACCCCAGTTGATTTTTATTTTTTGAAAACATGTAAATAAGATAAAGAGTAAATTACATAGATCGTCCCTAAGGTTTATATCGAATTACGGTTATCGTCCCTAAGTTTAAAAAGTTGCATGGTATGTCCCAAAGTTTGGAGTAATTATGGATTTCGTCCCTATTTTTGACGTCCGTCTAATTTACCGTTAGGGTTCCCTCACGTGTTAAACACGTGAGGGGTATTTTCGTCTTTTTGCACTTTTCACCTACCTTTCTCCTTCTTCCTCAAAAATCCAAAAATCAAAATCAAAATAAATCAAAATCAGATTCATAATCCCTTATACAATCAAAATTGAATCATATCATATTTCCAAATAAATCAAAATCAGATTCAATTGAATCAAAATTGAATCATTAATCCCTTATTCTTCAATCCTCAAGATCCACCCACCGGAAAAGGAAAGATCCACCCACCGGAAAAGGAACCGTCACAAACATTAAAGAACCGTCGTGACTGCAAAACTTGTCCTTTGCCACCGGCGGATTTCGGAGGTTGTTTTTCCGGCGGATTTCGGAGGTTGTAGCGGGGTAAATGGTTATGGCGGCAGTAGCGGCGGATTTCGGAGGTTGTTTTTCCGGCGTGGTGGTGTAACAGAAAACAACATGCAGTGAACGAAAATTGGTATTAGTAAACTGAAACTGTTTAAGGGGATAAAAACCAAATACAAAGAAAACAGATTGTAGAGATGGCTAGACGAGCGTGTTAACGGGTCAAAACATGTTTGGGTTAAACTGAGTTCGTTTGTATACTGTACGAGTTGAGTTGAAGCACAGGCACTTTGTTGTCCCTTTTTAGATTCTTTACAAATACCGAATATCATTAACAATTGTTAGAAAAAAATAGATTAACAGATCGCGGAACAGATCGGTGGTGGTGGTGTAACAGATCGGTGGTGGTGGTGTAACAGATCGGTGGCGACGTCGGTGGTGGTGGTGTAACAGATCGGTGGTGGTGGTGTAACGTCGTTGTTAGTGTGTGTGTGTGTGTGTGTGTGTGTGTGTGTGTGTGTGAGTGTGTGTGTGAGTGTGTGTGTGAAGGGGTGTTTGTGTAAGCTTATTTTCATAGGGTTTATTTTATTTTGGGGAAGAAGACTGCAAAAAGACGAAAATACCCCTCACGTGTTTAACACGTGAGGGAACCCTAACGGTAAATTAGACGGACGTCAAAAATAGGGACGAAATCCATAATTACTCCAAACTTTGGGACATACCATGCAACTTTTTAAACTTAGGGACGATAACCGTAATTCGATATAAACCTTAGGGACGATCTATGTAATTTACTCTAAGATAAATATAAATTTTTATTAAAATAAAAAAAATACAAATTATTAAAACTAAAAAAATACTAAAAGCTAAATCATCCCATATTTTTTTTTGAATTTTTATTTTTCGCTCTCGATCCACTCCGCTTGTGCTTGTTGCATCCCCTCCGTGCTTTGTTAAACAAACAACATATCGTCTCTTCTTACACTTGTATAAGCCGTCTCTTTTTGAACTATTAGTGTTTTTTTTTTTTTTTGGCGACATCTTTTTTTGTTTTTCTAAGTTTTTTAACTGTGCAACAATCGCTCCACAAAATGCCAACGACGAAGATTAAGCCTTTTCGGATGCGTCAGATGATTCTTTTCTTTTACTTCCTCTTTGTTTTCCGCGAGGTCGTTCATTTCGATCATCCGCGAAAATATCATCCGAAATATCAACGTCTTCAAGGTTGACGGTGGTAACTGGAGTTTCTATTTTGGTAAAACACGTCATTTGTTATGTTCTCTCCAAATTCCCACACCGTCGTTTGCCTAAAATACCCACCCTCCGTGTCAAAAGTACATTTCACGAGCCGTGTTTAAAACCTTTGAATCATCGGACCCGCTACCCCGAAGTCGTAAAGCCTCCGAATGGTGGCTAATAAAATTCTTTACCGCGCCACTCATTGTCGTGAACTTGCTATTCATGGACTCCTTGTTTCTCTCCACCAAACCTTGCCCCTTAGCTTGTTCGTAGTAACCCGACACAATTCGTCTCCAAAATCTTTTGTTCGGTTGGTTGTTGGTGATATCAGAATCTTCAGAAATGTGACACCACATCTTCGCTAAAAGTACTTCCTCGGGCGTGGACCATGCCACATTTTTTCTTTTTTGGCTTAGATGTTCCAGGTCGTTGCATTTCTTCGATTACGTCTTCAGTTTCTTGAACAATTTCTTTGGTTTTTTGAACAATGCTTTGTGATTGTTGAAGTGGAAATTGTGATTGGTTTGGTAGAAACTGTGATTTTTGCGGTAAAAATTGGATTGTTGTTGTTGTTGCAACAAAAGTTGTTGATGCATAAAAAATTGATCGGGGTTGAACATGGCTTGGGGTTGTTGTTGTGATTGTTGCGAAAAAAAAGTGTTTAAAATTTGTTGTTGTTGTTGGTTAAAATTTGGTATTTGGGGTGATAATAATGAGTTTGCTTGATTATGTAGTTTGCGAAACCGGAATTGGGGATGGTTTATGATTATGGCGTCGAATGTGTGTTTGCGTTTGTTTGGGGAGCGTTTGAAGACGATGAAGACATTTTTACGATTGAGAAATGTATGGGATTTAGATTATAGATGTAATATATATAAAGATAAATTGAGATTGAGAAATGGTGTGATTTTTTGGTTAAAATGAGGATGTATTTATAGGTGAAATGGTGTTTGATAATATATATATATATATATATATATATATATATATATATATATATATATATATATATATTCAATATATATTTTTTCGACCATTAGTGTTAAATTTTTTATTTTTTTTTAAATTCTGCCGTTTGATAAAAAAAAACCGACTGTTGTCGAGACAACGAGCCCCGAGAATGACGCCTATAACGAGCGATTTCGATATGATAACGAGGGAGGCGCTCGTTGTCACCTCCACAACAAACTGACAACGAGACAACAACTAGTCTATACCGAGTACTCTTAAATTTTTAGCTCTTCACCAATAGAGATGAGTATTTTTTGTTTTAAAATTCAATTACTATTGATATATTTTTTAAATTTTGGGCTTCTTTCGAACCTGGGTCCGGGTTGTCGCTCCTTCTGCAATACTTGAGCGTGGCACGTGTGGTGGTTGGTGTTGAGAGAGGTGAAGATTAAAATACTTGTTTTTTCAATTTGTCAGGGATCAAATTGTAACCAAAGATACAATTTTGCTAATTAACTCTTTAGTAATTGTAAATGATATATGAGTGTTAATAAAAACGGCTCTCGAAATTGTGGCTAAAATAAAAATATTTTAAAAGACGGGGCTTAAAATCTTGTACCCCATACAAATAGGAGTTGACATCATAAATGTAAAAGTCGGGTTTTATTTATTTATTAAGATACAACGAAATAATATGTGTCTAACTCTTTTAATCACATTTCTAAGGACTGTTGTTATCAAAACTCATGATATATATATAGTAATAATAATATGCAGTGGCGGATCCGGACATGTACGACATGTGAGACCGAACAGGGACATCATATTTTTAGGGCATCCGATTTTTACGTGCTTAGTATAAAAAATTAATTTAAAAAAATACATATTAGTCTGAATAAGTCCTTAAGCGTAATCATTCATTAATTTTGTTCAATAAATTTACTAAAAATGGCAGACACACGTGACTTTAATTTACTCTATCACGTTTGTTTTATTATTTTCACTTTTAAGGGTCTCCTATATCAATACTGAATCGGGCCATCCAAATTCATTTATCGACCCATATAATATGCGACATAGTTTTTAACAAGGTGATGAAAGAACAATACAAACAAGATAATAAATAAATGAAATGAAAGTATGAAAAATGAGTAATGATATACCTTTCTAATTCATTCTTCTATAAATCTTCTAACTATAAGGTAGATACATTTAGAAAAATCAATAGATGAAATTAGGAAAAAGAATTAGTAAAATCTACATGTAATATTCATATGATCATTTTCCATGAAGAATAGCAACAAATAGTGTGGTTGTCACGGTAATTTACAAATGCGGTCTTGTATTCACATATTTCCCTTGGATCATATGACGTATCCTTTTTCACCTCGCTAAAGACCCCCACACGCACCTCATCAGGATGCTCCCTTTGGTTTTAGTGAAAAGTTGTTGTCAAACGACTTAAACTTTTACGAAAATAAAAGTTATTTTATCCTTCGGCATAAATACTTACTTACTTTACCCATTTCAAACCAAAAACTCATCTATCTTTTTCACATATCTTCTTCACATTGTTAAAAAATGTATTCATCTTTATCTTTATTCTCGTCTTCCGAAATCATCAACTACTTTTCATGATCTTATATTGTCAACATATGAAGTAGTCGTAATAGTTTTACATCAGATTTCACGTCGTCAAATTATTTTTGTCCCACTTGAGCCATTGGGTACCCAAATCAACTACACCAATGGGTTTCCAATCTCACGTAAAATTAAAAAAGATTTTATGTTTTATCGCACTTGGACCACTGGATAACAAGTACATTCTATATATCCAAATCATTTCACGACGCTCAAACAACTTGGGCCACGTTGATTGGTAATCGGTTGGTGGAGGTGAGTCGGTTACCAAATGACTCAAGTGAGACAACGAAAGCACAATGATTCTCAAATAATAAAAATGAAACTAAGTATGTATATTTTAGACAAAAACTCACAAATAAACTTATTGTAAAGCACACCAGTCCAACCTACTAGCTAAGGCGTTCGAATGTTTTTTTGTTCATTGGATTTGTGTTAGATTCTAGTCTTTTCTTTTTTCTTTTCTTTTCTTTGTACTTGCATTTTACCTATAAAAATACATTTGTCCTATATGCTTGTTCATTCTTTCAATTACACTTATTACATTATAATTTATAAAGATTTTTTATTTTTTATTTTTATATAAAACATTTACATTTACGAAATAAAAAATTCATTAATATAAATATATATATTCAATAAAATCAACTTAAATAAGAAAAAAAATATATTTTTATATATTATGTACACTAGAATAAAATTTAAAAAATCTTAAAAATAACATTTAATATAAATCTTCTTCTTCTTCTTCTTCTTCTTCTTCTTCTTCTTCTTCTTCTTCTTCTTCTTCTTCTTCTTCTTCTTCTTCGATACTCACATGCAAAAATTTTATTTTTTTTCCTTCATCTTCTTTATTGCTAAATCTTCAAAATCAATAATCAATATTTATCTTAATTAAATTATTTTATATATGTGTATGTATAAATATGGAGAAAGAAGAAAATGAAGAGAAAAAAAAATACTTGATCCTGCGCCATCCGTGAAATGCAACCACCATAGAGCAGGCCATGGTGGTGCCATGGGTTGTGTCATAACGCGATGGATAACAACCTGGCTGCATACACTCTAATAATGAATCATAAACAAAAAATGCATAAAATAAAGTAGTATATTTTATGTTAAATTATTAAATGTTATGGAAATATATGTGCATGGTTAATACATTTTTATTTAATTATATAATTTAAATGTTATAACAAATAAATATGGAAACATAATTTGAGAATTGAAGCTAAGATAAAGCCAAGTGAGTGGGGGGAAATATTCAAAAGTGACATGCTAAGATAAATCGCAAAGTATACGTGTGGTCCAGGTCCAACATTCCTACTTATGCTATGAATATTACTAAAAGCCAAATATGGGAGAAATAGTATATGGTTTTGTTTGTTTGTGAATTAACAATTTTTAAAACTTTTTCATTTTTGTTGATAATTCGGATGATATTCGTTTCTTCTTATTAAATGTTTATACTTTCAATTCTAGCTTGACGATATATGGGTGACGTTTAAAAAGACAAATACGGCTCTCTATCTAATCGAAAATTAATCGAAAAACTTTACTATATGTTTTACATAAGATGTAGTTCTTTAATAAGAAAATGTTAAAGTGTTTGCTATGTTTTTTCTTTATATTATATAATATAATATGAATCATGATAATCATGCTATGAAAATAAAATCAACAGTGTTGTATCTTAAGAAAACTGAAAAAGGAAATGTTTGCCACTAAACCTGGTTAACTGTTACACTCAATATGCGGTCGTAGATAATGCTTGCAAAAAATGTCATGAGCCGTCCATTTATGGTTGTCTAATTCTTATGTTCATTTTTATCTATAAAATCGAAATGAATAGATGGTTTTTGGGTTTTAAAGTTCAAGAACAAACATTATAGATAATCTATATCTGTATTACTTTTGTTAGTCTTTAGCTAGTGTAAAATAATTATTTATTAATCATATTTAAATGACTAGTTAGTATGATTAAAGTGTTAATAGCTTAAAGTAGATAGCAAATTATTTTAAAGATTTAGTTAATCTGATAAATTTCTCTTACAATATAGATAAAATAATATTGCCAAACCTAATATACAATAAATATGATGAAAAAGTAAAAATTTTAGTGAAAAAGAACAAAAACATTATATATTTTATTATTATAAGTTTAACAATAGATGCGATATTACTAAACACTATGGTTTAGTAATATTCATATACTCAAATTAGATGAAAATAAAAGGTTAAAAAAAGATATTTGAAGCCTGATAATAACAAAACAGAAAGAAACAAAGGTATCTCTACACCAAAACTAAATAAAATACACGAATTACAATAATCCTTATTAATAATGAAAAATTACAAACCAATAATTTCAACGTAATAGCGGTTATTTGGAGGAAAAGAAGTACCTTAATATATATTGAAAAAAATGGGTTATTATTAATCTTTTTAAAAAAATGTGTTATAATTATTTTTTCGGAGATAATGGGTTATTATTAATTGTTTATGAAATAATAAATTGTTGATATTTTAGTTAAACAAGTTTTTTCATACCTCGGCTTCATTCCGGATTAAAATACATTTTATCTCAATTTTAATTTGTTTATATTATTATGATTAGATAATGATAAAGACAAATAAAACATATTATTTTAAAATTGAATGAATAAATATTACATGGTACCTTTGTTTTGGTTGATATGTGTTTAAAAATGCTAAAGAAATATGTAGACCATCTTGAAAGGTAAAAGTAGAGTAAAATTTATCATGAAACTCTATATTTCTAAAATTTAGTTGGTTTACCAAACTAAAATTGAAAATCTCATCTTAAGAAAGGAAAACGATAATAATTTACTTAATTTCTAACCTAGAAAATCTAATAAACACAAATAAGTAAGGAAAAGATAATATTGCTCTTAAAAGACTATTTATTAGCTTAATTATTTGCAAATTAATATTTACATATATTATTTACTCGCGCTTCGATCTTTCATTCAATCTTTCATTTATTTTTCTTTTAAACAAAAATTTATGTTCCATCTCTTTTACTTCCAAACAATTTATAGTAACTATATTAGTAATACAATAATTATAAAAATAAGAATAATGATCGTAAAATAATAATAATAATAATAAATATGAATCGTAAGCATAAATAATAAAATGAAGAAAATAACAAAATAAAATCAAAACATGAATCTAAGGCTAAAGAAAAATGTGGGTAATAAGATTTGAAATTAGGACCAAGGCTTTGGCAAATCATAGACTTACCACTAAGGTAGGTGGTCCTAAGTTAAAGATTTTAGTTTTAAAATATATAATATAAAAATAAAAAAAACACTATTCACTAGTTTTTGTTTCGTAATTGATAATAAGTAGTAATAGTAATTGTGAAGACTATTAATTATTTCTTGGAAGAAATAAGAAATTTAAACTATTACGAATTGGAAAAATCAAGGGTTGTAATTGTTTCTTTTGGAAGCGTAAGGGGTTATTTTAAATTGTTTAGAGATCTTTTAATGGAAGGGCGGAGATTTTTAGTTAAATATTATATAGTTAAATTGATTAAGAAATAAAAAAAAAAAGAGTTAAAAAATCGTTTGCAACAAATGGCTAAACTAACTTAATAATACTATAAATGAAGGCTTCTATTATTATTTATCATTAAAGGTGTTTTAGTTTCAAATAAATAATTTAACAAATAAATATATTTAATTAAGAAGAAAAAAAATGCATCATCTCCCTCACTTTATTCCCAATCACCTCCAACTACCACCATAACATAACCACCACCTTCGACTATCGTGTTCCATCGTCGATTATCACCTCCGGCCACCGGCTACCACCACAACCACCACCTTAATAGTGATGCCTTGTTTGATTTGAAAGTTGTTTATTTGTAGGCCAAAGTCGGATGACGTGATGTTATGTTAATGGTCTTAATAAACCGTCTATTTTCTTATGCATTTTGTCTTTTCGAAGACCTAGGGCCTTTGACAACCACGTTTCGAGTTCGTTTTGAGTTGGCTTCATTATCATTTGGCATATCATAAGGGTAAATAGTAAGTGTACTATCATACTTGTTCTTTTATACTTTCCATGTGAAAGTCTTCTCTTTGTTGACCCGCTTGGTTCGTATAGTGTTTTTGATACGTAATCACAACGGAAGACTATAATAAAGATAGTGTTAATTGATTTAGACGTATAAATCAATTAACGAATGATAACATAATCAAGACCTATTGATTTGTTATCGAATCAATATAAAGCGATCTAGAATTGAAACAATGGTGAATTGAAGCAACAATTCAAAAGAAAAAGGTAAAACCTTCTTAGTAATCGAAATATATGATCATAGGTTTGCAAATTCTTTACAATAAATAAGAAAAGAAACTAAACCCTAAAACAGAAAAAGGCTAGTGATAAAAGTCCGTTTTTTTCGCTAAAGTCCCACTGCGCCGCAGTGGAAGTTTATGCGCCGCAGCGGGAATGATCTAGAACAACTTCGAACCGAAAACACCCTCACTGCGCCGCAGTGAGGCTTCAGCCTGCATCCAAAAATATGCTAACTTCTAGTTGCGTCGCAGTGAGTCACGAGAGCGAAATCTTGAGCCTAACAACCTTCCCAAGTCACCAAACAAACCTCCTTAGCCATGGTTCCTTCATATGCCTTATTACCAATCATAAGTATTATCTCTTGACCATCCGCAACCGTAAAAGTTTTTAAAGGAATTAGAATCTCTCAAATGAACTGGAATCTAAGAAATTGGAATCCGCATTTATAAAAAGTTGTAATGTTTGGTTGAAAGAATTCAACGGAATTCCGTTTTCAATTTTTACATCATTCAATTTGATTTGTAAATCTTTCACATTAAATGAAATTTTGTAACATATGTCTGATGAAAAACTTATAAGGTTTATGAGAGTTTAATCTAATATTTTTCGTTGGTCGAATTTTTTCTGTGAAACTTATTTAAAATAAATATAGACTTCTAAAAAATAAGTTGTTTCAAATACCTTTTAAAAGTATTTTGAGATTATATAATATGATAATTTATATAATTACCCCTCATTAAATTTATCACTTTTAGTTATTATTACTTTATATTATTTTTATTTTTAATTTAGAACTTCAAATACATTTTCGAACACATCTACTAAAAAAGTTGACGGTTATATTTAAATGGTAAGATTTGTTTGAAAGAAGTTTTAGTAAACTGGTTTGAATTCCATATAATTGAAAATCTTGAATTTGTTAAGAAACTGAAAGGAATTCTGAATTTTACAATAAAAGAAATCTTATAGAACATGAATTTAGAATTCCAATTTATTTCAATTTCCATTAGATTCTCTGAACCAAATGAAAGCTAAGAGAATAAAGTGTTGGTGTTACTGAGAATATTTGTATATTAAACACATTTTTTTAGTTTTAAATGTTTATGTAGAGTTGTTTGCCAAGTCTTTTTACTTTTAATGTCTCATATTGATCTTCGTACTTTGACTTTTAATGCATGATTTTCAGTGCCCATAAATCTTCTAACATAAGAAGTAAATTGGGTTATTGATGGTAAGTTATCAATGTAAGCTTAGGTAACATTGTTTACATGCACTTGCTAGTTACCACTTACGAGTGGACATTTTAGTAATTACTTTATCCTTTTTTACTATCAATTATTAAGGTGATTTGCAAGTAAATAGTAACCTTTGTGGTGTTTATTTGTATAATTCAATTTTAACCTTTGTTTGTTATTATTTTCAAACTTTTTTTATAATATATTGTTTTAGTTTATCCACTTACACCTCCTAAGAATTACTTATATTTTACACCTCAACTTATTTTTGTATAGCATCACTGCCCATATCCTTTGCAGGCGTTCTCGGTTGGATCATCAAGTCAATCCTTCGCATTTTCATGTTTAATTTGGGTTTTCTTATCGAATACCCCGAAGCAAAGCGTGGGCAATAAAGCCCTCGATACTAACAAATCCTAAAATCCTAAGATTTTTGGGAGTTACATTCCGTCATAATGACGATCTTATTATCGACTTTATGGCTTGATAAAGACCTCGACCTCGACTTTGTTGGCAATTGGGTAATCCTTGTATTCGATCTTATCGACCTCGTTCATGGTCTATTTAGTCTTATATCAAACCTAGACATTTATCACGACGCTACTATTGAGTTTGTGATCGGTACCGACTTCGTTTCAGCCTCATGGATGTGCTTCTCCCTTATTATCGGGTTTGTGGCCTACATCAACATTGTTTTACATTTGAGCATTCAAGATCTTACACGTGAAATGTGGGGTTATGTTTAACATATTGGCTTATTATAAAGTTATTAGGGCTTCTATATTTTAATTTTTTTAAGAGCTTCTTTTAGGCTTGCCCCTGTTAGATAGTAAGATAGTGAGATAGTTTGAATAATACAATATTTATTCTTCGTCTTTTTTTTATGAATTAATAGGAACAATATGGTTGTCAAAGTGAAAAGTTAAACTCTCACATCAAAGGTTGGATTCTAATTGGCTACATTTTTACCGAAAACAATTAGCAACTTAAAATGAGTCGTTTAGTAAAAAGAAAGTCGACAATCATAACACAGTAAAATAATGTTGGTTAAAAGCATCAACTTTACACCATCTTATATTTTATTTATACATTTTCTGTCAATTTCAAATAACATACAATAACTTGATATATATTATTTTTAATGATTTCAAAATAGTGATAGAATTATATTTAATTTTGATGACTTGATAAGGCGTGGATGGATTACATATGCAAAGAGCACCAACCAGATTTGTGATAAGAAGATATTGAGAAAGTGGAATTTGGTCCAAAAGCATAAATGGCATATCTCAAACTCGACTTGCCCATTCTAAAGGTGTTACCACTGTATCAATTATCTTAATTTAAATTCAAGCTTTTCGCTTTAAAAATTAAACTAAAATAAAATAAACTAATCTATCATCTTAACTATATATAAATTATTTGAAGTTTTTGTTGAAATTTAAGTAGTAAAATTACTAAAATACCATTTAATTTACATTTAATATATTTAAATATCAACCAATATTTTCTTACTTGATGTTTCATATTTAATAATGTCACCAAAACTTAAATTCAAATAAAACTTATATTACAATTTAGATAATTAACTTACACCTAATTATGCTAACTATTAAAATAATAAAAGTAAATTCTAATATAATAGTACTAAACTACTAATAATAAACTTTTTCTTTTATAAATAATTGACTTATGTTTAGAAAAATAAAATATATGCTAATAATAATTTTTTTTCCTTATAATAATCGGCTTGTGTTTAAAAAGTTGACTTAAATATATTTTTAGAACTTTTTCAAATATAAAACGACATAATTATTGAAATTTAGAGTCAAGAATAAGCAATAATACAATTTCTCTAACATAAAAAGTTTCAATAATTAATATACCTATTCTCACATGTAATACGATAAATGAATCGAACGAATACAAACAAGATTTGTTTGTGTTCAATTGAATAAATTTAACAGAACAAATAATCAAATACGAACACATTTTTAAAAACAATTTTGTATTCAATGTCGTTTATTAGGAATTTAATTTGTTCGTTTGGATGTTAAACCTACATAAACGAATACGAATAAATATACACAACCTAAATTATTTATAAAAATAATTATCTAAATTATAAGGAATTTATACACAACCTAAATCTTTAATATATAATAAAAGAGGGACCTTAAATGCCACTTGGCGCGATAAGGTCCCTTAGATGGATAAACATATTTGATCTCAGCCGTTACATCAAATCGATGATGTCATCAAATACTATTTCCATTTTGCACCCTTTTACAATACATAATTACATTATCTATTTAATTCTATCTCCACTAAAATAAAAAACATAATTCTAATTTAGTTATAAAATCGCTCAATTAGTACTATTATTTACCTTATTATTATTCTAAAATTTCCTACTACAAAAGATCATAACATGTGTATAAACGTAGAGGTGTATATGTTATAAACGTAATGGTATATATGTTATTATAACTATAAGCAACATTTGTATAAACGTAAAGGTATATATGTTATTATACGTGTAACATTGTCTTCTCATAATAACTTAAAATCTGCATAAAACACACAGTTTACGATCAAAATTTTATTTTGTCCGCGTTATCGCGGGACAATAATCTAGTTATTCATATAAGAAGGATTCTTCAACAATATCTTTTTTTAGAGAATCTTTCTAGAAAAATAGATTTTTCCGGAAAAAAACGTAGATGTATTTTTTTTGTAGATGTATTTTTCTAATTTTATAAAAAATGCATCTACTTATTTTCAAATATGCATCTAATTTATGGATAAAAATGCATCTTATTATTAATATTACAAAAAAACTGAGTTAAAATGTACCTTATCTTTAAAATACATCGACTTTTCTAAAAAAAAATGCGTCTACCGAAAAAATGTATCTAAGTTTATAAAAATAAAAAATTTCATAAAATGATTCTAGATGTTATATTAGGATGATTTTCCGAAATAGTTTTAAAAAAAACATTTTTTTTACTATTTTTAAATTAATTTTGGAGTGTTCCTACCGGTATGTATTTTAAGTATGAAGTGAAGCGGAACCTCACCAAATATATATATATATATATATATATATATATATATATATATATATATAAAAGAAGAAAAAATAAAAAAACATATACTTATTTTAATACGATCGGTGCGAATAATTATAATTTTAGAGTTATAAATCGTTGGATAAAGTTGTTTTCAAGTTATGTATGTCAAACTTTTTTACTAAAAAAATAATAAATCGGGTCTAGTACTATTTTTACTAAATATTCTATTGTAAAAGCTACAAGCTACGTACTAGAATCATCCTTAACCATAACTTTATATCCTAACCTTAGTATGTAAAACTTTGACACTTAGCAATAAGTTATTTGTGAACCAAAAAGGCTACTTTGTGGACTATAGTTAATAACTATTATTTTATTTCAAAAGTATCGTTTTAATATTACATCTTCACAATAATTTATAAAATGTTCTTTTGAATATAAATTTCTTTTGTAAACCGAGAGAGGAAATATGAAAATACTTGGTTTAACAAAAGTATTTGCAGTTGTGAGTTAACATTTTATTAATTTAGTGGGGTATTTAACTAGGATTAAATGTAATTGTAGCATTAATGTATAAAATATCAAATACATCAATAAATAAAAACCTAAACCTTGACACATATAACAATGCCATCACATAAATAAAAACTAATCAACCTCGTTTCATACATAAAACACAACAAAAACGTAAAATGAAAACCTAATTTGATCGTAATAAACCACACACGTCGAGAATTTCATAAAAGAGTAGCAATTTCCTTGTGGGTCTCCTTCATCTCATTCGACGCCCCTTCAAATAAACTTTCAATGTTTGTGTTACTACCATGAACACCATGAAGTTCATTACCTAACGAAATGGTTATATTTATCTCTCTTTTATTCTTAAATAGTTATCAATTAGGAAAGCAAGACTTGTTTTGTCTACTCAGTCTCTATGCACCTTATGATATTGATTTAACCATCTCGTTTTCTAGTCACATCTTTAATTTATATAGTTTATCATCCATTCAAACTTAATAGTCGTCTAAAAACGTTAAAAGTGTTGAAAAAGTTATTGACGAAAGAGTTTTTTAATCAACTTTTTACACGCTCAATTATATGTATAAGTTCTATTGTATCATTGAATGTCGTGTTATCTTTGAAAAAACCTTCGAACTATCATGCGTTCAAAACAGTGTTAATATTATTCAAATATAGATTTTCAAAGTAAAGCATTTGTTAAGTTGTAAGTTTGTCCCACATCGATGAGGAAAAAAAACCTTAAACGTGAACACCCTTAAACATCATAAATGTTGGGAAGAGTATAATTTATATGAATCGGAGAGATACAAGTGAAAAGAATTTATTTAACTTTTCAAATTCATACCCGGACTTTTGAAAAGGCCGAACCCCCTTATGAAAGGTCGTCTCTAAGATACATTTCGTTTGTGTCCTGATGTGTCAGTGAATGCATATGAACTTAATATTCGTGTTGTTTAAGTAGTAGGCCTTTCTCATGTTTTACTAGTCATTAGTCGGTACTAGTAGTCACAAAGAAATAATATTAACAAGGGGGAAACATAATTTTTGTTTATGGGTGCTTGATGACGTGGAAATACTCCACATCCACATATCAATGGTAACTTTTATGACCACTATCTTTTTTATGATAAAGGAAAATATAAATGATTATTGTAAATAACTTTTGTTATGACTATTTTAATTATAGAAAATGGGTTTTTATAATATATAAATATTTCGTTGAAAAAACTACGTGAAGCAACATTTCCAATAATAGAAAACCAACTTAATACACGTTTAACAAAACAAAATATTTAAGTTTATTAAATTCATCTTTAAGTTTAAAAGTACCTTTGTTTCAATTTATTAACCAAAAGTCATTCGTTATGATTTATAAACTTTTTAAATATTAATATGATAATTTATACTATTATATAAAGCATATTTAACTTTTTATTTTAAGAGTTTTATTTTAAAAAAAAATATTAGCCATTACTTTTATAAATTAATCTCAATCATTTAAATTTTAAATAAAAAAAAAATTAATAAATAAGTTTTGTAACATAAAGATAATTTAATAAACTATTACATAATTTAATACATAGTCTCTTGTTGCAACTTAATATGAAAAAACAAAAAACAAAATGATGATACTGTACATATTAGTTAATTTATAATAACTATATTAATAAGATTTATAACCTTTAGTTAGAATAATAAACACTTAGCATATGTTTGGTAAAATTAACTAGTAGCTGGAGCTAGTAGCTTGTAACTGAAGCTGAAAGCTTGAACTTATATTTAAAGCCGAAAACTTGAGCTTTTATTTTTTGTAAAGATAGTTGAAGTTGCTTAATGTAATGACTAAAAAAATATATAATAATATAATAAGACAAATTTATAAGGAGCATTTATGTAATTTACTATCATATAAGTTCAAACTATTTTTTTAAGCTACTTGAAGTAGCTTATTCGTTAGAAGTTTATTTTTCAAATAAACCTAAAATAAGTTACAACCAAACAAGACTTATTTATCAAGCCCCAAATAAAATTCGATTAAGCCCCAAATAAGCTTGTGCCAAACATAGCTTTGAATTAATAATTTTCAAAAGATTAGGTTGTCATATAAAGTTAAAAATTTAGTTAAAATAATTTTTAAATAAAGTTAGCTAATTCAAAACACCTAATAATAATAATAATAATAATAATAATAATAATAACTATTATTATTATTATTATTATTTGAAACATGTTCTCCCATTTTTATCTAGAGAAAGAAATGCATTAACATCAACTTTCTTTTGATAAGATTGATTGATGTTACCGTCCTATTTTGTTTCTTTGTCGATGCTAGTGCAACAATTCATGTACTGCGGTCGTGTGCTAATATCTTTGAGAAAACATATCTCAAAAATTGTTGCTTTGGTCCCATATCTTGAAAGGGACGACGTTGAAAGAAAATTCAATATTCATGATCAGTGGTGAATACTGGAATTCAAAACTATGAGCAAAAATAATTTACGACTGATGTAATTTATAGATTTTGAATGGGCCATTTAATAAAGATTAAACGAAAAACATAATAATACTATAGAAAATATATAAAATTTAATATTTTATGGATGGGTCATGACCAATCATGACCTCCATATAGCTACTCATGATAAGAAAAATATATCGTCACTAACAATGTAAGGTCTTTTCTTTCAATTGATAGTATGTTTGTGCCTTTGTGCAATGGATGAGAAATTGAGAAGGTAATGGAATAATACATAAAAATATAATGAACAAAAAATATATTTGTATGTGTTGCTTTGAAATTTCAAGTACGATCTTATAACTTAACATAATATGGTCACTGATAATATATCTATATATTGTTTAACAATAAGCCTCAAGTTCGCACACTACAAGATCGTCACTTATATAAATATACAAACATATATAGGAGCGGAGTAAGGATTTTGTATTAAGGAGACCGTAGTACGCGACGAAACTTTTGTAAGTGACGAAATTATGTATTCGCGTTGGATAAGTCATAGGGGCTCTGATGTAATTTATTAAAAATATTACATATAAATTTGGCTTGTTAGCGGCCCGAGCATGCACTAGTTTCCATACAAAATAATCAATTATTTTATAATTTTATGTAGAATGATAATCTCTATAAATAGTGTATTAGCCAAGGTCCAAGGAAAACAATAGTGACAAAACTTACAAAATTTCAAACAATTCACGATATATATCGTTCCGTTCATTTATTCAAGTTTAATATAATATACTTCCAAAGTGAATGTCCCTTCAATTTATACCTTTTCTGTATTAATGAAAAGATTATGACAAATTTTATCTAGCATATCGTAGTAATGATGAATTCGATGGAATATGGATATATTTTATCCAAATTATTTATCACGCAATTCTAATTAATTTGGAATCAGTTTATTAAAAAAGAAATCAATTGATTTATCATTGTATCTTGAAAAAATATATCATAGTAAGTTTCAGCACCATTTGAATTACTTAAAAGTTCATTGACTTTTAAAAGTTACTTAAAGTTTTATTGGAGATAAGAAAGTCACATTAATTAAAAAATTATAATAAGAAAATGAACATTCACAAAATAAAAGAAAATGAGAAACGACAAATTCGGTTAATTTACATATAGAGTATGATTTGACAACAAGTTTATCAGAGTTTGTCTTTAATATTTTCGAAAAAATAAGGTTGTGTTTAGATGAAGAAAACTATGAGTGTTTCTAGAAAAAATTTCAAGGAAAACATAGAAAACAGAAAACGTGTTCAAATGTGATTTTTTCTAAATGATTTTCCATGAAAACAGAAAACTCAGTTTTATAATTTATATTACACTTAGAAAACTCAATTTTATAGTTTTTCAACTATTTTCCATTTCTAAAATGGAAAACTCTTTCTGTTTTTCATTTGAAAACTAAACATGTTTTCAAACTTTTTAAAGGTTTTCTAAACAATTTTTTTTTTCCATTTTCCTGAAAACTAAAAATGAAAAATTAGAAAACGTTTTATATAACTAAACGCAACCTAAACTTCTTAGTGAAAAATATGCCTCATTTATATAGTAGAACTTTTAATTTTATTTTAAAAAACAAACTTTAAAATAAAAATATGCCCTATATTTATTACTATTATACAAAGAAGTGATTATGTCAAACTATCAAACCACCGTCATACCCTCCATGTTATAGTTACATCCATCGGTTTTATTCAATTTTAATAACAATTATTTATCACATATTCAATACTAAATGTGATTATATTACATTATTCAAAATTATATAGAAAATGACGCTTGATTATATTGTGAAAAAAGTTGTAGTGCCTTTTTAGTGCTCATTTCCGTGGTCGTCGTAGGCCCATTTCATGTCGTTATGGAAAAGTTCGATGTTTATTTACATATGATGACGGGTTTTTGTCTTTTCAAAAATGACTAATTGCAAATCATCGATCTTTGATAATCATATTAAGATATTAATTATTTTTACGTTGTTTCAGCCTACAAGATCTTCTTAGAACTTGTGTAGTACGAGTGTTTAACAAGTAAATAACAATAATTGATGTGGTTGCTTGAACTTGTTTTCCCTTTTAAGGGGTGTAACCAAGGTTCTAAATAACGCGTCATGGCGTGAGACGTGACCTTGACGTTACGAAAATATGTAAGGCGTCGTTGTTAGGCATGGCGTCCAAAAAACGTGAAAAGGCGCGCCATTACGAGCTTTAACGAGTTATTTCTTAAAAATTTTGTAACGCGTTATGGAAAAAAGAACTAAAAAAAACTTAAAAACTGTTAAAATAATTTTATAATGACTATAAAGATTCTTTGATTATAAATTTGTGACTATATCTTATAATAGATGTATATTAAAATTTAAAAACATTGAATTTTGTTTAATTGGTTACTATATTTAGATCAGATGTATATTGAAATGTAAAAACATTGAATTTTTGTTAATTTATTGTTTATTGGTAGACCTTAATAAGAGTAAATATATATACAATTATATATAAAAATTCTAAAATTCATTAAAATTTTGCCGCCTTGTCACGCCTTAGAAAACGTCATTTCTCGTCATGTCTTACAAAGCTTGAGGCTTTATCTCGCCGCCACGTCACGCCTTACGTTATTTACAACCTTGAGTGTAACTAAAGTTGACATGTATGCTTTTTATTTGCTTTTCCTTTCATTTTTCATCTATATCTTTATTATGTTATTTTATTTTATTAGAAAAATGAGTAATTAATACGTGTAATTTTTTAAAAATCGAAATACACCATATTGGTCATTCATTTTATTTTAATCTAATAGTTAAGATTCAAACAAAAAACCATTTTATTTAATTTTTTAAAATTAAATTATCATATAAACCGTTAATCGTTAGACGGAACAAAATATACCGTTGCGATCGTCTCGTTTTTATCTTTAATTAGAGCAGTGGTTTTATATACTTTCGACGACTTTTTTTTCTTCTTTTTTTTCCTTATAATTATTGAAATTGTAACGATAAAATCACATGTGATATTTACATCAATACGAAAAAAATAAAAAATAATAATATGTCAAACAACTGAAATCACATTTATAAAAGCACTGATTTATAATATAAAATTTCAAAATTCGTAAAAAAAAACCTGAAAATAAATTTCGTCAAAAGTATATCGAGTGTGTTCTCTACAGAAAGAGGAAAAAATGCTCGTTTTAATAGTGTAATTTATTCGTTTAATACATTTTACCGTTTATAAGATAATTAATTTTTAAACAAATTAAATTATGGTAGGTTTTTTGAAATAAAGAATTATGATTGATGTATTTGGTCTCAAATTTTCAACGGTCTCAACCCTATTTTATTATACCTATTTTTCGTTTCTTTTTTGTTGTCTACATCTAAACATTTAAAAATTATATTTTCTTAAGAAATTATCAAGCTTTTTGGTTAAATGTTTGATTTTTTCAGCCCTTTTTGTCCAATTTGAAATAGTAACTAAAATTAGACTGCGCTTTTGTTACAAACTACATTTATTTTTACCATATTTTTGTACTATGGTGATTTTATTTTATCTAATATTGCGACAATAAACTAAAAAGTTGTGGGCATAAAATTTGGGTTATGCTATATTGAACGATTTTAACCGTAACTAAGAGTTTGTGAATAGTCAAACTTTAGGTTTGTTTCGAGCTAGTAAATTAAAATTAACTTTTTATTTGTTTAAACGCCAGACCGTTGAACTATTTGATTCCTTACTTAGTTATTTTAAGTTATCAAGTTGTTCCCTTTTCATTTTTCTTTTTACACTAATTTACATAACAACCCCTGAAGTTTGTAAAATTATAAAATTCTTCCCTAATTTAATGTTTGTTTACGAATATCGTCCTTTATTTCACTATTTTCTTAAGACTTTAGTCTTTCGTTTGTTAAACTTAACAATTAGTTTGTTAAAATAACAAAATTACTATTTTTTCCCCTTCATATACGTCATTATCAACGAACTTATCACCCTTTTCCCCATTAAATCTTTGATACCTGTTAGATTTTGTAGAACCAAGGTTTGGTTTCGTCATATTCGTTGTATTTTCGCCAAACGTAACCGTCATTGTCTTCCTATTTCTAAGGATTTTCGGTTTTTGTTACATATTTTTTTAATAGATCTTATGGTTTTCGTAAGTGGAAGATAATGACGGTTACGGTAGGCTTGAATTCAACGAAGATGATGAAACAAAACTTTGGATACTACAAAATCTAACAGGATTCGAAGATGTAACAAGAAAGAGGGTGATGTGTTCGTTGATAGTGTTTTATATTAAGGGAAAAAGATTAATTTTGTTATTTTTACATAATAATTGTTAAGTTTAAAAAACAAGGGACTTAAAATTGTAAAGTTAATAATGAAATAAATGACGATATTCGTAAAGAAAAAATTGAATTGAGAATAGATTTTGTAATTATAACAACTACAGGAACTGTTTTGTAAACAAATGTGATATCGATATGCAGGGGCAGGAGTGGTATTAATAATGGATACTTACTTAGCCCAATGATTTTAAAGGCCAACCCGCTATTGAACCAAATTAAGTCCAATTACAACCAAAAAAGATTTTGGTATTGCAGCAGCATGGATTGTTCAGAATTCTAACCTTTTCTTTCTTGCTAATAGGAATGGCAAAACTATCCGAAATAGATGAGGAAAACCGAAACCCGAGACAGTTGGGTCGGGTTCGGGGCGGGTTGGCGGGTTTGGAGGCGGGTATGGGCACACAAATATTTCTTTTGCGGGTTCGGGTATGGATATGGGTTTTGTCAAATACCCGCCAGATTATCCGTATCCGTACCCATAAACATATTAAGTCTTTTTTTCTTTTTTTATTTATAAAAACTACATATTACTAATAATATATTATATACTCTAATTGATTTCACATAACTTAAATTATATCCTTTAAAATAATCGTTTAAAATTTTTGAAATGTCGATAATGAATTAGGTATTTTGTTGGGTTTTAGTAATTCGTTAAAAAAAATTTATCCCTAACTCGACATTTTGTCTAGCATAAATGTAAATGGGTATACCCAATACCCGCGGGGAAACCCAAAAAACCAATGGGTAAAACTATATGGGTATCCGATGGGTATTGGGTTGGATATGGGTATGAGTTTTATAAATGAATGCGGATACGGGTTTAGTGATATCCGACCCGAATCCGCCCCGTTGCCATCCTTACTTGCTAATGGTTAACTATTGCTTAATTCATGGAAGAATTGGGTAAAAAAGGAAGATGAAAATACTAGAATAACGAGACCAAGTGTTGTTGAAAGTAGGAGGAGTTAACACCTTTGGATATCGAAAGCATACTTGCTATAATAAAACTTAATTTTTGATGATTAGATTTTGGATATGACGGTCCCAATATGGGAGAACTATATGAAAAAGAATGGATAATATGTTAGGAGAGATTAAAGATGTAATGAAAGAAAATCAGTATGCTTCTTGCTACAATGTGGTGGAGAAAGTTGTGTTGGCAATATGGGAAAAATGACAAGTCCATTACATTGTTTGGGAGTTGCTTTAAGTCCCAAATTGTACGACAAAAGTTATCCTGAAGAAGCTCCGCCAGGTGGGGTTGCAAGAAAAGCTCCAAACATAGACGAAGAAGTTGTAGAAGACGTCCTTGAAACTTTCATCAGAATTGCTTAAAATCCTGAAGAAAATGAATCATTACGAAAGCAATACGCTAAATTAAACATGAGAAAGGGTATGTTTGTAATGGCCACAACTCAACTTGATGCTGTGACGATGTATTCGGTTGAATGGTGGTCAATTACGGTACATAAACTCCAAGGTTAGCTAAAGTAGACAAAAATGTATTATAACAACCCGTTAATAGTTCTTTAGTTGAGAGAAATTACACTAAACTGCAAAACCGCTGACAAACTTTGTTTGTACATTCTAATATTCGTCTTCAACCAAGGTTTTTTGAAAGTTACAAAGGTGAGCTAGACAAGAAGTGACCTTAATGCCAAAGATGACTTTGTAAAAGGCTCAAGCAAGAGGCTCAAAGATATTCAATGGGGAACTTGGATGAAGAAACTGATAACGGGAAAGGGAAAAAGCATAGGGTGGACTAGTTTGCAACAAATTACGTTTTTGTTTTGTCGTTTAAGTATCTTTTGAAACTTTGAGTATTTTCTTTGAATTATGTGTTAAACTCTTAATATATTTCGAAAGTTTTATTTTTCCTTTTAGTATTATTAGTATTATTAAGTACATCGTACCAATGTCCACATCAGTTCGTACCAAAACGAACCGAATTGAGCATGCCTCCCTTTGAACCGAATTTTAACTACCCAACGAATTGCGAATTTGTATCACTTTTTGTACCATATAGAACCCCGTTTCATGTGACTATAGTTATGAGGATGGAATTCGTTCATGGCGATGACTGAGAGATGCCAAAGGAATGGGTTATGGATTTTGGAAAATCATATCATATTGAGCTTATGGAGGAATTTTTTTTTTTTTTTATTTATTTTTATTTTATGGAGTTTGATGTTGGAGCAGTGCTACAAGGAGTAGATAAGGTGTGTGCTATCTTGAGGATGGGTAAGGTGTAAGTACAGATGAAAGATGGTTCACGTTATGCCCTTGAGTATGTCTGATACATTCCGGAGTTGAGGAGGAGTTTTATATATTTGGATTACATTCGAGAAATAAGGATACATGGTAAAGATACAATATGGTGAGCAAAGGTAAAAAAATGGTTCCATGACAATGTCTTATGCAACAAGGAAAAAGAGTTGGATATACTCTTTTGGTGGGTAGGCGGATACTTGTGTTATTTAGGAACATGTCGAGTTTGAGGTGAGATCACGTGGTTATAAGGGTGAGTTGATCATAAGTCACCATGAATCTGGGTAAGATCAAAAGAGTAGTGATGAGAAAGACGTTGAGGTATATGGGGAACATAATATAGATACTATAACTAAACCATTAAGGTTTGGGGATCATAGCAAGACGCTTTCTTGGATGTTTACCATTGTGGTAGAATAAAGCAATGGTACTAGCAGAAGAAACAAGGATACTTATGTGTATTACAATAGGTATGCGCTCAAAAAGTACATAGATCATGGGGTAAAAGTAAAAATAAAAAACATACATACTTTCAAATTTGTAGCATTATAATAAATGAATATTGAAAAATACTAGTGAAATATACGTATAATGTTTTACTTGTCAAAGTGATAAATTTGTAACTTGTTAGTTGTTACCTACAAATCATCTTCTCCGACATACTTTTCGGATGACTGGTTTTTTCGGCCACTATTTTCCGACAATCACCACTTTATCCTGTGAAATAATTTTTTCGAAAAAGTGAAAAAACATTTCTTTTCCATTTTCTTCTTTCTTTATTCATGGATTTTCTACTTATAATCCCCTTACTTTTAATTATTTTATTTACATCTTCAATACCTTCCTCCATAAATTATATATCTCCTAACACACACTAAAACAAAAAACTATGAACTCTTTACATATCAAATTTTACTAATGCACCAACAAACCACAACCTCTATAATAAATGTTTAAAAACCAACACCGATTTCATTTAAACATGTATGAGAAAACCAAAAAGTGTTTTGATCGTGTAAGGAAAATCGATCAACATATATTTTAGTAGTATGTTTGATAATTCATTTATTATAATGCTACAAAATAAAAAATATATATGATTTTTCTGACTTTTAACCTAGATTATATGATATCGCTTTGAAATAATAAAATGAACATTAGTTTTGTAATAAAATAAGGAGTAAATTACATAGATCGTCCCTAAGGTTTATATGAAATTACGGTTATTGTCCCTAAGTTTAAAAAGTTGCATGGTATGTCCCAAAGTTTGGAGTAATTACGGATTTCGTCCCTATTTTAGACGTCCGTCTATTTCACCGTTAGGGTTCTCTCACGTGTTAAACACGTGAGGGGTATTTTAGTCATTTCCCGATCTGATTTTCATTTCAATTTCATTTCAAAATAGATTCATAATCAACCCAAATTTATTCCCCCAAATCATTTCAATTCCCCCAAATCAATTCCCCCAAATAAACCCAAATCAGATTCATAATCAAAATAGATTCATAATCAAAATCAAATCAAATAAACCCTAATCAAATTCAAATCAGAAGAGGGGATGTCGGGGAAATCAGAAGAGGGGATGTCGGGGAGGATTGAGAAAATGAACTGGGTTTGGAAAGATGTTAAGGAATCGCGGCGGCTGATGAATCGCGGCGGCGGCAGCTGGAGTTTAGGAATCGCGGCGGCGGCTGGATTCTGTTAATGGTGGTGGTGGTGATGTCCGGCATCCGCGGTGGAGAATGGGGTGGTCACAGATCTGACGGTACGTTACACTTCACAACCCAACCTTTTCCAGCATCTTCTGAATGTCATCACTGGACAGATTTGGTGGTGGCGGCGTCGAATTTGGTGGTGGCGGCGTCAGATTCTTTTGAATGGTCAGGTGGCACCGGATTTGGTGGTGGTGGCGATTCTTTTGGTTCTGTAATCCCCCTGTACGACGAATAGGCAAATAATAATAATTAGTTTTCACATTGGATTCTTGCAATATGAATTAATTCAAATTGAATTGAAAAGTAACTGTGGTGGGTGGACTCATGGATCAAAAGGAATTAAAGGCCCAATACTCCTATTTCTGAAAAGAAAAATAATTCACGATGGGGAAGATGAAGTATTAGCTAATATAATTGAAAATGGCGAAAAGACCAAAATACCACTCACGTGTTTAACACGTGAGGGAACCCTAACGGTGAAATAGACGGACGTCTAAAATAGGGACGAAATCCGTAATTACTCCAAACTTTGGGACATACCATGCAACTTTTTAAACTTAGGAACAATAACCGTAATTTCATATAAACCTTAGGGACGATCTATGTAATTTACTCTAAAATAAGTAAAAAACTTGAGGATCTAAATAATAGGTAGATCCATCCAATCACAAATCCAAACACACCCTTAATTATGTCACATTGTCTTTAAGCAACACCACCAACCCATATATGATATATACTCGGTTTGTATCTATTCTTCCATTTTGTCTATCATCACTTCTTCTATAGTTCTATCCAAAGAAACCCTTCTTTTTTGCATGACACTTAACCCACAACTGTTCTTTGCATGTTCATTATCACCATTACTTTTTTATGAATCTTTTAACTGTTTTTACCAGATGGGTATTTTCTTTTTTCACTGATTCTAACTAAAAATATTTACTTTCTGTGTTTCAAGATTGTTACATTCAATTTCTTGATGGGTCCTATAAGAGGAAGCAAAAAGAAAAGAAAAATTGATACTAAGATCGAAAATACTGAAAATAGTTTGGCTTCTGCCTCTTCTGAAGAAGCCTCTATTGATTGGTGGGATGACTTCTCTAAGCGGATTTCGGGTTATTTTTCTCCTTCAAATCATTAAATTTTGTTTCACATTATTTGATTGATTTATATGTTGTTGAATTGCAAATGCATATTCATTGTTAATCCCTAATCTGTTGCTTTTTAGTACTTGTAGTTAGTTGATGTTCTTGACCTAGAAATATGATTATTTCATGAATTTGTGTTTTGACTTTTATTCGGGATTTTTGTTTGTTAAAAACCTAGATGCAATCTATTAAGGTAATGTTAAGTAATCGGAGTATCCGTTTAATCGATACCAATTGGAAAAGTTCAGGTCTTGTAGAGAAAGTTTGTCACATTGTTCATAGATACTTCTTCAGAATTCGGGGAAAAGTAGACATTTTAGTTTTGAAAGTCGAAACTTGAACTTAATATGTTATAAATATTGATTTTTTCTAGTTTGTAATACTTATTATTTAGATCCTTTAGTTTCTACTTGTTTTGCTCTCAGCATTGATCACTAGTTGATCAAATTATCTGCGGTGTTGGTAAGGAAGGTTCTATATGATTATCTTGAATAGTCAACATGTATTAACAAAGAATTTTGCAATGGTCTAAATTATCTGTATTGCGCATACGAAAAGATTACATATTTGCAAGTTCCTCTGTGCTTGTGATTATCAGTTTATGACATACTAAAAGATGAAATTTGCTATGATTTTATAGTTGATCTGTTTCGTAGAATGACAGTTCGGATGATAATTTTTTCAGCAGTTTCTTTTCTTATCGTCTCGTTCCCACCTTTTAGCAGGTTCGGTGTCTCCATCAAAAGGTCTGGACCAATTTGAGTCTGTTTTCAAGGTTTCTAGAAAGACGTTTAACTACATATGCTCACTTGTAAGCGAGCACATGACAGCCAAATTGTCAAACTTTGTATTCTTGAATGGAAAACCAATGTCTCTAAACGATTCAGTAGCATTGGCTTTAAGAAGGTTGACCTCTGGTGACTCGTTAATAAGTGTAGCCAACTTTTTTGGTACAAACCATTCCGCGGTGTCTCAGTTGACGTGGCGGTTCATCGAGGCGATAGAAGAGCGTGGGATCCACCATCTTCAATGGCCGTCAACAGAAGTGGAAATAGCACAAATAAAATCCAAATTTGAGAATATCAGAGGCCTTCCAAATTGCTGTGGTGCAATTGATACCACTCATATTATGATGTTGCTTTCATCGTCTGAACGAATGATTGATGCTTGGCTTGATCGTAAGGACAACCACAGTATGATGTTGCAGGTATGTGGAATTTATGTTTTCTTGCTATTTTTGTTGTATAAATGTCAACCTATCTTTTTTTCGAAAATGTAAAATGAACCTACTTTTTGCAAGGATTTAATACATTTACGATTTACAAGAAAGATCGTTAACCAGCAATAAAAAAAACAAGGACATGGTATAACACGTTGTCTAAAGAACAAAGTGTTGGCTAAAGGTGGCAGTTTTGACCTATTTGCCTATGAATGGAATGACTTGGGCTATGTTTTATCCCAAACGGTTCAAATCAAAAAATTAAGCTAAAAATGAAACAGGTAATATGAGTCTGATAGCTTTAAATGGGTTTAAAGTGGCTCAAAGTGTTTTTATACATACAATTAAAGCGGTTTTTTCAAACGTTGAGATTATTATTGCAATAAGATATTTCTATGATCATTTTTAAAACATTAATTGTATATAAAAAGTTTTGAATTTTGAAGAAAAAAGTTTTTGCAGGTCAACCTTAACCGGCCTGTTTTGGTCAGCACTAAAATTTACCCATTTAAACCAGAACCTGTTTTTGTGTGTTACCCAACCCGCCTTTTGCCACCTCTATGTTCGACCATCAGCCAAATGTATGTTATGCCCTTTAAGACTATCGAAACAATGGAATCTAATTGACCCAAATCAATAACATCAGTTCTTTGTGGTGATGAGACTGGTAAGTAATTTTACCTTAGAAAGTTGCCAAAGAAATATTGCAGTATGCACGGGACATCCCAAATTAAAAGTGTATCAAGTTTTATAATTTGCTGTATTTTATTACAAATCTTTCAGTCATTACTCGTATTCACTTCCTTATAACAATGGCAATGGTTAAATAACTACTTTTCACCCTAGAAAATAAGTAATAACGGAAAAGTTTATGCTTTATGTGAAAATAATGGTACATTATGCGTATATGCTTGCAGGTGATTGTGGACCCAGACATGAGATTCCGTGACATAGTTACAGGATGGCCAGGGAAAATGGACGATGCATCCGTTCTTCAAAAATCATCTTTCTTCGACCGATCGGAGAAAGGAGAGAGACTAAACGGAAAGAAACTAAAGCTTTCAGAAGGAACTGAACTTCAAGAATACATAGTTGGAGACTCTGGTTTTCCTCTGCTACCATGGCTCATAACTCCATACCAAGGTCGAGACCTACCCGAAACAAAATTAGAATTCAACAAACGTCATTTTGCAACAAGGTTGGTAGCTCAGAGAGCGTTGACCCGCTTGAAAGACGTGTGGAGGATGATCCATGGAGTTATGTGGAGACCCGATAAGAGTAGGTTACCTAGACTTGTTCTTGCGTGTTGTATTCTTCATAATATTGTGATTGACATGGAAGAGGATGTGTCAGATGAGCTGACTTTAACTAGTCAACATGACTCGGGTTATCGTTCTGAGCTTTGTGAAATAGCGGATAAGAACGCTTCACTATCAAGAGATAAACTGGCTCTTTACTTGTCTGGAAGACTAACTGCTTGATGTTTTCATACATTTCGTTCAAGAATTTGTATATTACATAGTGGAATCCTAAAACTTTCAGATGTTAGGTTTTTATTTTTAAATATATACATGATGCTTCTTTTGTTTTACTTCTACCCGATTTCCAATTAGACCAAAGGGTTCTCTAACTCGTGTTTGATCATGCATGTTCACAATACAACGGTCTCAAACCTTTGACAGATGAAACTGAGGACAGATGAAACTGAGGAGTCTTTATGCATGAGCATCCGTTATTGGGTGTGTTCGATTTGCGATCAAGAAAGTGTTGAATGTATGTTTATGGTTTCGGAAGCGGCTTTTAGTCAAATTTAAAGTTTTGTGAAAGTTAGATTCATATGATTAATTTATTTAAAATTCGATACATATCGTATATTTCAAAGTAAAATTTGATACATTATCAAATATTTGTTCCAATTATAATGATAAATGTCATGCAAATGTATTATAATTTAGACTTTGGTCAAAATTATATGTGAGAAAGGTTATAATGTCTAAGTAAATCGTAATATAAAGTAGATAAAACTAAAGTGATAATTTCAAACTGGATAAAATTTTAAACTATTATAAAAGTTACAAAATTAAAAAGAAAATTTATCATATTTATCGGTTCAAAAAGTCATTAACTAAAAGAAAAATATAATATATTTAGTGACATTTGTCCAACCATATAACATAAACCATGTTTCGTTAAACAAGTAACCTTTGGGTAAATGGTACAAATAATAGTTAATGGCTAGTCAAATTAGGACATGTCTTTCTAGATCTATTTGATTAATAGTTTAGTGCTTCGAGTAACTACAAGTACATTCCTGTCATCTAGAAAACAACAAATAATGTAGTTGTTTTCTGTGTTTGAATACAGGTAATTCGCTATTTTAATGTAACGGGAAAATAAAAAAGTAGAAATTAACTTAATAATCAATCTGAAGTCACATGATATGAATCTAAACGTCTTAAAAAGAGTCCGACTTATTTTCATAACCAACGGATTAACGACATATGACTTTAATATACTGATTACTAGATTATCGATATGTATAATGCACATGCTTTTCTAAGACAAAATGAAATAGAGAGGTTTTTGAGTTATTTGTGAATGACGAATGTTTGATTCAGATGTAGGTCTATATGGGGTAATTTGTGACTGATTCTGACCCATTTTTATGGTCACCATAAAATATAGATAGCGAAAGATTCGAACGAGACCTCTACTAGAATACCAGAACACTTTAGCACTAAACACTTGATGATATCAATATAATTTAAGTAAAATATGTTACCAGGTATCAAGTACATAGTGAGACGCGTTTTGGCTCTTGACAACTGTTCTCCACACTCCAAAACTATAAAATTTTATAGTTTGAATTCACGATGATTATTCAATTTTTCATATTAAACCAAGTTAATAAAATTCTTTTGTGTCGTGATGCTCAATTATGTTTGGAGTCAGTAGTCATTTTATGTTTGAGAGATATTTTTGTATGTTTTTTTTCAGGTTGATTTTGATTATTTGTTGGATGGTTTTAGGTATTGGTTTTATTTTGATGTTGTAATTTCTAGCTCCTCGCTAGATTTAATAATAGAATACTCTTTGTTGTAAAAGAAAGAAAAAAGAAGAAGAAAAGAAAAAAGATATGATAAATGTGTGTTTAAAATGCATGATATCAACCGCATCTAGAACTTGAAATGTCATTGATAAGAACACAATCTAGAAAAACTTTTATACCACCAACCACCTTAATCAACTACTATTTTTAATTTTCAGTTATGGCATAAATTCTCCTATGTGATTTCCAATAAATAAATAAAAAAATAAAAAATTACAAAAATTGGGGGTGTTTGGCGCTTATAATTTATAACTAGATTATGATTTATAATGTATAAACCTATAGAATTTTGATATATGTTTGTATTAATTTATGAGTTTATCACCTTATAACAATGTAAAAAAGTTAGATAAGTCAAAAAGTCACATGAATTTTTTTTATAAAACACTCTATACATAAAATAATAAGCTTTAAGCTTATAAGCTCAAACAAACATATCAAAAAAAATTTAACTTTATTACATAAGCTAAAAGCACACGGTATGATAATCGTGATTCTAAGTGATTCTAGAATTTTTCTGCTGACGTGACATCCAGACTCATGATTGTGAGTTTTTGATGGTGTGATAATGATAATTGTGGGTGATTGTGGGAGATGTGGGAACCCCTGTTTTTTTGTTTTTTTTAAACATTTAAATAAGATAAATATAAGATTATATTAAAATAAAAAACAATACAAATGTATTATAACTAAAAAAATACTAAAAGCTAAATCATCCCATATTTTTGTTGGATTTTTATTTTTTCGGCCTCGTTCCACTCCGCTTGTGCTTGTGGCAACCCCTCCGTGCTTTGTTGAAGAAACAACATATTGTCTCTTCTTGCACTTGTATAAGCCGCTTGTCTTTGTTCGAGAGCCACATGCTTTTGTTCGAGAGCCGCCTCTTTTTGGACTAGGAGTGTTTCTTTTTTTGTTTTGGCGATATTTTTTTTGTTTTTGTAATTTTCTTTAACTGTGCAGCGATTACTCCACAAAACGCCGACGACGAAGATGATTGTGCCTTTTCGAATGCGTCAGATGATTCTTTTATTTTACTTCCTCTTTGTTTTTCACGAGGTCGTTCATGATGATCATCCGCGAAAATATCCTCCAAAATATCCACGTCTTCAAGGTTGACGGTGGTAACTGGAGTTTCTATTTTGGTAAAAACACACCATTTACTATGTTCTCTCCAAATTTCCCACACCGCCGTTTTCCTAAAAGGCCCACCCTCCGTATCAAAGTACATTTCACGAGCCGCCTCAAGAACCTTTGAATCGTCGGACCAGCTAGCCCGAAGTTGTAAAGCCTCCGAATGGTGGCCCATAAAATTCTTTACCGCGAAACTCATTGTCGTGAACTTGCTATTCAGGGAATCCTTGTTTCTCTCCACAAAACCTTGCCCCTTAGCTTGTTCGTTGTAACCCGACACAATTCGTCTCCAAAATGTTGCGTCGAGTTAGTTATTGCCGATGTCGGAATTTTCAGAAATGTGACACCACATCTTCGCCAAAAGTACCTCCTCGGGCGTAGACCATGCCACCTTTTTGCACACCTTTTTCTTTTTTGGATTAGATGTGGAGGGTCGTGGCGTTTTTTGAACAATTTCTTGGGTTTCTTGAACTTGGCTTTGTGATTGTTGAGGTGGAATTTGTGGTTGGTGTGGTAGACATTGTGATTGTTGGGGTAAAAATTGGGATTGTTGCGGTAAAAATTGTGATTGTTGTTGCAACAAAAGTTGTTGATGCATAAAAAGTTGATCGGGGTTGAACATGGCTTGGGGTTGTTGTTGTGATTGTTGCGAAAAAAAGGTGTTTAAAATTTTTTGTTGTTGTTGTTGGTTAAAATTTGGTATTAGCTTTTAGTATTTTTTTTAGTTTTAATAATTTTGTATTGTTTTTAGTATTTTAATAAAATCTTATATTCATCTTATTTAAATGTTTAAAAATAAAATAAAATAAGAAATGGGGTCCAACATCTCCCACAATCATTATTATCACACCACCAAAAAACTCACAATCATGATTCTCGATGGCACGTCAGCAGAAAAATCTCATAATCACGATTATCATAGTGTGTGCTCTAATAAGCTTATAAACTTCTTATATAAACTAAAACAAACACCCATGTCATACGATTTTATAACTTTATTTGCTAAATCTCTTGTTTAAATAACTTTATTTGATAATTTTGTTTACTTCGACTATATTTTGTTATTTCGTAAAGATATGACCAATGAGCAAAAATATGATTGAACTAAATTTGTATTTCCCTTCAACGTCATTTCTTTTACCACTTTTCATCGGGTCTAAACCGTGGCAAAATACCATATTGCCTTGAATTATGTTACTACTTCATCGGGCTACGGCCAAATAGATACTTGGAGAATGAGCCCATGCGATGGCCGTCTCAAAAACAGTTTATAGAGATCGCTTTAACAAATCATTAAACGTGATAATTAACTTAAATTAACCAATTAGTGACAAGCATAAGATGTTGATACCAACATTGATGCTAAATATCTTATTGACGACCTTGAACATGCTCTTAGATGTGTCATTATTCCTATAGTACGAATATTTTATTTATCTCGCCGCAACTCGCGAGTACATATACTCGGTTTAAACAATTTTGATTAGTTTTTAAAAAATCATATCAACTGAAAAATTCTTTTATGATTTTTTTAACATTTTTTTTATCTCGATGATACATTTAAGACTTTATCATAAGAGTGGTGGCCTTGAACAGTATAATGCACTCTCTGACTAAAAGTCAATAACTTCAGAATTCTAAAAACCAAGTCAACCTAAGGCAAATAACCAAGTTACGTCATTGCTGACGTCATCACCCTACACACCTTCCTTTACAACTTCCAACATGAGAACACTAAGATATGTGTCCAATAGTATAAATAACTAACAAATACATGCACAAAAAAAAACACCAACTCATTCAAACAAAGTGAAACCAATTTAGTGAGTTTATAAGTTTTTTTTGTCGTTAAAAAGTACGTATATAGTGACATGAAGAGAAGTTGGGGGGATGATAAAGCGATCGAAAACTTAGCTATGTCTAACTGCTTGATGCTACTCAATCGTGTAGGTCGATTAGGTCAAGATAAGGTTTTCCATTGTAAGACATGTAACAAACAGTTTTCGTCATTCCAAGCGCTTGGTGGGCATCGTACAAGTCACAAGCGTGTTAAACCAACCGAAGAATTGCCAATAAAGGCTAAGACACATGAATGTTCCATTTGTGGATTGGAGTTTCAGCTCGGACAAGCATTGGGTGGTCACATGAGGAGGCATCGTGACATTCGTGTGGAGAACGTTGCGGATGCTTTGGTTGAGGAGGTGGTGGATGGTGGTCGTCGGAGAGGATTGTGTTTGGATTTGAATTTGACACCATTTCAGAATGAAGTAAATATATGGAGCAAGAGTTGTAGTGTAACGCCGGGAATTGCTATTTAAAAAATTCGGTTTAATTCATGTTTTTTGTAACTTCATTCTTTTGATTTATAGTTTTTAAACCTTTATGATAGGATTTGGAAAACTATAATAAAGTTAATGGCACGTGTAAAAGTTAATACTCTTTCTTTTTTTTTTAGAGTTAATTATATGGATGGTCATTCAAGTGACATTTTTCGTTCTATTTTCTGAAAAATTAAATGGATAGTCCTTTGTTTTGAATTTATGCACATGGAGAGTTCTTTAGTCTGTTAGGGTTAACTCAATTCTGTTGTCTTATTCGCAAAGGACCATTTTTGTAATTTTTGTAATTGTTTTTTTCTTTCTTTTTAATTGTTTTTTTCTTTTTCTTTTTATTTGTCCCCCCAATATTGTGTCCTTTAGATTCGCCACAGATTCGCCACAAAATGATGATGAGAAAGAGAGCAATATTTGATATGCATAGGCGAATCAACAACCCGTTCAAAACCATCTCCACACTCCACCATCGCCTCCTCCACTCTACCGCCATTCCCAACCCCATAACACAAATAGACCCGACACATCTCCTTCGCGTCTGCACAATCCTATACCAACAACAAGACTCCCTTGAATCAAGACTCCACACAACACTCTCCCGTTGCGATTACCATTTCACCCATGAATTAAAGATGAAAGATTTTGTTAAACCGAACGAGTTTAGTTATAAGTATTTGATTTCCGGCTTTTGTGATGTGGTGATTTGGTTGAACCTTCAAAGATTTGGAATTTAATGGTGGATCAAGGTTTCGAGGTTGAGATTGATGGTGTTGAGAAGATGATGGATACTCTTTTTAAAACGAAACGGTTTAATGAAGCGATGAAGCTTTTTCAGTCGGTTAATGTTCATCGGATTAATGATTTGGGCGTTTCGACTTATAGGTTGGTGATTGGTTGGATGTGTAAAAGGGAGAAGCTTAGTCTAGCACGGATGGTGTTCAATGAAATGTGTGAGAGAAACATTGTAGAGCTGGAGAAAAAAAAAACTCTAGTGGTCAGATTTTCATTGATTGAAAAACATGTTTAGTCGATTTTGATTTTGTTTTGAGGGTTGTGTTTCTAAGATTTTACTGAGTGTGTTTCGGGTTTAATTTTGAGGGTTTTCAAGTTCGATTTTTGTATGTGTTGGTGTGTGTTTCTGGATTAGAGTCAAAAACGATGGTTGTCGATACCCGGATTGAAACAAAAATCAAACAATCTTGTCTAGATCTCCGACAATGGAGGAGGGAAGTGGTTTTGATTTTCCCGGTAAGGTTATGGTGGCAAGTCCAAATTAAAGATGTAATTTTTTACCCTTTTGAAAGTGTATTACAATATTTGTAGAGAATTTTTGGTTTGATTTTAATCAATTACCAACATAAAATAACCTTGTCCAAATCGTATGTGTAATACTTACAACAAGAACATTTAAGTTATTTTACTTGTTGATAGGGCCTAAAACCAAACCAAAAAAGTTCTACATGAATTGTGCATGCACTTTCGAAAATAAAAGGATTACGCTTCCAATTTGGACTAAGCACAAAGATGGTTTTTTGCAATTTACTCTTGATTATGTTATTTAACATGTGTATAGATCGATTTTAGATTGTTACATTTTCTTATATATAAGAAAACTAAAATGTGTAAATAAAACTTCACCATGAAAGCTTATTAAATACTCCTTTCGTCCCAAAAACAATGTCTGAAAATAAAAAACTGTTGAAATAAGATAGATGCAATTAACGAAGTAATTTTTCATTAGATTACCTATTTTGTCTCTGCAATAAAGACATCCTTTACTTTTTTAGTTTAAAAAATTAAAAAAATTTAAAGGCAAAATGAAAAGTTGCTATATTTTAGTTATTCATATTTAGAAACACGACAGTAATTTTGGGACAAACGTAAATAGAAAGATGGACAGTTTTTTTGGGACGAAAAGAATATAAAGTTAACTATCTATGTGGTTTGACTAGATTACAGTTTTCATGTATCTTTTTTTGAAACGGAACACGGTCTATGTATAAAACCTTTTATGTGGATATATTCGTTCAAATCCCCTCTAAAATGTGTATTTCTTGTTTAGGAACCTAAGATGGATTCGAAAAAAAATTAAAAACAAATAAATAAATAAAGGGAGGTTTTCTTTCATTTTGACATAAAGTTTTTAAATTAGTAAATGTATGCCTCCAAAATAAGAAAAGGCAATTGTATGTGGACGGTTTTCATTGAGTTTGACATATAGTAAGGCAAGATCAATTTCTATTATTTATCAAATAAATAAGAAAATTTGTGACAACCCACATGTGTTAAATAGGCCAAGAATCATAAGAGATTTTAAGAATAAGAAGTAAAAAGCTTGAAGCATTCTCGTAAAGATAACTTACTTTTTCCTCATAATGGTATTTTTGAAGTTGTTGAGTCGTGTTCAAACGATAATTCTCTTGCAACATACCTATATATTGTTGAAAATTAATATATTGTGTTATTAATTTTAATAGTAGGTTGAATATTTAAATTAAAAGAATAAAGATTTGTTTATTAATTTAATTTTTGAATGGGAACTAGAGAATGGTGGGGGTTTTATAAACTCACGTACATATATATTGAGATATCTATTGAGACATTTGATAATTTGAAAATATATATGATAATGTACATGTGTTTTAAGTGGCATAAAACTTGACTATGTAAATAACAACTAATTACTTAGTCTAAGATATCATTGAGATTTTGAAAAGTGGAGGCTTAAAATCAGGAGAAATCCCTCATACTTTGGTGATCATGAAAACAACGTGTAGATTTTGAGTTTCAAATATACAGTTTTCTAATTATAAATAGAGGTGTGAAGCTACCAAAAATCAAGCAATATTTTCTTTCTCTTTGTGAATCCAATCCATTCTCTGGTTAATTTATTCTCTACAAACCTCTTGTGTATTTCGGTTTATTGTTTCGCTTACAATAACACCGTAATTGAGACTACATCAATCCTGGGGTGTGCGGTACGAAGGCTTGAAGCGATATTATACGAGCGCCGTAGAAACCTTTTAAGGACAGGGAAATATCCCGTTTAGTCTTTTGATTGTTTGTTATTTCAGGTTTCATTTTGTTGCTGTTCGGATTCGAGGTTGCTGTGCTAAATAGTTCCAACAATCTTAAAAGGTTTCTAATGTTCTTGATCCGAAGTTGGCCCCAATTCCGGAGAATCCTCTCCCGGATAAAGATAACAAAGTTAATGAAGCGGAAATTATCGAGCTCGAGAAACAAAGAATGCTTCGAAAAGAAGATGAGACTTTATGTTGCGGACACATCAAGAATGCTCTCTCCGACAGATTGTATGATGTTTACGGTCCAATGACCGACCCTCGCGAGTTATGGAATGCTTTGGAGTACAAATACAAAGCCCAAGAAGAAGGTACAAACAAATATCTTATCTCTAAGTATTTTGATTATCATATGGTAGACAAGAAAAATATCTTGGAGCAAGTGCATGAACTCCAAGTTCTCGTGAACAAACTGAAAGCATTGAATATTGTCATTCCTGAGATCTTCCAAGTGGGGGCTATCATTGCGAAACTACCACCGTCGTGGAAAAGTTTTTCAAAGAAAATGATGCACAAGTCGGAAGATATCTCTTTGGATGATTTGCTAAAGCACCTTCGAATTGAGGAAGAGGCTAGGATTAGAGAAAAGTTTGTTCATCCTAGTTCTAGTGTTCATCATGTTAAAGCATCAAATCACATTAACAAAGGTCCTTGGAACGTTCCATCGAAAGCCAAGTTGGGGGCAAATGGTGGAAAGTTCAAGAAAACCGCACCACCGAAGAAATCCGGTAAGTGTCATGTATGCGGAGAGATAGGACACTATGCTCGTGAGTGCAAGGATAGGAAATCTGTGAATGGTGATGTGAATGCTGTAAACACCGAGGTTGTCGAAACGGTGGCACATGTTCATCTAGATGATGACACTTTTGCGGCATGATGGTGTGGCTGTGGAATTGTCTTCTGTTGGTTTATGCACTAGAGTCTGGTTCTTCTATTTGAATAAATTCTTTTATATTTATGTCGAGGCAGTTGGTTTTTCAATTCTAGGTAATTGTTTTTCAATTCTAGTGTAATCATTTAATCTTGTTTGCTTTGAATTCTAGTGCAACGTATTATTAATAAAAGGTTTTATTAGTTTTGTTTTATGAAATTGATGTTGTACAGTTAATGTTTTCATGATTTGAAGCAAATAATTAAATGGTTCTTATAATATTCTAAAGGATTGCAAAACAATTAGGAAAATATGGTTTTCAAAGAAAATGAAACGAATTATATTTTGTAGAAACTGTAGAACTTTTGTTAGCCATATTAGAATAATCATTAGTATGAATAATGATATATTCTTGCATTACGTCACCATAATATCAATTGGAGATCAAAATGTAAAGTTTTTGATATAGAAATATGATATTAAAAGAATATGAAAAGTATTATCCAATTGTAGTGGATATGATGAGTTCTCATATTTAAATATATAAATCATAATACCAATGGAGTGGAATATGATAAAATTATATGGCAGATTGCACAAAAAAGAATGTTTGTTGTAGCAATATATTGTACAAGATGTAGCAACTGGTACAAGTCTTTGATGCGGCGTCAATATTAAATGTGTGTTGTAGACTCGTTAAACTAAAACTTGTTGGCTTAAATTTGTGATCATGACTGATCACCATGATCACGGTTTTGACAGACAATTTTGTAATGTATGAATAGGGAATTAAGTACCTATGTTATATACGAGAACATGCATACCATTACACACATGTTTTTCAAGTAATATAAGAAACTTGATTTTGACACTACTTAGTTTCTGACGAGAGACATGGTGAGTGTTATGATAAGAACGATATTTTCGTGACTTATCTAGGAACTCTTTTAAGTCTCTGACGAGAGACTTGTTGGAGGATGTTAGAGACATGGGTCTGAAACCATACATAATTGGTTAGTGATGGGCACCCGACTCGGTTGTAGTGCTCCTACTTCACGAGTTTAATGGGTAATAACAAGTCACTAATCGATAGAAGGTGCTATCGCTAAATCGAACCATGTAATATAGATAGTACGACGTTGTCGAGAATAAGGATGAGATTATACTCTTAACAAAGCTTTAGAGACGTCTTAGCAACGAAGACGTTAGATAAGTTTTGCCTATATAACTTAGGGGT
This sequence comes from Senecio squalidus, assembly GCA_910822075.1. Lineage (NCBI taxonomy): Eukaryota > Viridiplantae > Streptophyta > Magnoliopsida > Asterales > Asteraceae > Senecio > Senecio squalidus. The sequence continues at coordinate 15,052,906 of CAJVGC010000591.1, forward strand.
GGTGCCGCCTTGAATAGAGAGTCGTGGTTTCTCTCTTAAAGGGTTATGAATCAGGATTACGCGCATGGCCATATTCGCGCTAAAGTGAGAATACACAAGCATACATGGAAGTGCGTATGTATTCACCGGTAAGATCACAAAATTTGGTTTAATCTTCGGACACCATTATTTTATAAGATTTGTGGTTTAATCTTCGGACACCATTAAATCGATCTTACTTTGTGTATGCATATTAAACGGGTTTAATCTTCGTGACACCTTGTTGCATGACATGTTTGAGTAAGTAGAGAAATTATTCAACCTGGTGGGGGATTGTTGAAAATTAATATATTGTGTTATTAATTTTAATAGTAGGTTGAATATTTAAATTAAAAGAATAAAGATTTGTTTATTAATTTAATTTTTGAATGGGAACTAGAGAATGGTGGGGGTTTTATAAACTCACGTACATATATATTGAGATATCTATTGAGACATTTGATAATTTGAAAATATATATGATAATGTACATGTGTTTTAAGTGGCATAAAACTTGACTATGTAAATAACAACTAATTACTTAGTCTAAGATATCATTGAGATTTTGAAGAGTGGAGGCTTAAAATCAGGAGAAATCTCTCATACTTTGGTGATCATGAAAACAACGTGTAGATTTTGAGTTTCAAATATACAGTTTTCTAATTATAAATAGAGGTGTGAAGCTCTATTCCAAAGTGTACCAAAAATCAAGCAATCTTTTCTTTCTCTTTGTGAATCCAATCCATTCTCTGGTTAATTTATTCTCTACAAACCTCTTGTGTATTTCGGTTTATTGTTTCGCTTACAATAACACCGTAATTGAGACTACATCAATCCTGGGTTTGCGGTACGAAGGCTTGAAGCGATATTATACGAGCGCCGTAGAAACCTTTTAAGGACAGGGAAATATCCCGTGTAGTCTTTTGATTGTTTGTTATTTCAGGTTTCATTTTGTTGCTGTTCGGATTCGAGGTTGCTGTGCTAAATAGTTCCAACATATATGGTAGTGTCGTCTTGGGTACATTAACAAAAGATGAATAGCGAAACTCTAATCTGATGAACTTTTGTAATCAGCTAGTCCTGGATAATTTGATATTTTGATGTATGAGAATCTTGTTTAAATGACAAAATGATTAAAGAACCTTTACCCGTCACTGTGAAAGAGCCACGGATCTTTTAGAACCATGTTCATCTTCAAATTTAACAATCTTTAATTCAACTTCAAGTCTAATCCATTGAGGGTGTTTTACGAATGCAAATTCAAATTCAGAATCCTTAGCTACTATGTTCAAATTTCATATCAACCATTTTATTTTATTCTTAGCAAAGATTTCAACACTTAATAATTCACACTTTTTGTCCCTTATGAGACTCAAATGTTGTTTGTACGTACACTTGCAATACAATGTAGCAATACAAAGACCGGATATGCACAAGTGACAAAGTTAAGTTAAGGGTGTCTTGTTAGCAAAGCCAGCAGTTGAGGGACTTATAAATGTTATTTCGAGTCTTTAATCACTGTTTAGAAGTTAGTTATCTTCTATATATGTACTGTAATAGACGCATAAATATTAGTAGGATGTTTTTCGCCATTATAACCTAAGCATAAAAAAACATAACAAAGAAAATTATGAAAATCAAAAACCTACTATAATAAACATGTAACTATGGAATTATAAATTCAATTGTTTAGAAGGTTTCCGATCTCAAGAATTCGCAGGCCATGTACGAATTTAAAATATGGACCACACACAGGTTTGGCCCAAATAAAATTTTATCTTTGCTTGTTCACAAGAATAAGATGCAGCGAAATTGTTGAACACAATAATCGAATAATGATGAGATGAACAACATCAATAGTAAACTATTACCTTATATTAAAAGTTATTTACATGTATAGTACCTTAAATTAACTTTATATTATAAGTTACATCCCTAAATTTAAAAACATTACATAAATCATCTATCTACGAAAATTAATTATCTTTTTGTCTCAAATTTCTAGCAGACATTCATATCACGAACAAAATGTATAATTAGTTAACGATAATTTAACAAAATAAAATTAATAAACATCTATTTTAGGGACGAAAAAGCGAACTAATTTCATTTGCCTTTCAAAAAAAAAGTTTCATTTGCATTTACCTTTCAAAAAAAAAAAGTTTCATTTGGTTGAAGATTTATAAAAAAAAAATTAAACTTAGGGACAAAAATCTACAAGTTTGGATAAGTTTTAGAGACAATGAATGTAATTAAGTCATATATTATTAATCGATACATAAAGATTTGGATAATAGAAACTTAGGGGTAAAAATCTATAAGTTTGGATTAGTTTTAGAGACAATAAATGTAATTAAGTCTTACATTATTAATTAATATATAAAGATTTGGATGATAAAAAAAACAATTTGAGACATAAGAAACAAATCACAACTCTTTATTTTAAAAATTAATTTTAATTTATTTTAAGTTAAAACTTATTTATTTTAAAAAACGTTAACGTATAAAACAAACACATTACACTTTTACAAGGACTATATTTTCTTCTTTCAATAGAACAGTCACTCATATATTTTAGCGAATTTTTTACCGAGTTTTTGACAGTCTTTAAAATTTATGTTATATTATCACATTTGTTTTTTGTTAACTAGATTATTGTCCCGCGATAGCGCGGATAAAGATAAAATTGAATCGTAAATTTTATTTTTATGTAGATATTAAGTTATTTTGAGAATACAATTTTACACATATGATAACATATATTTCTTTACGTTTACATATGTTTATAGTTATAATAACATATACACATTTACGTTTATACACATGTTTTGATACTTTGTATTAGAAGATTTTAAAAGAACAATAAGGTAAATCATAGTTTAAATTGAGCAATTTATAAGTAAATTAGGATTATATTTTTTTATTTAAGTGTAGATTGAATAAAATAGAAAATGTAATTATGTATTGTCAAAGGGTGTAAACTGAAAATAATCTTTGATGACATCATCAATCTGATCTAACGGCTGAAATCAAAAAAGTTAATCCATCCAAAAGACCTTATTTTGCCATGTGGCATTAAAGGGCCCTCTTTTATTATATATTAAAGATATGACAGTAAAAAAAAATTAAAATTCTAGGTCTATATATATTATTACTATCACATAACATTGTTCACATTTAAAGTCAAAATTATATTTGTTATTGCCTTACGAGTTTTAAAATTCTACATACATTATAAAGACACATACGTTTACAGTAAAATCATATCACATGTAATTTTAGATAATTTTTCTCATAGATTTAGTTGAATTATATATCATATAAATTTCTAAGTTTTTAAATCCATAATTTGATTTTAAAATATTATTTTATCTTATGAGTTTCTATATTTTTCATAAAACGAAAGAATAAAAAGTTGTCAAAATTCAAAAAACAAAAAAACCTTATTACTTATATGTTTTATCGCATTTTTGGTATTTGAAAAATTACTCATTGAATCTTTACAACTTAAAAAAAAAAGGCTAAAAGTAAAAGAAAAAATAAACAAAAAATCAACATACTCTTAAATTTGTAATAGTATAATAAATGAATATCGGAAAATATTAGTGTGATATATGTATACCGTTTTTTTATTTAAAGGTGATAATTTTTGGTCTCACAGTTGAAAAGGTCAATTTTCTTTATTTTCTTTTTCATGAAGCATTTGTGCGAAAAAAGAAAATTGTTCGAAAAGTAGAAACCTTTGTTTGTTATCAAACACAAACCAAATTAATCTAAATCCTCTAATCTTGCGTTTGTTTTGCTTCACCAAAAATATCCATCATCTTTGCTCTACTAAAAATATCCATCAAGTACGCTTTTGGGAGGATTTTGTTTCCATTTTTTTTTTTGTAACGTTTGATATTCTGGGTTTTTTAGATAACTTGTTATTGATAACAGTTTATTGTTTTGATAGGCAAAAACGATGTACATATATTACAATAGTTTTTCTAATATCCGTTTATTATAGTTCTACAAGTTTGAGATTACTTTTGGGTTTTTTTTTTTGTACTTTTACCCTTTGAGAAAGGTAGAATAAAGTTTGATATATTAGCTTCGCAATTCTAGACTTGGATCATACCTATAGGTGGTATGATCTTCGCATTAACAAGAAACGTACAGCCAAACTCTAATATGACGAATCTTTGGAATCCATTGGCCTAGAGTAACTTGATATAAGAGAATCTTGTTTAAGTGGCAAGATGTCTAAAGCACCTTTACCGGTCACGGTGAAAGAGGCAAGGATCTTTTAGAACCATGTTCAACGGTGAAAGTTACTTCATTACATACCTTCCTTACCCGTTACCACATAATGCATGTAATGATGCCTTAGGTTTGTTCAAATTTCTTTTCAGCGAATAATGTAGTGAATTTGTTATAAACTTTTATAGGCGCAATAATATAAAAACTTTGAAAATGGTGTCAACTGGATAAAATAATATACAGAATCGTAAAAAGTTGAATACACAGACAAGACCTTCACAATTAGTATAGACTGTATAGTTAACATTTAACAATACTCGCTCATTCCAGGACACCATTGTTAGTGCTACAGGATATATGTCAAAACCCCATAGACAGAAGAAAAAAAAAACATCAAACGAAAAACATATCTGTCTACACAATGTTATTAGATGTGAAACAAAAGGAAACGGAAAAGAAATGCAAGATATTGATTCTCAAAATAAAAGAACCTACATTTCACACACTAACACCAAGTCCAAATGAATGGCAGATAATTTGTTCCATATAATAAGCACTCCCATTATCATATTTTTGTCACAGTTGGTCTTTTTCCCCAGCTATATATCACCAACCAGCCACGGGCAGAGCGGCACCATAAAGAATTATGAGTCTGTTTACGAGCCACAGCAAGCAGATGTCTGCGAGAGCCGACTGTTCCCAGCTGCTCCTTCTGGTTGGTTAATTTTAATCGTTGATGGCTGCAATGATTCAAGTCATTAAGCCCGTTAAGTTTGTCATTTGCAAACATACATGACATGTTTGTTTTAGCTATAATGGTTTTGTTACTGACGTTTAGAGGTGGAAAAGGGTTGGCACTGGGTCAATTCATGTAACTTGATGTACGTGTCTGGGCAGGTCATGACCTAAAACGCTTTTCAGTCCAATTTGTTTAGATATTTAGCATGTCAAATATGATTAGAAATTCTATATTACTTCAATACAATAGATTTTTCCTAAACTTAGGTTTTATGCATTAGAATTACACTTTGAAAAACTTTTTACCCGTCCCACTTTGGCTAACGTCTTTTTATTTTACCTATTTGACCCGTTAAAGATAAAACATAACCCGAGTCAACTCATTTATAATTAAATTGGGTTGGCCACCTCCACCAAAAGGTTAAATAACAGTTTTTCTGAAACAGCTTTAACAATATACCTCGGGCTTGGAGTCAGTGTCCGAAAGCCTTTGCTTGATATCCTTAGCAATCGAAAAGAAAACTTCCTCCACATTTAGGTTTGTTTTGGCACTCTGCCAAAAACAGAAGTTGTTCAAGATTCTCTTTTACTCATCTCAAAAATGTAATTTAAAAAATTGAACTAGGGTCTAAATCTAGTTTACTTACAGTTTCGAAGAATTTAATGCCATATTCATCAGCAAGTGCTTGTCCCTTTGCGGTTGGTACAGCCTACAAAAGATATGATGATGTCAGAAATTCTTTAGTTTTCATAATGGTAAAAACTAGAGATGAAAATTTAGACTCAGTTACTTACGAATGGGGTCAAATTATGTTATGTTTTATCTCAAACGGGTCAAATAGAAGAAAATATTTAAAAGAACATGTCAAAAGGATTGAAATTCGTTCAATGTCTATTTGTAATGCATACCACCTCCTAAATTGTTTTGTTCAAAGATTTACATTATTATTGTAATAATATTGTTTCAGTAATCATAAATGTTGCATTAGATATAACGAATTAAAAACTGTACACAATACTGTTTGCATGTCAGCCAACTTATCCCGGCCTGTTTTGACCCATTTAAAAAATGATCTGTTTCAACCCAAACCAGTTTTGATACGTTACCCAGCCCACCTGACCCATTTTGCTACCTTCAGATAAAACCTTATTCAAAGTATACCCTTTTGCTTTCATCCATATCAGCCTTGTTCCCAACCAAGATCTTGTTAACATTATCGGATGCATGTTGTTCGATGTTGCGGATCCAATTTTTTATATCTGCCAACACCAGGAAGCAAGATTGTGAATAATGAGATCCGTGCAAAATGAGCAACATATATTGCCACATTAATGCATTATCACATTATAAAGAAAAATATAAATTGGAACCCAAAAAGGCTTTTACAGTACAACCATTATCCGTCAATGGTACTGCATGATTCTTTTAACAGATATTTGGGTAATGTTGTGTAAAAGCAATTATAGCAGGCTAGTGGGGTGATTGACTGATGGGATCAAACAACTTGGATCGGTGTGGGAAGACTCAAAATAGCTTTTTTCAGCCTTAGAATTTTTTTTTTAAATAATTACTAACAAATATGATTACACAATTATATTATTTTAGTAGTTATCTAATTTTTGACTAAAATGATTCAAGAGGTTTTGTGCATTCAGAACACACTTTGGGCGACAATCAACCAACTAGACACATTTCCGTTTACGATAAGTTACTTTTACCCGTTTAAACCTAGAGATATATAACATAACTCCAATCGACCCATTCCTGGGTTTTAAAAGGCATGAGGCGGCCTGTTGCGATTAGGTCTTTGGGAACGAGGGGAGATGTGAGATAAACGGATCAAAATTGAATGAGCTGTAACATACAAAGTAAGCTATATTCAACTATCATGGTTAAGGGAAGAAAAAACGTACTGTTAAAAGATGATTCATCTGTGACATCGTACACCAGCAAAATGCCCATAGCTCCCCTGTAGTAAGCTGGAGTTTGGAAGATAAAATGTAAATTAAATAACATTATAAACTGAAACAAAACATAATCAAAAAATGATACTTCACGAATATGAATATAAAGGTTCACAAGGGCAGACCAATTCTTTTGAATCTTAATTATAAGATCCGACCCAACAAGAGATTGAACCTATGAAACTACAATCCAGAATTTGTAAGAGAGAGACGTAAGATAACATCATCTACTACAAGAGAAATAGAGAACCAAGTTATACCAGTTGTGATTGTCCGAAATCGTTCCTGGCCAGCTGTGTCCCATATTTGGAGTTTGATCCGCTTGCCATCAAGTTCAACGGTTCTTATCTTAAAATCAATACTGTATCAAAATTTAGTATTTATGATGACAAAAGAAATGAATAAACTTTCCATGCAATAGTTAATAAACTCACCCGATGGTAGTGATAAAACTAGTGGTGAAAGAACCATCTGAAAAACGCAAAAGAAGGCAACTCTTCCCCACACCTGTAAATAAAGGGAAAAAGATAGCAGATGATCACACAGGATATAATGATAATCAAGCTCAGAACATTTAAGCTACCACACAATGGCGCATACAGAATACAGAAGTGTGTTACAAAATATAGAAGAAAAAGATCGAGAAGTTATATGCTGATAAAAAAATTTTGCAAACATTCTCAGGAGATCTTGTCGCATGTTGTATGTGTAATGTGTTGTCCAATGATAAAATATGGTCCAGGGGAAGCACACAATATAAGATTTATATATGAATTCCATGCATGCTCAGAATTTAAAAGCTCCCACTTTGACTAATTATCAGGGAGATGTGGCAAAAATCGACAACATAAAAAAACAGTGACATAAATTACAACTAAAAAATGGACTCTACTGATTAGAACCATCTTCATTTTCCAAAGTAGTTTGGATTGTTTGAACAAAATAGGTGGAATAGTTGGGCTTTTTAGTGTAGAAAGGCAATGGTTCACATATTTTATAAATAACGTTGGAGAAAATTAATTGGAAACAGAATGTTGCGAACAAACAGAACATTTTTCTCATTTCTCCCTTTCTCATAGCTATTAAAACTTAATGAACAGCTTATAATTGATAGGACCGTCATATATCAAAACAGTAAGTTGCTCCCTTGAAAACATTCCTTATTTGTTAATAAAAGGAATCCTTATAACCCTTTGATATTTAAGAAATAAACTGAATCTATTTAATCAACAGCATTTAGGATACGAATTAATTAGAGATGCTCAGAAGCTAGAATTGCTAATTAGTAGTTTTTCCATAAATCTTTACTATATAAGAACATTATTAGGATCAATATTCAGTTTCCTTTTACTCTTACTTAGGTCTAACCCAACACCTGTCAATCCCATCCTAGGGAAATCGACAATCTTTATGGCAATTCCACTTTTTGTCCAATTATATGCTCAGAACAAATATGAATCTATCACACACTATACCATCACAGTTATATGAATAAGATCAATTTTTTTCAACTTCAGTGTAACTTAAAGCATCAAGACTAACTGAGACCTTGATACATCTTAACTGTTATTGATAACTTATGGTATGTAATATGAATAAAAACGGACGACACTAGTGTTATATGAGTATGACAATTTCATACCCCCTAACCTGCCAGATTTCCCGACAAACCCTAATTTCCTTCAATGGTAAAAGATATTTCTGAAGGTATTATACTATGAAATAAAAAAAAATTGTTTTGCCTCCCGTACTATAGTAATAGGTATCAGAAGCAAAGCCCTAATTTACTTCAAACTTTGGATTTATGTCAATTTCCGACCCCCTTACCACCATCGTTCGCGATAAACCATAAATTCCTGACCCTCTATCCATTCCTTCTCCAAAAATCCTTATTACCTCCAAAAATCCCTTATTACTCCATCTAAATTATTCTGACAAATTCTATTCTGACAAAAAAGCAAATTTTTTTAAATTATGAGAACCAAGCATACAACTTTGAAGAATACTCCTGGTGAATGGTAATAGTTAAACAGGTAGTTAAACAACTAACGAATAGTTTAACTTTGACTGGAGTTGCTAACCCAATAATCAATATATCTCAACTCACAAAGAGGATAACGTTTTTAGTGATGGTGATATGTGATAAAGCAGAAAAACAAGGAAGTGGTTACTTATTCGAATCGCCAACTAACCAGAAGTAATAATTTCTCACAAAAGTTGTGCCCAAGACAACATCACTAAAAATGTTCAAGCTATGAATGATGCTTTAACAATCTTGGAACAAGATTTTCCCATTAAGGTTGTAGGAAGGCCAGGGGCTTTATTGGAAAAGTCAAAACGAGATATTACATGATTTACCATGAAAGACAGAATCACACAAAAGGTCAAAAAGCACACTCTAACTCATATCTAGAAATTACAGATTAATATCAATATATGTATGTATATGACTATATGATACTGTTGGATAGTTATATTACAGCATTAATAAAAGGACCATAAAAGTACTAAAGTATTCTATCCTTTAGCTGGATTAGTTAAAATAAGCATAACTTGTTATGATACGTCTAAGACACCATATATAGTCTTATATATATTGATGTTATAAGATAGAGCTTATGACGTTTTGTGTGATCCCGCCCTTCATGGTAAACCATGTAATGTCTCTTTTCTTCCTCTGTTTATTCTCTCCTCACCCAAGTGCACCTCTCTAATTGAGTTAAAACTGTTACTCCTCACGATGTAGTCTAGATGTATCGAGAATGTTAGGAAACCAATAACTGTTTAATAGAGTTACAACCTAGAACATATTTGGAAGGTCTAACAAAATTTAGAAGTTCCACAGATGTATCCATCCTTAACATTATTTTCACGTCATCTGTATTTACAAAAGGAAATTATTACACATACATTTTCTTTTCATCATTCCACAATAATCCTCTCAAAAATACCAACTTACGCATACATGACCACCATGCCACGTAAAAATTGAAAAACGACAATATGAACATGATTCATTCCTACAGTCGTGCTCTCGTCATCTCTCATTTAAATAACAACCTAGCAAGATCAACATTCAATACATCACTAAGTCAACAGGCCGGAAAACGCATCATATCATATTTTAACACACCAAATCAACCTAAATCACTACATAAACGATGAATCACATTCAAAACACCTAAAACTATTAACTAACCGAATAATCGATATTAAATTGACATCAACTGATAATATATAACAAACTGACCACTATCACCGATCAAAAGGAGTTTAATAAGGTAATCATAATCTGCACGCGCCCTAGCAGGAGCAGCAGCCATTGAACAATCAAAACAAAAAATGCGTATATACAAACACTTATATGTATATATCTGTAAAAATAATCAAAACGTAAATTATAAGCAAAAAATTGAAATAATGAATCTAATTGAAATCATAACAGAACAGAAATTCATGATGAATATACATACAGTGATAAGATACGCCGGTCACTCCCCTGCTCAAGCTACCAAAAAAAAATTGGAGAAGATGAAAATAATAAGGGAAATTGTCAGGTGTTGACAAGCATAAACTTACAAGGTGGACACCTGTCAGTTTAATTAAAATGCAGCATAGGGAGTTAAACTTCACATTTTAAACTTTTTAGATTGGATTTTGCCAATTATAATCATCAATTAAAAGTCGAGGGCTTATGCTTTATTGATTGTATCATAACTATATATTTGTATATATAATTTTGGGAGTTATGTTTGGTATTTTTCTTTTAAATTTTCTTTTATGATTAGCACGGGTCGGTTGAAATTTCAAACTTTTAGTTTTTTAAAACAGTAAGGATAGGTGTCAGTGGAAAAACTGAAAAACCGAATCAAAACAAAAATTGAACCAAAGTAAGAATCGCCGGTTTGGTTTTTTGATTTATGAAAAGATAAACTTTAAGGAGAGTAGTCGACAATCCTTCGCACTCCGTACTCATCGTTTTCTTATCATAACAGAAGAATATTGTTACAAGAAAAAAGAATGCTGAACAGTTCACATCTTTTTTATATGGATAATGGGATATAGACTATAGTGTAATGGTGTCAAACTGGAAAAAATAATATACAGGATCTTAAAAGTTAAATACACAAACAAGACCTCCACCATAAGTGTAGTTAACAATAATCGTTACTTCCAGGACACCATTGTTAGGGCTACAAGATATATGCCAAAACCCATAAACAAACAAAAACGAAAACAAGCATCACACGAAAAACATATTTGTCTACACAAAGATACTGGATGTGAAACAAACATAAACAGAAAAGAAATGCAAAGATATTGATTCTCAAAATAATAAAACCTACATTTAACACACTAACACCAAGTCCAAATGAATGGCAGATAATTTTGTAGAATATTATAAGCACTCCCATTATCATATTTTTGTCACAATTAGTCTTTTTCCCCGTCTATGTATCACCAACCACCCGCGTGCAGAGCGGCACCATGAACAATTATAAGACTGTTTACGAGCCACAGCAAGCTGATTTCTGTGACAGCTGACTGTTCCCAGCTGCTGCATCTGGTTGATTAATTTTAATCGTTGATGGCTGCAACAATTCAAAATCATTGAACCCGTTAAGTTTGTCATTTTCAGGATACATGACATGTTTGTTTTAACTATAGCGGTTTTGTTACGGACGTTAGAGATAATACATAACCTGAATCTACCCCTTTATAATTAAAATTGGGTGAGCCATCTCCATCAAAAGGTTAAATGACAGTTTTTCTGAAGCAACTTTAAAAGCATACCTCGGGCTTGGAGTCGGTGTCTGAAAGCCTTTGCTTGATATCCTTTGCAATCGAAAAGAAAACTTCCTCCACATTTAGGTTTGTTTTTGCACTCTGCCAAGAGCAGAAGTTGTTCATGATTCTCTTTTAGTCATTTTAAAAAGTAATTTAAATATATGAACAGTAGGGTTTAAATCTGGTTTACTTACAGTTTCGAAGAATTTAATACCATATTCATCAGCAAGTGCTTGTCCCTTTGCAGTTGGTACAGCCTACAAAAAATGTGATGACGTCAAAAATTCATTAGTTTTCAAAATGGACAGCACTAGAGGTGACAATTTCGACTCAGTTACATATAAATGGGTCAAATTATGTTATGTTTTATCTCAAACGGGTCAAATAAAAGAAAATATCTAAAAGAACATGTCAAATAGACAGAAATTCGTCCAAATGTCTATTTGTAATGCATACAACCTCCTAAATTATTTTGTTCAAAGATTTAAATTTTTATTGAAATACTATTGTTTTAGTAATCATAATTGTTGCATCAGATATAACGACGTAAATAAAGTACACAAAACTGTTTGCATGTCATCCAACCTATCCCGGCATGTTTTGACCCATTTAAAAAATAATTTGTTTCAACCCAAACCAGTTTTGATACGTTAACCAAACCCACCTGACCCATTTTGACACCTTCAGATTAAACCTTATTCAAAGTATACCCTTTTGCTTTCATCCATATCAGCCTTGTTCCCGACCAGGATCTTGTTAACATTATCGGATGCATGTTGTTCGATGTTGCGAATCCAGTTCTTTATGTCTGCCAACACAAGGAAGAAAGATTATGAATAATAAGATCCGTGCAAAACGAGCTATATGGTGGCCTAATCACATTATTAAAGAATACTAAAACAGCCAAAAAGGCTTTTACGGCACATCCATTATCCATCAGTGGTACTGCATATTTCCTTTAACAGAAATTTGGGTAACGTAAGTTGTGTATAAGTAATTGTAACAGGATATCCCCCGATGAAATTACGTTCAGACCCGATTACATTACATTAGATGTGGAAAAGCGGGCAGGTAGGGTGATAGACTGATGGGATCAAAATATCTTGGATCGGGGTGGGTAGCCTCAAAATACCTTTTTTACAACAGTAGAAGAAAAAAAACGAAAAATTACTATCAAATATGATTACACAATTACACATTTCCTTTTAAGCTAAGCTACTTTTACCAGTTTAAACCTACAGATATATAACATAACTCAAATCGACCCATTCATCCCGTCAGCCCATTATGGCCAATTAACTAGATAAAAAAAATTGAATGAGTGGTAACAGACAAAGTAAGCTATATTCAACTATTAGTGTTGAGTAGACCTGGCAGAATGGACGGGTTGGGTTGGGTTGGGTTACGGATCAAAATGGATGCGGGTCAAAACGGGTGCGGGTCAATACGGGTCGGTTAAAAAATGTATCACACGGGTGCGGGTCAAAATGGGTGCGGGTCAAAACGGGTGCGGGTCAAAATGGGTTCTTTATTATATTGTTTTTATTTCATTAAAGTTTTATAGACTTGACAAAACGAGTTGGTTCACGAGTCAAAAAGATCATTTCTAAAGTGTATGGAACGTCATTTCTAAATTTATGTCGAATATATATCTATATGGATCGTGTATTTAAATAAATAAAAATGCTTTGAATAATTGGGTGTTGATGTCAAATGCATTTTAGCTTTTAAAAGAAAATATATAATTAAATACTATTAAAAGAAAATATATAATTTATAAAGAAATCATGTTCAGAAATTTATTCGTTTTTGTTTTTTGAATGACGGGACAGATGAACTAATTCAACCCATGTGGTAATTTTCTCACACCCATTTGGACCCATTTCATCCTTAATATATTTATGTTAAAACCCCATATTGACCCATTGACAAATAATACATGACCCAATTTGACCCGCAAGACTAAATAAATTGACCCAACTAACCCAAAATTTAGGGAATGGGTTGATTTTGCCGGGTATAGTGTTGAGGGAAGAAAAAACGTACTGTTGAAAGATGATTCATCTGTGACATCGTACACCAACAAAATGCCCATAGCTCCCCTGTAGTAAGCTGGAGTTTAAAGGATAAAAGTGTAAATTTACATAGCATTATAATCTGAGACAAAACATAATTAACAAATATCTAGATACTTTCACAAATATGAATATAAAGATTCACAGAGGCAGAACAATTCTTTTAAATGTTAATTAGAAGGATCTGACCCAACAAAAACTTGAACCTATGAAAACTACAATCCAGAATTTGTAGGACAGCTTTACATAATTACATGTGGCACAGAGACCTAAGATAACATCATCTACTACAAGAAAAGTAGAGAACCAAGTTATACCAGTTGTGATTGTCCGGAATCGTTCCTGACCAGCTGTGTCCCATATCTGGAGTTTAATCCGCTTGCCATCAAGTTCAACGGTTCTTATCTTAAAATCAATACTGCATGCAAAAATTTAGTATTTATGATGACAAAGGAAATGAATCAACTTTCCATGCAAAAGTTAATAAACTCACCCAATGGTAGTGATAAAACTAGTGGTGAAAGAACCATCTGAAAAACGCAAAAGAAGGCAACTCTTCCCCACACCTGTAAATCAAGGAAAAAAGATAGCAGATGATCACACTGCTTTTTATGATAATCAAGCTCAGACTATTTTAGCTACTACACAATGGTTACTCAATAGAGATGTGTGTTACAAAATATAGAAGAAAAAGATCGAGAAGCTAGGATGCTGGTGAAAAATTGCAAACATTCTCAGGGCATCTTATCAGATGTTGTATGTGATGTCCAATGGTAGAATATGGTCTGAGTGAATCACAATATAAGATTTACATATAAATTCCATGAATGCACAGAATCCCAAAGTTCCCACTTTTACTACTAGGGAAATGTGAAAAAAAATCACAAACATAAAAAGAAACAGTGGTTTAAATTACAACTAAAGAAAATGGACTCTACTTGTTAAAAACGTCTACAATTTCCATTAGAGTTTGGATTGTTTGTACAAAGTAGGTGGGACGGTTGGGCTTTTCATCGTAGAAAGGCTATGTCCACATATTTCAAAATAAGGGAGAAAATATAATTGGAAACGAAATGTGGTGAACAAATCAGAACATTGTTCTCAGAAGTTGTTCCCAAAACAACATAATTAAAAAAATTCAAGCTCTGAACGATGCTTTAACAAACTTGAAACTAGATTTTTCCATTAAAGTTGTAGGAAGCTTTTATGGAAAAAGAGAAACATTACATGATATACCATGAAGGCGCAATAACATAAAAAGTCAGAAAACCACTCTAAAACATATCTAGAGCTTACATAATTATATCAATATATACGACTATATAATACATGGTAAATCATGCAACGGCTCTGTTCTTCCGGTGTTTATTCTCTCCTCACTCAAGCACACCTCTATAGCTGAGTTAAAACCGGTTACTCCTCACAATGAATCTACATGTATCAAGAATGTTACCCAATAGGTCGATAACTGTTTAGTAGAGTTATAAATAATTACAATCTATAACATATTTATATAACAGAATCCAAAAGTTCAATGGATGTATCAATAGATTTATCCCTAAAATTATCTTCACGTCAAGTGAATTTACAAAAGGAAAATATTACCCACATATTTCCTTTTCATCATTCCACAATAAATTCTTTCATAATACCAACTTACGCATACATGAACAACATGCCGCGTAAACTTTAAAAAACAACAATATGAAAATGATTTGTTCCTAAGTCATGCTCACGTCATCTCTCATTTAAATAACACCTTAGCAAGATCTTCGTTCACAATGCACTATCTCCCCACCCCCCATTCTTCACGCTATATTTTTATTGATTCAAACGCCTTAAGAACCACTCACCAGAACTAACAATAAGAATATACTAGACAGTAACGGAAACACTAACGCATGTTTCACCAGCATATTACATAATCAACAATCAATATATCATATTTTTAACACACTAAACCAACCTAAATCATTACATAAACAATAAATCACATTCGAAACACGTAACCATTAACTAACGGAATAATTCATATTAAAATGACATAAACTGATAATATATAACAAACTGACCGCTATCGCCGATCAAAAGGAGTTTAATAAGGTAATCATAATCTGCACGCGCTCTAGCAGCCATCTGCGTCTATTCAACACTTATATCTGTAAAAACAAATAATTCGTAAATTAGAAACAAAAATAGAAATAATTGTGATCATAACAAATCAGAAATTAATGATAGATCAACAATAGAGATGTAATAGTTACCATAAAATTGAAGAAAATGAAGAATAAGATACGCCGGTCAGTCCCCTGCGCAATCTACCAAAAAATGGGGATATTTTCAGGTGTTGACGAGCACAAGGTGGACACTTGTCAGTTTTTTTTATTAAAATGAAGCGGATGGTCAGTGTAGGAACCGTGTGCTCATCGTAGGGACTCTACGGAGTTAAACTTCACGTTGTAACTTTACTTTAAATAATTTTTTGGGTTATTATAAGTCGGTTTGGGTTGATTTTTCACTAAAATCAAAAATTCGGATTTGAGTTTTTTAGAACAAAAATTAAACCGTAATTAGTGGTTTGGTCCTTTCGATTGCAGTTTTGATATGATTTGATTTGATTTGTCTATTTTGTATAAGTCTTTCTATGCTGAATTGGGGTTCGTCTTTCCTTAATTATAATTTACTTGTAATTAAATGATTTTTTTTTTAAGTTTAATAGTAAGTTAGAAAAATAAGGAATAAACCCTCGTTGAAGCTAAATTAACATCGTTATGAAAAAAGTTTTTCGTAAACGAGTTGCGCCTTCTTAAGGAGTTTGGGGTTAAGGGACATATTATATTTCCTAATATTTAGTCAACTAAGTTGTATATCAAAATCTTTAAGCTATTAGAGTATATACTCCAATTATACTAGGCCATTATAATCCACAAGGGCTTCTAGGTTTTAGACTTTAGTATTCTTAGCTCTATTTATAGAGTAATTGTTACTATAAATAGACAATGGTGATCAATAATCAAATATCAATCTTTATGGTATCATACCAAAACGCTTGATATCTCATTTTAATGCTAGATACTCCTTTTTCCCCTTTTTGGAATTTTGGCCAAACCATGTTTATTTAAGTTTGCCCTTCTAAATTTAAACCAGCTATGCAAAGATTCACGACTCACAATACAACCATCGTATTTGTAATTAAAAACAGCAAGGTGCAAAATTTAAGGTTCTAAATCACCGTCAATCTCCTCATGCGTCGCTTGAACAATACGGTTGTTCATAAAAAAAAAACGGGCATAACTATCATTAACTGATGATTCGGAAAACGATGTTTGCATAGTTGTTCTAATCGGAACATTCCAATCAAAACAAAATAAAAATCCGGTTATCCACCGCTACCGGACCTTAACACATCTTCGTCTACTATATCATCATCTTACCCTACACCCACCCCCACCTCCCTAATGTCTCGCTCTTACACCCAAACCCAAAAGGATTCTCATTGGCATGCTACTGTGAAAACATAATATAGTGCTTTAATTAAAAAGACCAGTGAGTTTATGTATAATGCCAATATTGATTTAGTGAACCAAAACATTCATAGGGCGAAATATGTTATTGAAAGTGGTTCATTATCTAAAATATACATATAAGATTATCAAATAAATCCTTTCCTAAAAACGTAATGGTGTTAAATGAAAATATGACATGAAGTATGTCATAATTAATGCCAAATGTATATTGTTAAAAGGTTTTGGACAAGTGGCCAAAATGTACAATATAAAAAATTAGTGTCTATATTTCTTACCTTTAAAATTTTATTCAAAAACCTTCATCTCAAAGACGTCACTTATACAACATCTTGGGTTACTACCTTTTATATAATATAAAGGTTTAATTTATATGTTTCTATAACAAGGTGTCTCTAGATTGAATATATCTAATGCTTGTTGAATTCTGATAAGCAAATTTATTTTTGTTTTAATTTAATATCTATAACAGACTTTAATGTTTTTATGACAGGTTTGATCATTAATTTATTAAAAGCAAACTTCAAGCATATATCTATAAAACTAACCGATTTGTATTAGAAAATTAATTATCATTCATGCTTATGATGCACATTGTAGAAGTTATAACGCAAATGTTCAATTTGACTTTGACTTTTCAAGGAAGTAATAGTGACTCTTAGGCATGTTAGACAATATTAGCATGGAGGATGTAACGGAAACTAAAAAATTATATTAAATTATATTTTATTGGTGAAACGTTTGATGATAGTTTATTCTTTATTACATAATATATTAGTTGGTTGTAATAATTTCTGGTTCGGCTATTTGGGTCTTAGAAATATTTATATAGTAAAGTTTTATGGTTCGATCATACGGGTTATAAAAATAATTAAATGGTAACCGTTTCACAATTTCCTTTCCATCTTAATTGACATAATATGAATAATTTATATGGTTTCGGTTAGTGTTTCGGCTTTTTGGTCTAGATGCTAAATGTAGGAAACATGGAGCCCATACATATAATAGTTTATAGTTTCTATTTGAGTTATTCGAACCATAAAAATAGTTATCTATTGTTATTTTTAATAGTTTCACGGTTTTGTTCTTAGAGACATAAAAAAAATATTTCTTATTTGGGTCGTACGACTATATTTGTTTTGGGTCATTTAACTTATTAAGCTCCCTGGGACATTGAAATTAAACAATGGTTTTCACAAAACTCAATTTAGTTTTTAGGTTTTTAGTTACATGTATTAACAATTTAATATTTTTGTTAAGTTTAAAAATACCGACAATTTTTAGTTCACATATATGTAAATTCTTGTTGTCCTATGTCTCGAGTTTTCATGCCAAAACATGAGTTCAAATATCACAAAGTCAAAATCTTTTGCTAACAAATCTTTTAGTTTTAACATTTATTATTGATTGGTTTTAGTTTTTTTAAAAAATAAATATATATTTTAAAATTTCCAGCAAAGTTTATTTTGATTTTATAAAAGTTTAAACATTTTATTTGAATTTAAAAGGCTCAAATTTAAAAATATTTTGAATTTGAGAAACATTTTAAGTGTTACAAACAATTTTGTTGACTTTTCATTTTAGTTTAATTTTTGTTAAGATTGTGTAATTGTTTTAAAATAAACACATAGAAAGAAAATAAAGTATGAAGATTATTTTAATTATTTTGATTTTATAAGGTTAAAAGGTAAAATGTTGAATGTTGAAACTCTTAAAATTAAATAAAAAAAAAGTGTAAAATATTTTATATAATAGTATAGATACGAAAACACAAAGAACCTCGAAAAAGGCATGTACAATGATCAAGGAAGTTGAACATTAGATAAATCATTCCCATTGTGTGATTGTATATTGGGGAGGACTTGAAGCCGCTTATATATAAACTAGCTTAATACCCGTGTGGTACACGGATGATGTGTAAGAAAGTTGTAATAAAACGATTGAGAAACTATTTTTAAAATGATTCATATTGAAAATCATACTTTACAACATATCAAAACTAAAAGCAACATACAAAGCTTTCAAAATTTGTATCACATAGCACATAGATTGGTAAAACATTCATGTGATATCGAAAAAAGAAGTTGCATGCTTTTAGTGAGGCTGGAAAACAAAAACAAAAAAAAATACTTCCTGAACTAAACAAACAAATCAACATTTTTACTTTCATAGGTATTACTTGACAAAAATGACACATAAAAAATATGCTCTAAAGATTAACCTAATAAGTCCCTTTTTGTAACATACAGAGCACTCAAAAGCATCACTTTTCTTCTTTGACCCTTTTAGGCCTTGGCAACTAAAGAGAAGAAAAGATTACCCAATTAATATAAAACATATCTTTTAAATAGGCACACAATTGATGAAAAATCATTGAAGGATTTGTTTGTTGTAGCCACACTTCTAGTCCAGTCTGTTTACAGCCATTAAAAAAATAATTAAAAAAAAAAGTAAAAAAAAAAATAGACAATATATGTAATCATTAACTTGAAAGAAACACAATATTTTAGTAAGATTGTTGCTTGGTTAAACATTCTTCATATTCGTTTTCTTTGAAGCTAGCTCTAGATTGACCGCAATTAATAAATAAAAAATGATTCGATGTAAAAAATATGAAGACAATTAAACTGGATCGGTATTTTAAGAGTGGTTTAATCTCTTATTTATTTATGAAATTGAAGAGAAAAAGAACATACCTTACAACTCATAAACAAAAGTTCCATCTCGGACAATTTTCTCTTGAAATCACGTGACCTCAAATGCAAGCAGAGTAGACAAATCGTTGCATAGTAGCCCGTATTTATTATTTGTCTATTAATCATCTCAACACTACCCGTTTAGACATTTCATCAAACACCTTATAAGAATTTTACAGTCACCACCAAAATGCACAACTTTAACATATGTTATAATAAAACTCAGAAAAAGAAAAAAAAGAACGATAATAGCGAGTATTCACCACCGTTGAAGATGACATCTACAAATAAAAACATAGCAAAATTTATTGAATATATGAATATTACGGAGGTGTTAATAAGTAGGAGGGGAAAAAACAAACCTGCTGAATATTAGTCAAAGTAATCAAGCCCTACAAACTTTTCTCAAAACCGTAAACGATGGAGCACTAACATGAATGTTGAAAGAAGAAGATGAAAGGATTGACAATGACATAATAATTAGTAACTTTGAAATACATACCTTCTAGATAAATCTGAGATCAATCATTAAATATATTGTTTATGTTTATATCCATATCATGGTTTTATGGACTCAAAAGAAAAGAAAGATTAAAGGGTTTTTTCTCAACAATTTGAATTTAGGGAGACGGAAGTTTGTGGAGTAAAGTGAAAGGAGTTTCAAATCTCTTAACATCATTAGTAGGATAATCGGTTGATTCAAATCTTCTAATGTAAGCTTTCTTTTCCCAATATCTCATTGTCAGGTCCTATATCCAATATCCAATATAATATTTAATTACATTAAAAAAAAAACTGATATATTATATAATTATGACATCACGTTAGTAATAACAAATCCTAGATGTATATTCTTAAAAACCGCCACCTCGGCCATATTACATATGTCTTAAGTCCCCTTTATTAGATAAAGTAGATTAGAAACACTAATACAGTAGAGTTGTACTTAGATATGTCAAGTTCGTTAAAATGCATATTGATCAGTACATATAAAGGGATAGTCTAGGAACCATTTCTATAATTAGATCAAGAAACTATGTACAAAAGAAAGTGTTAAAAAGTAACATATTTTGGTCTAGGAGGGGCTCGAACCCTCGACTTTCGGCTCATAAGACCAACGCTCTAACCAACTGAGCTACAAGACCATTTGATTTTAACTATATATAAATTTAATTATAAATAACATATCTTACATTCGTTTGAGTTTATTTTTAGACTTATTAGCTTATTTTATTTCGACTTACACCGTAAACAACAATATGAATCGAACGGGCTTATGAAACATAACCTGAAATAAGATAACAAAATATAAGCTCAAACAAACGCCATCTAAGAATCCCGATCAAAATGTAACTATTCGCCTAAACATCCCGACATTGTTACAAATCATGACCCTTTTTTAATTAACTATACTAGTTTGCATAAACATATATTCATTACATATGCCTTTATATTCTTTAATCATAAACATGTAAAGTATACAGTGTAAAATAATGGTTGGAGAATATGCTTCACATATACTCTATGCCACTAGCTCAAAAATTGATTGTTTAAAGATTAAAGAAATGTTGATCACTTTTTATGACTCTTTTTATTCATATATAACATTTTTATGATTCACATATACATTAGGAGGCTCCGGTGAAGTTCAACATTACCACCACCACCATCCTTGCCCGTGGTATCAAGCGGACGAGGGTGGTGGTGGTGACGATAGTAGTTAAGAGAGTTTTTTTGGTGAAACTATCTTTTGAGTAGTTGGGCAACTACACAATCTTTGGCAAGATACAAGATGAAGATGTGGTTTTGATCGAAAATGAAATATTTTGATGCATTTTTTATACATTGTTGATGTACTCGGAATTTATAATGAAACGGTTTTTACTTACATGTGTCTCGTATGTAGGCAAACATCTTATAAATCTATATATTTATCGGATTATGGTGCACTTGTTTTTTATGTCTTTTTGCGTAAAACAGCTTAACATCGATAGTCTATGGAAAAGACTTCATATGTCGTTTTCTAGTTATTTAAACGCACGAAATAAGCAATTTATTGGGCGAACAAGCTAGCGTACATCATCTGGTTTATTGGCTTAGCATGTTCGACTCATTTGCATATTCTATAATAGCAAATGTTAGGTTATTGATTTATGATTGTATTTGCTTATAGTCAAGATAGTTAACAGTCATCAACTAGAATAATAACGTTGTTAACTGTTATGATCATTTGATCCTAGAACGAGTGATAGCTTGAAGATAGCCATTTTATATTATAAGTCCTATAAACATGTATTATTGGTTTTATCGTTATGTTTATTATGGTTATGTTGGAAAGACTCGTTTCTGGTTGATTTTTTTCGTTACAACTTTCTAATTCAAGACTTCAAGTTACCTGTAGTAGTAGATCACCCGGTCGTATATCTAGATTCAAACAACTGCACTATCCAGACTTTAAGTTCCATCCATAAATGATTCAAAATATCGCAAGAATAATATTGAAAGTTGGCGAATGTGACATACCAACAAAGCAATAAAGGATTAAAAGTTGGCTCGATGAGTAGCGTAATAAACCAAAGATGATCACAACTTTACTAGGGAATCCGACATTCGATGACAATTCCTGATCCATATACTACCAACATAAAATCGTATAAAATTAACTAATCGTGATCCACATTCAATCTATTCTTTTTCAAGTCCTTTAAAGAAAATTACTTTCATCTAAACCAGAAAACAAATGTCACTGCATACAGCGGACCAAAATCAACCAGGAAAACAGATAACTGTTTTGTTATAAGGAACAATTGAGATAGGAAAAACATGCATTATACCATAATTCAAATAAACAAGACAACAAAGACAATAAAATCAGATCAAAACCATGATCACCTTTAACAAAATCCAAAATCTCGAAACATAAAACATCATTATCTTTCACTCTCTAGCCTAATAAAACATTACCCAGATAATCTCAAAAATGTTGAGCCCTAGTAGAAGAAACCGAGCACCTTGCCACCAACGTTCTTCCTCCTTGCTTCTTCATGGTCCATGATTCCGGCAGACGTGGTCAATACAATGTAACCAAACTGCAGGTGTTTATATGAGTTAGTTCCAACTCTACAAACAGACATCGAAATTGTTTAGAAAATATGACAAAAGAGAGTAACCTGTCTTGAAGGAAGAAGTCTTGCGGTCCAAGGCTCGATTTCCTTGACTCCAACATCAAAGCGAGGACTGATAACCCCACATTTGTTCAAACGACCGTTCAATTCAACGACAATCTTACCAGATCGGTGGTCATCGACATACTCAAACTCACCAATATAACCGTGCTTTTGCATAACAATAAGAAACTTGATGATGACTTTAGAAGAAGGCCTAATCATGACCTGTCTTTTCCCCCTCTTCTCGGCATTGTACATGCTCTTAAGAGCGTCGTTCAAAACACTAACTCTCACCATCTTAACAGATTAAAAATAATACTGCATTAACATAAAATGCCTTGTTAAATATTATCATCTATAAAGCGATCTTCCACTTATGTCAGAGGAATACTAAACTGCCTGATATAGTTTATACAATTGGTGTAGTAAATTCTTATGCCACTTTGTTGCCCAATAAGGGATAGCGGCGCAGCTTGTTGCCCGCTTGACTTCTGCGCCTTTGTAAATTCTTATGATCCAATATTATCGTGTAGTAATAATTTCTCTACTTACAATACATAAAAAATAGTTCGAAATCGATAAACTTAGAAATCTAATCTCATGTTGTAAATGCATTTTGATTTCAATATCCTACAGCTAACAGAGTCTTAAAAAAGTTGTTACATAATAACAAAAGCAAATAATATTAACATATTACAGAAACATAAAACATTGAAATAAGGTTTACCTCAAACCAAAAATGGTGGCGGCGTTTTGGATTGCTACAGATTGCTGATATACGATACAAGGAAATGGAGAAAAGTGATACAGGCATTTTAGGGTTTCGGTTTTTATAAGGCCCATCTCAAATTGGACCATTTTTAACTCAACCCCGCCCCTTAAACTATTTTTATATTTCAATTAATAAGTTTTGTTTTTGCAAAATTACAAATAAACTTTAAGATAAAGTTATATCCAACTCTATAGTCCATCAATTTAAGGGATGCTTGTCTAAATTTATTTTTAACTAAACTGTTCCATATGGAATTCCTTGCAATCTTCTTTTCATGTCAAATGTGTTGATGCATATTATTACCAATAATATGCATCAACATAGTTAATATCCGCAAACAACTTAAACCAAACTTGAACGTGAACAGTTGATATTTGAACACTTCAAACCATCATCAAGCCGAAACCATGAAGCAATCTTATTGACGTATTGAACTAAACAAATTAGACTAAAGAACTTACGATATCCCATTTTTGGATGAGAAGAAATGAAGGATCATTGCAACGCAGACCATATGATGAAAATATGGTGTACCTAAAAGTTATAAAATATGAAGTCTCTTTATACGTCGAAATTTTACTTCATGGATGTAGAGAAGTTCATCGACTCAAGTCATGCATAAAAACTTCAAATATGACATGTCGAATGGATTGAGTTTCTGTCTAAATTTCATTCTAGGTGAGGCTCCCAAGAGTTACGGATTATTAAAATGTTTGCCGCTTTCTTCATTATCAGAGGAGCTTCCACGAGAAGTTAAGTCAAAATATGTCATCCTCTCCATTTCTAAATTGATTTTCTTCGAATTTCTTAAGATTTTCCTTTTATCTTTTGTTGAAGCGATTCCTCGGTTTTTGTTTTGTTTTTTAGCTAAACTTCACATATCGCAAGAGGCCTCTTGACATTTAAATGCTTATGAGCATACTGATAACACTCATAGGTTGAATCAAGTAAAACCTTCCAGCACTTTTTGGTCATTTTATAAATCAATTCTTTGTTTATTAGTACAAAAGAAACTAAGATAAAGTAATACGGAGTAATCTATTTTTAAACAATAGGATTTAGAAAGTTTTGATCATTTGTTATCACCCGTTCAACACATTAGGCTCGTTTTAACCATTATAATTCCGGCTATCTTTTTAGCTCAACCCATCTCCCTATTCGAGATGCAGTATAACTCAAATCAACAAATTCTGTAAAAGGGTCAGATTTATGAGATATGATAATAAATTTACTTCAAGAAAGGAACATAATCAAACCTGATAAGGTACTACCAGAAAGAGGGTATGAATTATGAACTAACCTTTCATCGGACCTATATGTAAGATAGGTCAGAGAAGCTACATTCTATAAATAGAAAATAGCTAGAAGACTGATACCAAGACCGTAATCATTTTACGTTAACAGTCAAAGATAGGTATGCAATTTTATAAGTGGATATGCACCATTCCAAAAACTTGATTCAATATATGCCCTATCGGGAAACAAGCAGGGAAAATATAGAGTTGAATGATTGATATCTTACCTTGAATATGTGTTGGAAAGGGTTCACATTGACCTATCCAGCATGATTTATATGTTGTCCAACTAACAGGAAAAATATCTAAGTACCGCCATAAATCAATAAAGCAAGAATGAAATCGACAATTTAAAAAACAAAACAACCACTTCACTAGATATTCACCAGTGTCAAGGGTGTGATACAATGCAAATATTTGTCCGTTTTTTAAATGTTCAAGTCACATGCCAAATCCAAAGAGTTGCTAAATAAGAAGAGTGACACCCGTTGATCTTAGAGGCTTATTGCTTTCAATAAAAAGAACACAGTTTGGTGGTAGATGCTTTAGGATTTGAGTGATGCTCCAACTTTCACAAGGTCCTCTAGTGCTTTAGAGATCTGGGTTTCTGTCATCCCTTCCAAACGAATACCCCTCTCGACACCCATATCTGTACATAAACCAAAATACGGAATAAATATTGATACATGATGATGTAGCTTCATGCAGTGTGTATGCATTTCTATAACTGAGTGATCATCCTAACAGATGTCTGTTGAATGCTAATAGAAATTTTTCACGTATTCAAACCCACCAGCAATTATGGTTTCGCTTGGCAACAATATCTGACGTAGTAATGTACAAATATAAGAACACTACATCCTATAAAAGAACACAAGCGAGGGCTTTTAGGCATTAAGCAATCTCAAGTCTAAAGAAAGGGTTTTACAAGCTATCGATGAATAATGGTTCTTAGGCAGTAGGGTGGGTGAAAAAAATGGCTAAATCACTCCAAGTCTTTTAGTCTTTAATAACATAAAAATGTGTGTGATTTCAAACATTCCTTGGTTGATAATAGCACGTAAAAAGGAATTATTGGCCAATAAGCAAAGGCCAACTAACAACAGAACAGTGTCAAAGTATTAAGAATAACAACGCGCAGCATAGACTACGACAACATACTTGCCCATCGGGCCATCGGTTAGTCGTACAATTTCTTATCAAGTGACATTGTGAGACTATTTCAACAAATGATATGCCTCAATTACATCCAAGATTGGGCATTTTCGCCCAAATGTTGCTACTTTCTAAGTTTAGTCCTGCTCAGGCCACACGATCTTAAATTATGTAAACAATCTAAAAGGCTTCAAAACCAGTGTAGAGAGAACACAGATGCTCAATTGGACTATTAACTTGAACCTAACACTTTACAAACGCTTTATTAGACTTTATGAAATTTTTACAGATGTTATAATTGTGTATAGTTTACAGGAGGCGCCAAAAACACTATTTAAAATAGCCAAATAAAGTAGCCAAATTCACAAATAATAGTGAGCTATACAGGAGGCGCAATACCACACCTCAATTGATGCATCTGTGCATGACATTGTTTCCAATATCCCATCGCCTGGGTTTCTGATGCCCCAACATGAACACCCTGCAGCCCATAGCGCCCAGACACGCTTTTTTTTTAAAAAGGGTGTTCAAATTTGGTTCGTCCATTCATTACTAATGTAAAAGAAGTGTTGACGCTTGTTTTAATTAAAACAAAGAACATGGAGAGATAAAGGGTGAGGACTATGGCAAAGGAGAGATGGGAGAGGTTATGTATATTGTTTGATGAAGATAGAAGAAAGAGTGAGAATCAAAGGGTGGGAATGGTTACGATGGAAGAACAGAAAGAATGGTTTTCATCACCTTTATCAACTGAGGAATGCTCCATTGCCTTATGGTAATTAATGGCTACTCCCTTAAAGCGCTACCCTCGTTTGACCAGTATAGTCGTCATTCATCACCCTTTAATACCCCCAATCAAGCACCCCCTAAATGTTTATAGTATGTACCAAACTACACATTATGGGCAGTCTTGTAGCTAATTATTATTTTAGCATTTAAACCTTGTTTTCTAATGATCTCACCCTGAGTATAACATATTTTATTTTACTATCTAAGATTTAACGGGACCTATCATTCATAAGTTTGCAAATTGTCTAAATGAAGTTTCTTACTCATTAGAATGCATGAATCAGTGGCTAACTATTGACTTCACTGAATCAGTTAAACTCCCCTTTATATTTATCTAACATGAAAAGGCTTGCATTTTTTAACCAAACTAAAAGAAAGAAAAAGAGATCTAAGCTTAAATATGAGTATATGACGGTAGTCGTTGGTCTCAATTCACAAACTATTATGAGTAAACATTATTCAATCATATTGGTTCCCCTATTACCATGCTAGCAATAGCACACTGGCACTGATTCGGATATAGTTATTAGGCTAATGGGATCTCTTACATTAAAACACAATACTTAAGAGCAGGTGTGTCCTAGACTTGGCGGAAGGATCTACAAGAGGAATATATAGATGAACCATCATATTTCAACTTTCCTTGGTTAATAACTTAAGAGTTAAGATAAACTGTTGGAGCATATAAGGAGTGATGGTTGAAGCTTCCAAAGACTCTTCATCAAGTGTTTTGTGTTAAACATTTAGTTCGGGTGAACATTGTTCATCACCAGAACTAAATCATAGTTAGGAAATTCATGAAGACTTTAAGTCGGGTGAACTAACTCTTCACCAGAGTTAAGTTCAAGTTCATCCGAGCTAAAAGTTAAATGAAGTTTTGTTTATTTGTTCACCGAAGTATTTTTTAAATAAACATTATGGTTGATGTAATGTAATAGGTAGAGTGTATAGCCTATAAATAGTGGAGAGAGTGAGTCATTTGAAAAGAGCTTGAGTGTAAGTGAGATTATAATCTTTAACATTCTTTTCAATTCTGTTTGATTAATAGTTCCTAATTCGTTAACTCAATTCATTAACTCGTGATTCCCCCACTAGTTATTGATTCTAAACATAGGATTGTTGCTTTGAAGATTGATCAGACCTGACATAAACAAACGACTATAACTCAACGAGCATATATCAAGTAACAACAGAAGCTTGAATAACATACTTTCCCCAAAAATATCTAATCCAGTATGTAAGAGAGGATTTCAATCATATTTAATTATTTAAGATATAATCGATTAGAATCTAATGATAAGCAGATTAGTCGAGGTTTTCGCACCGTATCTGGCCCAGAGTTGAGGCTCGGTACCGCTGCATTCGCGAATGAGTATCGGCAACTTAGGGTTAGCTTGCTTCAGCTCCTTGTAATTCTTCTCAATGAATGATCTGTTACATAAAATGAAATTAAATCGATGAAATAGGTTAATTTAATTTGATTGTGATGAAAGTGATACCTTGTGGAAGAACTGGCTGCTGAAGTTTGACAAAAGAGAACTCGGAGCTCTTTCAGATTCTTTGATAATTGTCCTCTCCATGCCATTTTCGATCTCCTCCGATTTTATCAAATTAATTACACCTGAAACTGCAAAACTTGTGATTTGGGTCTCAAATGAAAACCAGGTAATCAACTAGTAAATGCTGATTTGGTATATACAGTTAATCACTGATAACCCAAGTAAATGGTAATATTTTTACCTTGGTGTATCCAAAATAATTGGTGTTTGTGAGTTTAGGGGGTGTTTGTTGGAGCTTATTATGAGCTTATATAAGTTATTAGTTTATTGAGTTTCGGATTATGTTTCATAAGCGCAAATTTTATGGGTTATTACTGTTTATTATGACTAAAAAAACAGTAATAAGCCCATAATCCCTTACATAAGCCATAAAATTCGGACTTATGAAACATAAGCTGAAACTCAATAAGCTCATATGCTCTTATATAAGCTCAAACAAACACCCCCTTAGTCTTATGTTAAGTAGCTTATTTTTTATGAAGTGTTTGGAGTAGCTTATTAGCTTATGACAAGCCAAAAATATTTGATTAGTCCATAAGCAACACAAAATGAGCTTATGAAAACCCTCTTACATAGCTTAAGATAATAAGCTCAAATAAACACCTAAATAGACTTATCTCTCTTACATAAACTAATAAAAATAATAAGTCTTTTCTATAAACTAAAAAAAATAAACACCCTCCGACAAGACCACAAAATATGTGCAAAACCATATAAAATGATAACTCGTAATATTCTTATTATATTATATTAACATAGCTTATAAACTCAAATACCCGTAATAATAACTAAAAAAAGTTAATAAAAAATTACATGTATTATATTCAATCTATATTTTTGTTGCTTAGAAAAAATTTATAAAACTTTACAGAAGCATGAAAAGAGGATAACTAACTGTCGTGAAGGAGTGGGAGGACCGATCTGAAGAGCATAACTTGTGTATTATGTGTGTTGTAACACCTCGCATTTCCACAATCATGATATTGCTTGTTTTGCTGACAACACTTACGATTTTACTTTTGGTGAAACTTCTCAAGGGTTCTCTCGTCCTAAAATTGCTATGTTCCAAACACGCTTAATTACAAAGTTTTCAAGCACTTTTGTAACACCCCACGTGCTTTTCATAACCACCAGGGCCGTAGCGTGGACATGTGCGAGGTGGTCGACCGCTCCGGGCCCCCAAATTCCTAGGGCCCCCAAATTTGTATTTCTCCTTTATATAGCTTCTATATTTAGTTAGTTTTGAGGCTCAAAAAAATTTTGATATAAGAAAATACCCAAAACAGATTTGGTAAAAGAAAAGGTCCAAGGAAAAATTGGTATGAAAAAAAGGCCTAAAAAAATTGGTAAAAGAAAAGGCCCTAAAGAAATTGAAGCATAACACCGATTGGATTGTTCTAGTTCTAGGCATTAAATTCGGAGGTTGCCAACTGCATCATCGCCTCATCGGGCATACCAAACGCCAAAACGATTTCACCAAGTCCCAAAATCACAGCAGTTAGCAATAACTACTCATAATCATCTCAAACGGGCAGTGAATTTTGATTTAATTCTTATTTTCGATTCTAAATCTATTCCCCTCATGCTCGATTCTGAAATTTGATTTCACTCTCCATGACTCCCTCTGCTCGGCTCGATACCATTAACACGCCATAAACATTGCTCGATACCAAGGCACCATTCAAGCCACCAAGCAATCGATTTCTGTAATTGATTCTGAATATCTGATTGACCAAGCAAAGAACTCGATTCTTGAATATGTTTATTTTTTGTGATCTTTTTTTTTTCCTGTTTATATGAGATATAATAAGGATTGTTTGTTGCCTGGGCTGATTATTTTGTTTTGTTGCTTGATTGTTTATGATTCTAGATTTGCAGATTCACCACAAAAGTAGAAGAGTTTTTCTATTTTTTATTCAAGATTGAGTGAGAGTTGTTGTCTTGCTGAAAAACAGAGGTTGTTGGCTTGTTGTCTGTTGTCTGTCACTGATCGGCTTCTTCATAGCAAGTCTCAGGTCTGACTTTTTTCCCTCCCACCTCTCACTTCTGTTTAGTAATAATTAATAAAATGATGCCTAGAAAATATATGACTGGACATGAAAAAAGGAAAGAAAAAAAAAAACAGAAAATTGAACAATCTATAGAAAAACAAAAAGGATCTCTGAATAAGTTTATAAAAAAACTAGGCTCTTCTAGTTCTAGTGTTTTAAATGAACAAGAAAATGCAGCAAATGAATCCGCCAATATTACACATGAAAATGTCACTATTGATAATGAAATTAACAATAATGTAGATGAAAGTGTCACACATGAAGATGTTAATATTGAAAATGAGAATAACAATCATGAAGATGATAATGTCACACATGATAATGAAAATAAAAATGAGCAATTTGTTCCGTCTTTAGATATTTATGATCCTATAAATTGGGAATATCTTGATGATAAATTAAGAGATATTTTAATTGAAAAAGGAACCTATAAGAGAATCAAATTTTGATTATGCTAAAGATAATATATCTAGACATGTCTCATAGCCTTTTTCCTTTCCATAGGTGGGGAGTCCCCAGCCTTCAATTGTAATAACTTTTTGAATTAATAAAAAATTTCGGAGGTGCCGCCCTCTTTTATTCAAAAAAGATGTTATTAGGGCCCCCACTTTTTTATTTAGCTCCGGGCCCCAAATTAGCTTGAAACAACCCTGATAACCACGATATTGTTCCTTTTGTCTGCAAGCGGGCGCACAGATATATTTTTGTAACTGGACTTACACCACTCCAAAACGCGTTATATCATAAAAAGACAAGGTTTACCTTGGGAACCACTCATATAATTAACTCTTTGAAGTTTATTATTATATGATCGTAATTTGTTTGTTTTGAGGTGCCAACGACTATTAGTTTAATTATAGGGTTGTTTGATTGGATTTGTAGTTGTGTGTCATTCTAATCTCTAAGGTCATGATAGTTTTAAGGTCAAAAATATAATCGTAATGTTGTTGTATGTTCTAGCATCTTTGCTAGTTTGCAATGAATATATAATTGCCTTTCAAAAAAACAGAGATTACGGAATCAAATAACTCATATCCACAAAAAGATGTATGTTTCGAAAAAAACGGTTAGATAACAATATAAAATAATCCAATCGTATTTTATTGGGGTGACGTTAATTATAACATGTTTATTAAAGGTTGACAACATAATTAATATCGTTATATATCGTATATAAGACCACTCCCATCCGACGATTTTCACGCCTTTCCCCCCCCCCCCCCCCAACAACAACGTCGTTTCCGGCTGGGGGGACGGCGTTCTCCCCGCGTTTCGGCGGTGGTGTTAGGCAGGAAACGCGCGTTTGTGGTTTTTTTTTTTTTTTTTTTTTTTTTTTGTTTAATTAATAAAAATCGATTAATAATAAAAAAATAAAAAAAAGTGACCGTTGGGGATTTAACGGCTAAATTTTAAAAAATTTAAATTTTTTTTTTTTTTTTTTTTTCCCTATAAATACCCAACCAATAACACCATTTTACTCACACCAAACCATTTCTTTCTCTCTACAATTTACATTCTATCCACAAAACCCCCAAAGAAATGTCTCACTACAATGACTTTTCATCCGATCCCAATTCGCCTAACTCACCGGGTTTCTCAAATTACCAAAACCAACCCGGTGGTTTTACCTCACTACTCGCCGGAAACACCAACACACCACCTCAACCCCATCAATTAGCCATGAACGAGTGGCAACAATTCCAACAATTCCAACAATTCCGACAACAACAACAATCGTTCTCTCAACCCCAATCATACCATCAACCCCAATCATTCAATGAACCTCAACCCCAATCATTCCATCAACCCCAACAACAAGCATTCTCTCAACCACAACAACCACAAGTAGCCGAACCTAGTCGTCCTCGTAAGAGAAAAGACAAGGGTAAGAAAGTAGTTGAACCTACGGATGAACCTGACACCACTCCGATGTCTAGGTCGGTTCAGTGGTCACAAGTCCAAGAGCGGCGCTTGGCGGAGAATTGGATTCATGTTTCGGAGGATCGTAAAAAAGGAACCGACCAAGATGGTCTAACTTTTTGGTTCGCCGTGATGGCTATTTTCAACAAAGGTTTGACGGAACCTTTTACAAAAAATTCGCTAAGTTCAAAATGGAGGGCTATGAGCAAAAGTGTAAAATTGTTCGCAGCATGTCATGACCGTGCCGAACGAGATCGAACGAGCGGCGAGGATGACAAAGTCGTCTACACAAATGCGTTACGCATGTTCGAAGCCGAAAATGCTCGCCCATTTCGTCATCACTCTGCTTTTGAAGTTTTGTATAAAGCGCCAAGGTTTGCTAATCCTGAACCCATTAACCCGATCAACCTCGAGGACGATGCAGAACCGGACTTCTTTGGCCATGATAAACTTCCACGACCTCAAGGAAGGCCACGACCATCTAAGAGCGCACGTTCCTCCTCCTCCTCCGATGTTACTTCAAAACGGGAGGACTTTAACGAAGACCTTGTCACCGAAATTCGCGAGCTTAAGCTCGCAAAAACAGCGGAGATCAAACTCAGAATGCGTCATCGGAAAATGGAGTTTCTACTTATGCCAACCGATAATTTGCCTCCACGGGATCGGGCTCGTATCGAAAAGCAGAAGGACAAATATCGCGCCGAATTGGATATCGAAGAAGGCGACGAAGGCGACGAAGACGAAGACGAGGATTAGTTTTTTATGTATTGGTTTTTTTATTTATTTTTACGTATTTTTTTTTATGTAATGGTTTTTTTATTTATTTATTTCTATGTATTGTTTTTTTTTTAATATTAATCTAAGTTTATTTTTATTAATAATGTTTTAAAAATAATATGAGAAAAAGAAAGAAAATGAAAAAAGAAAAGGTGGTGGGTCCCAGTTTTTGGTGTTATGGATGGGGGTGTTTAGTGGTGTTATGTTAAGTTGGTGTTATGGTGACGTGGCAACGAAAAATGGTGTTATTGATGTTACGGATGTGAGTGGTCTAAGTGAACTAGGTTAGTATCCTGCGCCTAATAGGTGGACAAGTCTAATAATCACACTATAATTTTAAATTTAATAACAATAGTTAAATTATAACATATGTTAGAAAAGTTTATCAGTTAAGTTAATCAAAATCTTTTATTAACAAAAGTTGAAGCAAAATTATAATCATTGAAAATTACTCATTCGTTTGTGGCGCTAAAACAGATAAGCATTGTTTGGATAAACAACCTAGCCTTTGGTAGAGATAAGTTGATATACCTTCATTTATATGTTTTGCTCCTCATACTCACCATATCGTGCATAAAATATGTAAAGGTCATTCCTTTAACCTTGGGTTGTTTTTCGAAGATAACGGTTTAGCAATAAAAATAAATGTATTATGATTACAAAAATCCAAATAAACAAATAATAAATCAATTTTACCTTTCTCTTAGAGCAACCACTTATTCAATTCGTTCTAATTACCTACACTTACATTTTGAAGTGATGATGTGACACCATGAACAATAAAGTTGTAAGTCGCGTTGTTTCCGACAACAATCTTGCTTAATTAATATTTTTATTTCTTTTATTTAAAATTTTGTAGGTTTTACCTTTTATTTTTAGGTTTCGCTATTAAATAAGTTTACTATATGTTCATTTCAATTGATCGTTAACTTTTAGTTTAGACAAATTCATTTTGGGTTATATTTTTTCTTTTCAAATATTTGTTTAGTTTTACTTTTTCTGTGTTCATCTATTAAATAAAGTACTAACCTCTTTATTTCGCTTATTTTTTACTTTTTGATTTTAGCTTATTTTTTTTGGTTATGTTATTTTTTTATGTTAGACTATAAAATAAAGTATTTACCTATTGATTTCGATTGATTGTTGATTTTTAGTTGAGTAAATTACATAAATCGTCCATATGGTTTATATGTAATTATGGATTTCGTCCATAACTTTGAAAAGTTACATGGATCGTCCAGGTTTTCAAACTAATTACTCATTTCATCCCTAATTTTAACGTCCGTTTATTTGTGTCGTTAGCTTGGCCCACGTGTAAAGCACGTGAGGGTATTTTAGTACTTTCGCAGTTTTCTATCCCTAAATCTATTAACCTAATTTCTCAACTTCATTTTCTTCACAATCCTTCTATAACACAAAATTAGGGTTCCTCATTCTCCTCCTCATCTTCATCATCATCTACCGGCTACGCCGGTCCACCACCACACCACCTCCTCCCGGAAAAACCTCATGCACATCATCATCTTCATCAGTCGGTCCACCACCACCTCCTCTTCCCGGAACAACCTCATGCACATCATCATTTTCATCTTCCTCCTCCTCATCCTCATCTCTGTCGTCATTTTCACCGTCAATTTGCTCAACTTCAATTTCACTATCAATTTCTTCAATTATTTCGAATTCGAGGAAATCTTCGATTAGTTTGTTGTCATTCGCTCATGGCTTGTTGATGGGGTTGAGGTTATGTGTTGGTGTTTTCGGCCAGTAGTGAAGTAAAACCACCGGGTTGTGTTTGGAAATTTGCGAAGCCCGGGGAGGAAGGCGAGTTGGGATCGGATGCCGATAAATTGTTGTGTTGAGACATTTTTTCTTATGGTTTTGTAGATAGAATGAATATGATTTGGTTTTGTAGAGAGAAAGAATATGATTTGGTGTAAATATTTTGTGTTTGTGTTTGGGTATTTAAAGAGTTAGTTAGGAAAAAAAAATAAAAACTTTAAACATACTAGCTATTTTTAAAATTTTAAAGTTTATTTTTTTTATACACTCAACGGTCGACAAAGAAAAAAAAAGGAAAACGCCGCGTTGCAACCACGACGCCGCGACAAAATGCCTTCGAAGACACCACCCATAGCCATAACGACGTTATGTGGGGAAAATGCGGCTAAAACGCCTCCCATTGAGGAGGCTCTAATTATATCGTCAAAGTGTTAAAAAAAAAACAAACATACAAAAGAACGAATAAAATTATTATAGATTACAATTATTGTAGATAGCGAAACATTAGAAAAAAAATATATAGAGAACTTAGAATAGTAAAATTGAGGAATAAAATTTTACCTTTCATCGGTTCATCCAATAAAACCATCTCAATTGAAAAGGTCTTCAAATGTTTTAGGAAAACAAATTTTTTTCATAATCGTATTATACTAATCTTAATTTTAGTTGAATCCTTTTAAGGTGTTAAGTTCTCTCAATCCATAGTATTGACGAAAGAATTAAAAGGAGAAAAAGTGTAATCAAATTATTAACCATTGATATCTTATATAGACTTTAGAAAAGGTCTTATTAGCTAAATTCAAGGAGTAAGAAGCATACCACGATTCGGAATTAAGTTTAAACTAATGAGCGGTTAGAATTTTGGATTATATTTATCGATTGAATTACCAAACGATCCTCATGAAAAGTTACACATGTATCCAAAATTAAGATTCAATTGATATAAATTTGGAGCAGTTCCACCTCTCTATCGATGGCAAACTGAATCCAACAAAAATATTCAATTTTAAAAGTCAACAAAGTAAAAATCAAAATTAAACCAATAACCTACATGAGTCATTACGAACTTTCAATTACTTTTTCTTTTTTTATTAAAGGAAAGATAAGTTTATAGATGGTAGAGATCCAAAAGAACATTTTCATAAATATAAACATTAATCAAACTTTATAAACCAACTTTAGAAATTAGAAATAGATGGAAACATCATAATCACTTACGATCGACACCGTCCATTACTAATCCAACAATGTTTCCACCTCCCACGTCATCAATCCGCGTGACACCAGCCCAACCAATAACAATCCACTCACCTCTCATATAAATACCAATTCCCCCCAAATATCAATCCCATCACAATTAAACCAATTTCCCCAAATTCCAAACCCTATAAATCTCAGTCCCTAAATTTCGTTCAAATTCAATGGCACCAAAGGCCGAGAAGAAACCAGTCGCCGCCGAAAAATCCCCGGCGGAGAAGAAGCCAAAAGCCGGTAAAAAGCTCCCGAAGGAAGCCGCCGGAGCAGCTGCCGGAGATAAGAAGAGAAAGAGAAGCAAGAAGAGCGTTGAAACCTACAAGATCTACATCTTCAAGGTGTTGAAGCAGGTTCATCCAGATATCGGAATCTCAAGCAAGGCTATGGGGATTATGAACAGTTTTATTAATGATATATTTGAGAAGCTTGCTCAGGAGAGTTCTAGGCTTGCTAGGTATAATAAGAAGCCGACGATTACGTCTCGGGAGATTCAGACTGCTGTGAGATTGGTGCTTCCTGGTGAATTGGCCAAACATGCTGTTTCGGAAGGGACAAAAGCGGTTACCAAGTTTACCAGCTCCTGATTCTGTGTTTGATGGTCATATATTTAGGGTTTGGTATTAGTATTTGTATTAGTATTAGGTGATGTGGTTATGGTTTTCGTTTTCATTAAGATGTTTAACTCATGTTAATCAAACAATCGGACTGCTGTTAACTTTTTATTTTGATTTGTATGCTGAAAATTGAACTCAAATTTGTATTCGTAATTCGTAATCATTGAATTGGCTTGTATTTGCTATAATGGGAATCTGATACTATGAAACTGATTTTAACGTATGAAAAATGAAAATGTTTATAGAGAAGGTCTAATTGGTTTGTAATTGCTGTAATGTTGCTAATGACTAACGCTCTGTTCTCGAGCCTAAAATTTCTGTTCTCGAGCCTAAAATTAAAGGAAAGAAAAGTAATGTAAAGAAAAGAAAAGTAAAGGAAAGGAAAGTATTTATTTTACTTTACAATCACCCCAAATATGGCCGGATTGTTTTATTGAATAAAATGTATAAACTTTACCTCCTAATCCTTTCCTTTACTTCCTTTTCCTTCCTTAAAAAAAAAACTTGAGAACACAACAATTTATTTATTTCCTTTTCTTTACATTCATTTACCCTCAAAATAAAACTTGAGAACACAGCGTAAATAACCAAATGTAGTTGATTTACAAATGATTCCAGAAATGGTTTTATGGCGACGAAAGTGAAATCGATCATCTAGTGGGTGAAGCACCTCCTTGTTGTTAACTTGCTATGCCTAATCATTTGGAGTTTTATCCCTCTGAGAATTGAATGTCTATCTTCTCGTTGAATCCAATTATTTTTAACCAAAATTTAATAAGAACATGCTAACTAATTGACATCTAATCAACTATAAGAAAATATTGTCTTGATTGATTTTAGGGGTTAAACCGTGTCGTATTTGAGTTGGTGGGTTTATATGATAATAACTAAAAGCTTTCCCCAAACCCCCGTTTAATAAATGGTTTTGTGTGTCGTGTCAAGCCGCAACACATAAGGGTAACAAATTGACTTTATTATCTCTACTATCTCTATCTCTACTACATAGCATTTTTTGACTTTTAAGAGTTTAAGAGTTTCTCTTTTAAGAGTTTTAACAATCTATGCACACAATACAACAATCTATGCACACAATACAACACACACACAACACACCCAACCCTCATAACTCTCCTCTCATTCTAAAAACCCACTCTCTCTCTCTCTAAAACCTCTAACCTCTCTCTACAAATCTGTCCGGCGGAAGCCGGAACCACCTTACCTCGCTAAACCACCTTACCTCGCCGAAACTACCTTACGTCTCTCGGTAAGTTTGTTTCTTTTCTAGATCTGTGGCTTTCTCGGGGAGTTTGTTGTTTTGATATTGATATATTTCACGGTGGCTTTTCTAGATTTGTGGCTTTCTAGATCTGTTTCACGATGGTTTGTGGTGTTTTGATATATTTCACGGTGGTTTGTGTTTTTTTATATATTTCACGGTGATTTGTGGTGTTTTGATATATTTCACGGTGGTTTGTGGTGGTTCTCAAATAAGCCGTCGGAAACATTTTCTCCGGTGGTATTTTGTGGATCCGGGTGGCTGTGGATCCTTGGATCTATTAGACTTGGTGGATCCGTGGTTTTTGGTGGATCCGTGGTTTGTGGTTTTTTGGTGGATCAGTGGTTTGTGGTTGGTGGATCCGTGGTTGGTGGATCCGTGGTTTGTGGTTGGTGGATCGGTGGTTTGTGCTTTGTGGTTTTTTGGTGGATCCATGGTTTTTTGTTGGATCCGTGGTTTTTTGGTGGATCTTTGGATCTGGATACGTTTACACTCACTTTTCTATCTCGATATAGTTAAGATTTTTGGTCGGTACGTTTATGTTTATGACGGTTTATATTTGGTCGGTATGTTTATGTTTATGACGGTTTATATTTGGTCGATATGTTTAGGTTTATGACGGTTTATATTTGGTCGGTATGTTAATTACGACGGTTTATGTTTGGTCGGTATGTTTATGACGGTATGTTTATGTTTATGACGGTTTATATCCGTATTTATCATAAGGCTTTAATGTCGATGACTTGATAACATTACGAGGCCAATGATTATACTAAAAATCTAAGGTCGATGATTGACTAAAATGTAACAAATAGATATAGTTAAGATATTTGGTCGGTATGTTTATATTTATGACGGTTTATATTTGGTCGGTATTTTAATTACGACGGTTTATATTTGGTCGGTATGTTTATGTTTATGACGGTTTATATCCGTATATATCATGAGTCTTTCGTGCCGATGACTTAATAACATTATGAGGCAAATGATTATACTAAAAATATGAGGTCGATGATTGACTAAAATGTAACAAATAGATGTGAGGCTATGATGCAACTAGGTGTTGTAGCCATTTCTAACAAATCTAAACCAAGTAATTTTTACAGTTTTTACAGTTTCTTTATTTGTTGTGGTTTTAATATCAGTTTCAAATGATGTTCTCAAAACTTCTGTTTGACTGATGAAACTTGATAAAATCTTTAAATGTTAAATTTAAATTATATAATATTGGTTTTAAATTATATAATCTTTAAATGTTAAGTTTTTAAAACTTCTATTTGAATAAAGTGAGTAATATTTTATTTATAAAAGAATTAAGGCGGCAAAAATTAAAAAATTTTAAAAATTTTAAAAATTTTCGAATTTTTTTAAAAATATTCAAAAAGTTCATTGAGACTAAAAATAAGAGGTCAATGATCGAAAAACGTTTATTGCCTTGACGGTTATACATACTTTTGAGAGTGTTTTCTTTTATTGTCATTAATTATATTTTTCCAATTTTTTTGTTCATACTTAATTGATATAATGTATTAGACACTCATGTTATAATGTATTAGACTGATGACTACGTAATTTTGGACTTGAGATGGATTTTGGTGATTGCACTTAAAACATATAGACTTGCAATGAAAACAACAAATTAGATATTTGGTAAACAAACTACACGTAAATATAACACATGTAAAATGGTTCATAGATCTATACTAAAAACTGTAGCCACAAAACCATTTTACGAAATTAACTTCATCGCCGTCGCCACATAACGCGCACTCTCTACTAGTAAATGAAAATGTGGGGCAAGTATTTTTAAGATATAAATTAAACATTGAGGAAGAGAACAAACAAAAATTAAAATTGTGACATTTTTAGAAGTACAAAAATGAATTTTAACTTTGTTATTTGTAGTTTTAAACTGTTTAATGGGTTGTAAATAACTTCAATATGACAACCCAAACTCAACTTATTAATTACAAGTTTTCTTCTTGTTTATTCCTTTATGATCTAAACTCAACTAATTCGACCCAACCCTAATTACTTTTGCATCATCTTCGTACTGCCTCATGTCATAAGCCTTACTTAACTTCTATTACTATGTATTTTTTAAGGATAGTCGATGATATAGATGGTGATGTACTTGTGATATATCGATATAACCACCAAAACAAATATTGTAAAAAAAAATGTGTTAAAGTCTAATAATTTCACAATATAATTTCAATTATCGAAAATATTTGTTTAATAAAATTTCTATCATGAAGTAAATTCTACACAATTCATAGCCCTCATTAAAGCCGGTTTTGCTTGTTTATCTATATATTGTCACTTTTCTGTGCTCCAACTATTGTTTTGGATAAATTAAAACGATGGTGTACTATATTTTTTGGGGTTTTAAAGAAACCGATGAGCTTGTTTTTTAAAGAACGAAAAGCTCAAGCTCTAAAAAAAGTTGTTGTCAAACATACTCTACATTCGATGCGATGGTGAATTTCATATCTTAGTTTTGAGGAGAGCTTCCATAACCGTTAAACAACTGAAAGATTTAATAGTCTAGTTTTTTTATAAGAAATACATGGCTTAATGATGACTGATGATCGTCACCGATTACCCAATATTGTATAACTTGTTTCCAAAAAAAGGTTAATGTGTTAATTGTTGGCGATTTTAGTGTCATCGGTCATAGTAGTGTTGTTGTAACTTACTTTGAAACCAAAAGGAAAACTAGTTAAACTCGTTTATGAGTCGAGGAGTGCGGCATGCACGCTCGTACGAGCTATCTCGTTTCCACATGAATGCAGGGGTCAAGGGGGTGCGTCCCCTTGCGGGGATCTAAGGGGCAACGTCCCCTATATATTAATTAAATTATGATTATTTTCCTAATCGCCTCTTGATTAAACGAACATGTATGTTGTTTCTTCCCAAACTGAATTAAACGAAAAGGTATGTCGATTCTTGACAACCTTTCGTTAATACTTCTTATGATATAACCGATTTCTGGTTTCAAATAAACATATCGAAAATTCACATATGCTCTCAAGTTCTTGATCAAATATTCGAAATGCCTTGAATATTGATTGTTCGTTTCTTGATTATCCCAATTAGAGAATCGTGTAGCCCTAACACAATGTATAAAGTCGAATTACTTTATTGAGAAAGTAAAATCATATATGATCAGAAAATTATCTAAGTCAATTACCCTTAGTCTATAACATTCATTTTACATGTTACAAACCAATTACGATTGCCTAACGACGTTCTCAGACTTGGATAAAGGGTAATGTGTTGTGTCCATTTCATGTTTGCACCACATACCATAGATAATTCATACGTTTCATGCTA
The DNA here is from genome assembly GCA_910822075.1 of Senecio squalidus. Classification (NCBI taxonomy): domain Eukaryota; kingdom Viridiplantae; phylum Streptophyta; class Magnoliopsida; order Asterales; family Asteraceae; genus Senecio; species Senecio squalidus. Next base: position 15,094,696 of record CAJVGC010000591.1, read on the forward strand.
TTTTGTGAAGCCGGTTTGGCTTAGGATTTTTTCCATTGTTGCAAGATAAAGTTTTATTCAATGTGCGGGTTTAAGCCTTCCTGTTTGCAAATACGATATCCATTTACATCAAGGATCATGGTATAATAATATTCTATTTTTATTTATTTTCATCTCTTTAAAATGCTAAAGTAAAACATTATAGATAATCTATATTTGTATTACTTTTGTTAGTCTTTAGCTAGTGTAAAACAATTATTTATAAATCATATTTAAATAAGTAGTTAGAAGTATCAAAGATTTTGATTACGTATAAAAAACTATATCAATATATGAATCTTTAACTGCACTTTTATTATATATTTGTTAATTGTGTTAGTTTCATATATTTTCTTACTTTTATTACATGAATATTAAGATATTTGACAAAGAATATTATTTTATAAATTTATTATGGGATAAATGAAAAAGAATTAAATAGTTTTTAAAGTGCATGTTGGCAATCCGAAAAGCAGGTCACCCAATGAGAAGACCTCAAGCGGATTGCACCGTCCGATCATTAAACAATCAACGGCTTATACTCAACCTCTCATCCAAACTAACACAAACCAAAAACTTTCAAATCCTACCAACTCCCTATAAAAACCACCAACTCCCTGTTCTCATTTCATAATCAAATCAATTTCACCCCAAATTCAAACCAAAACCCCAATTTCAGAAAATGTCAGGGCGTGGAAAGGGAGGAAAGGGATTAGGAAAGGGAGGAGCAAAACGACATCGTAAGGTTCTCCGCGATAACATCCAGGGTATCACCAAACCCGCTATCCGTCGTCTGGCCCGTAGAGGCGGTGTCAAGCGTATCAGTGGCTTGATCTACGAAGAGACACGTGGCGTCCTCAAGATCTTTCTAGAAAATGTCATCAGAGATGCTGTCACCTACACCGAGCACGCTCGCCGTAAAACCGTCACCGCAATGGACGTCGTCTATGCTCTCAAGAGACAAGGCCGTACTCTCTACGGTTTCGGAGGCTAGATCTGGAGAATTTAGTATGTGTAGGGTGTTATTGATTTCGTTGAATTTCAGTTTTAGATCCTATCTCAGGATCAATTTCTATGTAATCTTATGGTTTAGTCAACTTAATGTTTATTAGTAGAAGCTATATTTTGCGGAACAAAATTGGATATCTCTTTTTCAACCCAAAGGAACAGATAACATGCAACAAAACGATATTCCGTACTCCAAATCTAGGATGCTTTGAAGCTCTCTGACAGTAGATTGTAATATTGTCTTTGCTGCAAGAAACAAACAAGATAAATTGATATATTAGATGTTAAGCTCTAATTTTGCTATACTACACACGGGCTTTTTAAATCTGTAGTTTACAAAATATTTTTGTAATTACATCATGACTGATCTGGGTTGTCAATTATTGCTCCAAAGGACTGATCCATACGAGATGATGATGGTGATAATGTATATTATAGGTAACGGTAGCAATTTCTACCCTTCTAATTATAAATGAGTCGATAAGGTTGCTACTGATCTTAAACGGGCCAAATAAAGTATTAGCCTAAAAGGAACGGGTCAAATATCTTAAAAGTTTCCCAACGTTATTAATTTTCAGCGCATACACTTCCAAATCGTTATATTTAAAGATTTAGATGACTATTGTTATTAAATATGCTTTTCTAATCATTATTCTATGCATTAGCTATTTTGAGAAAATGGACAAGAATGTGTTTGCATGTCAAAAAATGATATGTATCAACCCAGACCCGTCTCGATCTGTTACATAACTTGCCCAACCCGCCCATCTTGCCACCTTTAATACTAAAAAATGACGCAAAATAGAGCTAACCCATACCTCATTCGAGACAGAACATTTGATTGTTCCCATTGCCTGCTCAAAATGTACAACTTTAATAGTGTGGGAAGCTTGTGATGATGATACCGCTGACTATTCTTCATGAGCGGCTTCTTGCAGCTTCAAGTTTGTTATATTTCTCTTCAACAACAGCCATGCGAGCTTCATTCATCTGAAATTTGAACAAAAAGTCAAACACATAAAATGACACCATTCAGGTTTGGCATGCATGGAGGTCATGACTTCTATCTAGAATGTCTGTTTTCGTGTTGTATGTGAAAAAAAAGAATAGCGATATGTAGCATTTCTAAAGGAACACAAATACAAGCCAATGCTTTAAGATCAGCTCCACTTATATTTGCATAAGACTCGCTCCGACCAATAGCAATCAAGTCCACATCAGCATCTAGTGGTTTCTTTCTAGCAAGTGCATTCAAGATCAACCCACGACCATCTGGAGTTGGCACAGGGACATAAAGAAGTTTCCCAAAACCTTCCAGGACGTAAAACCGCACGGTCCATAACCACTCGCCTAGAATTATATGTCAACATCATCAGTAACAAATTAACTATGATCATTTTTCTTAAATAAATAATTTAGAAAAAGAAGATGATGTGTTGCAGCACCTGTTCGTGGCACCAATTACGTAAACTCCTTTGCGTTGATCAAAACCATCTAGCTCTATCAATAGCTGCAGACATAAACAACTGTCATCCCTCGGGTACAAGTAAGATTAGGGGTAAAGAGATTTTGCAAAACAAACAGAATATATGCAGGATGAATAAGCTTGAAGATATATCTTGGAAAATGGGCGAGCTGGGTAATGGGTCTGGGTCAGAATAGGTCATTGTTTGTCAGGTGAAAAAGGTTGTCTCGAATCCTGCATACCCAATATCGTTTTTTTTCTCTTCTTTTTCTTTTATTTTCTTGATGTTTATTAATGATTAATTTATTTAATCATAATCTAAACTTAGAAATAAAAATTTTAGCACGTTTTATGCATTGTGAATACACTTTGGGTGACTTCCAAACCCCGACCAATTATTAAACTCTCTCTCATTGTTACAGGCAAAGTATAACCCAAATTGACCCGTTTACAATATAACGGGTAAAACTTGCCACCCTTAGATCTTGTAACTTTTGCTAACCTGATTCAGGAGTCGTTTAACAACCCATCCCCCTTCCTTTCCACACTGTGTTGTCAGAGCATCTACCTGAAATATAAAAAGCAGTTCCAAAGCATCACTATAAGTCGTAAAAGTACCGTAACGAGCTTAAATCAGCCCATTGCAAGTAAAGCATTTGTGTAATACAAGTAACAATTGATTTTTGTCAAAATCAACTTTAAAACAAAGAAAACCTCATCAAAGAATAGTATGCACAGATCACACGTTCGTGCACCACTGAATATTGTCCGCACTGCTAATTCACTTTCCCCGACATATTCGTTCACAAGCTCAGGACCCTTCACAGGAAATAAAAAATATTATAAAGTTTTCTGTAGAAGCGTAAGATATGACAGAGATTAAAATCAAAGACATACCTTGATGTGTATGAAATTCGCTCCTGCTTCATTAGCAACAGCCTTGGCAATCAATGTTTTCCCACAACCAGGAGGTCCGTATAGCAAAAACCCTGTCTCCAAGTCAACTCCATATTCCTAAAAAGAAACACATTTATCAGATAAGAATTATTCCTTTGATAGAATGAAAATCACAATTTAAACAACATTGGTGGAAAACATTTACCTCATACTGGTCGAGATATTTAATTCGCCTTACAATGTAACGATCAAACTCCTTTCTCAACGAATCAAGACCTCCAACATCTCCCCATTTGACATCTGGAATGCTCTAAAGTCCTTCTCTTCTAGAAGAAGATTGTACTTGCTTGTTTAGCTGCTTCCTGCAGATATTTAAAAAAAAGATCACTGACAGCAACAGTTAGGTAATTTGATAACAAATAAACAGCCATCAATACTTGCTTGTTTATTATAAGAAAAAACTTCTAAATTTTTGTTTTCAATGGCCCAGACTATTTGGGAATAAACGGTTTGTCACAAAAATGAATTAAGGGTGTGCTTGACTTGTGTTTTGAAACGGATTATCTGATTATCAATTAAGACACTATTACTCTCATCTCACAAGTGTCTCATTATCTCACATAAATGTCCTTCTTGGTCAATTTATATTAATTTCGTAATAATCAAACGAAATCCAATATACTAAAGAGTTGATTATCCGATTACAACAACTTTAAACACTATCTACAACAAGAAGTTTTATTGTAGCTATTTGTCTAGTTATTGATTATTAAAAATCAATCTGTCACACCCCGATGGAAACGTAGGGTGTGGCCGATTGACGATCGTCATAACACAATAGTAAATAAAGACATAATCTATATGATAAAAGAAATAATATATTGTTATCGTTATACTCAAGGTAAAATCCACTGGTACACGAATCCGTCAAACACTACAAGCAATAAGTTAAACAAACAACCAACGTAAATTACGTAATGTATCAAATTCGTAGGCATGCAAGCCCGAAATACAATCCCAAAATAAAAGTATAGTCATGATAAAATGCCACAACGTAAATGCAAATCCTGAAAGTCTGCTAGAGTTCGACTCCTAAAGCCAAGTCCTACGTCTGCTCATTACCTGAAAGTAAAGCTTAAAAAGTCAACATAAAGTTGAACGAGTTCATCGAGTAAGTATAAAATGTAAAGGTAAGAAATCATATCTCAATCCAGTTTAGCAAGAAAGATGTATAACTAATGCATGTAAGTAGTAAGAAAATCATAATCCATAATCATACAACGTAATCATGTATCACTGGTTAGAAAGGTATACTGACTATCTCATCCGCAGTAGCCGCGCTACCGTAAGTACACCTAGTAGAAAATGTATATAAATGAGCGTGCATGTATCAGTAGGAAATGTATACTGATATGTGAGTAGGAAAGGTATACAGGTGAACAACTCTCATAACCAATGTCTCGCTAATTTTTAAAAATATGCATTAGTGTTTTGTTACACATTTCATGATTTCTAAAGTAGTGAGTTTCCATAAATAGAAATAAGTATTTATGGTAAGTTTATGAAAATAGTAAGATTTCCATATATAGTAAGTAACGAAAATAAAATACGTTTATCGAAATCCGTTTTTTTTCTCAAAAGTTGTTTTGGTTGAGCTTTACTTTCCACCTATTTGTAGAGTGTAAACAATAGTAAGATATGAGCAATGAACTCACCTTATCGAGCAATAAGCGACACTACACAAGAAGTGTGAATATGTGTGTGTATACAAGTAAATAGGTCACAAGCTATATCCCAACTAGAGCTAGAGCTCCCCTAGATAAAGGTAGTAATAAATCGTAAGAATAAGATTAATGTGTTTCAGACTTGATTAATTATCGTGTTTAGGTTATAGATATAACGATAACATTTTCAACGAGTACCTATGTTCGTTCAAACTGATATATCTAGAGTTTTAGGAAGAGTTAGACGATGAATCTTATATTTCTGAAAACTAGACTCAGAGGACTACGTTTTAGACTATGGTTTTGATCAAGTTGAGTTAATTATGAAAGAGTTATGATTGAAACAAAACTGGTATAATAATCTGTCCAAAAACGTTTGTTTTTATAAGTCGAGTTATAAAACGTTTCAAAGTCGTAAATTGTAAAGTTAAATAGGTTAACCATTTCTAAAGTGTTTAGACCTGTTACAAATCAATATTAATCCATTCAAAATGTGTTTAAGATTTTCTAAGTGGTTACACAATTCCAATTACAAAAACCTAACACATTATTCCAAAAACTCAGATTCGACCCCCTGCTAATATTTTACAGTTTTAGGAAGTTCTACGATGAATTAGACAACGAGCTATACGTTTTTGAAAACTAGATTCCAAGGAATACAATATTCGTTTAGATCACATTTACCTTCTAATTCAAATTGCCTGGATGCCTATGGAAGTGTGCATTTTATTATTATTATATTCAGAAAAGTTTGTCTTTAAGTACAATTGTAATCGTTTTATTTACAAAAAGACTTCGTTGTCGGAGTGGTAAGCGCGTGACCTCCCTTGCTGGGAGACCGCGGTTCGAATCCCACCCATCACCAAATTTTTTTTATTTTTTTTTTGTACTGCAGTGTTGGCCTTGGGCTGGTTTGAAGTTTAATTACTTTTAATTTTTGATGTTTACCATTTTAGATTTCCGTAAGTAAAACAATTAATTATTTAAGGTTCTATAATACAATATACTTTTGAATCATTAAGTAGGGGTTAATATTAGATATTATAAAGAAATGCAAACAATCTTTTAGACCAAAATTAATAATACAATATACTTTTGAATCATTAAATAGGGGTTAATATTAGATATACTCCAAATCCTAGGAAATGTAGCATCAGATAACACCAAAACCGTTAGTACCCTTACAACAACAAAAAACACTGCATATGCATATTTTACATCAAAACAACTCGAACTCGTGCAAAGCACGGGAAATTTTCTAGTTACTAATTCAATTCCCATACAAAGACAAGGTATACACTAATAAAGACATACCAAGATATGATTTCAGAATCTGCCAAAAGGTTTTATATATGTTCAGTATCTTCAAGTTTTGTACCGTTTAAGATTAAAAGCTTGTAGACACGACTTAAGTGACGATTCTAAGTGGTTACACAATTCCAATCAGAACGAGAATAAAATCGGTAAGTAAACCAAAAAGTCATATGGGCCAGATGATTCACTTCCGAATTTTATAAAATACACCCGGCCATTGCTAAACTTTGATTACTAAGCCTTACTATCTCAATGATCTTACAATGTATAATCTTACATAAAACAAACCGTCAGTTAATAATAGACTATGTGAATTTTATTAGGAAAAAAAAGAGAGACCAGAAGTGTAAATAAAGCTGTAGTTTGAGAAGGCTTATGACGAGCAGTGGCGGCCCTGGGGGTGTGCTGGTCGTGCGATCGCACGGGGCCTTCAATTTTTAGGGGCCTCCGATTTAATTTTTTTTTTTTTGATACAAGCTTACAAATTATCTTTGTCCCATATTTGAGTCACAAGAGAAATAAAACTTTAGTTTTTACGTTTGTCCCACATCGGTGGAAGAAAAAAATGATTAATTGATTAGATAGCTATAAATTAACCTACCTATGCCTTTGAAAAAATCACACCACATACTTTCAATTTCAAGTACGTATTTGATTATTATTTATGTTTAATATTTCCAAAAGTATCGTATTGGATAGTTTATCTATTGTCTAAGAATACAATATATACTATTTGTTACACAGTTAGTTAGTAGATAATTGTTAACTTGTTAAGTTTTTATTTTATTTTTTTATATAAAGGATGCCTCCAACTAGAAAATTTGAATCGGGTTGGTAGATAATTGTTAACTTGTTAAGTTTTTTTCACTATTTTGTGTACATAGTTGATAATGCTATTATTTCAGTGGAGCAAATATTTTAGCAATACAAACAGTATGAAGGCATTTTTGGTTTTTTATTCACAGCTGAAAAGTTGAAGTCATTGAATACTGATGAACCAAAGGCAAGATGCAAAAATCTTGAAAAGAGGTTACAAAATGGTGATATCTCAGACATTGATGGCGATGATTTATTCAACGAAATGAAATTGTTACAAAAGAATTTGTCCGTCGAACACGACACAACCAACTCAATACTTAATTTTTTGAAACGGTTAAACACTTATCCGTTTTCTTGTTTGGCATACATAATATTTTTGACTGTTCCCATTACTGTTGCATCCGCGGAAAGAAGCTTTTCTAAACTAAAACTCTTAAAATCTTATTTGCGGTCGACCATGTCTCAAGAGAGATTAAATGCATTGAGTTTAATTTCAATTGAGAACGAGTTTCTTGATAATATTGATTATGAAGTATAATAGATGAATTTGCTTCAAAAAATGATAGAAGATCGATGTTTAGAAAATAATAATGTAACTCGTTTTATTATAAAGAAAAATATTTATTATAAATTTTATATGGCCTATTTTATTTTTTTGCACCAGGCCTCCGAAATGTCAGGGCCGGGCCTGATGACGAGGTATCACATGAGTTTCTTAGTAGAGGTTATGCTGGCAATACGGTTCAGACATAAGTTATCAGGTCACAGGGACAAGTTTTATAGAGTCAGTAACATTAAGTTGTCTTCATAGCATGTACGTTTGACTAATATGAACATGTTAACCAGGATCTTGTACCGAAACCGGGAACTTTTCTTCCATTTGGAGCAGGAAGTAGACTTTGCCATCTTTCTTCACCATTTTCTTCTTAACTACCGGTAAGTTCTTAATACATATAAACATTATATTAGTTCAAATAACATTTTTTCTCTTTATATTGCAGGCTTGAAAGGGACAATCCAACATGCCCATTGATGTAGTTACCTCATACAAGGCCCAAACACAATTGTTTGGGAAGAATAATAAAAGTTTCCAAATGATGGGGCTAGATTTGGAAATTAAACAAGTTTATAACTATTATGTTTCTTTTCTTTCGTTGCCTTTTCTGGTGAAACGTGTGATTTTTTCTTTTTTCTTGTTCGTGTCATGTTTTTACCTTTTTACCCCTAGCATTGTCGAAGATCCAGTTAGACATGTCAATGGATAATGGATCAAGGATCAAATTTTCCCTCATTATATATGATGACGATAATGATGTTGTTTATGCAAAAAGTTTAAACTTGTTAATTACATAAACCGACAAGATATGTACAAAATATTATCACAAAAATGATACATGCACTTTCAAAATACTATGGAAAAAACTACGATCTAAACAAACGTCTGAGATAATTTATGAAATTAACTCGATGTTTAATAAATAAATCTATTCAACAAATGACAATAAATTTCCTTAATTTTCGCATTAGTTTATATATTCTAATCAAAATGGAAGATCCAATTTTGGGTTTGGTTTTATATGTTCTAATCAAAATGGAAGATCTTTTTAGTCGTTGGCTACATGTTTGGCTACAAACATTTGAGGGGTAATTTTGATAAATATATTTTTAAGGGAAGATCGTTGGTCCCTCCATTTGCGGGGTATTTTTGACTTAACGATTATATACCCTGAAAACTAAAAAGATCCAAACATTTGACTAGTTTATATGTTCTAATCAAAATGAAAGATCCATTTATGTAATTAACTCTTCTTACTTCTATTTTATAGAACTATTAAAATAAGACTAACAATTGAATCTTTTTAGTTTTCAAGGGTTAATAATATAATTTTTCAAACCCGAATATAATGTTAATGTAATATATTTCTCTTTTAGACCAAAATAATTATATATAATATAATAATTTATTCTAGCTTAATAATTATATATTACTAATAAAAATTATAATTGATTGTAAATGAAACAAACAAGATATTGATTGTTAAACAAAACTAGTCAAAGCTTAAAAAGACCGAACTAAACTTAACCCTAAATGCCGAGAAGCTGACGATCGATATAAAACTAAAACAAGTGGTTATTAACCTTCTAAAAAGCGGTATTTCTGGTTCAGTTCGATTTGGATTTTATACAAAAATAGAACCTAACAGAACCATACTCCTGACTAGTTAAACAAATTGCAAGATTACAAACAGTCAAACACAACCAACCCTTATTAGTTATTAGCCATTAATTCAAGCAAAACTTCAACATTTTCTTACTGGTAAGCCCCTTTTCACGTCTCTAATTCACTCAATTTACAAACCCTAATTTCCAAAACCCTAATTTCACCACTTATAAACCCTAGTTTCTCAATCAACTAACTGAAATGATCTTTTTAATCCGAAGAAAACATTCCCTTAAATCACTAATCATAAACCCACTTCAATTAATTTCTCCAATTTCTCAAAAACCCCAAATTAGGGTTTTATCAGATAAACCCTATTCCACTAATTCCCCCAAATTCCCAGAATATGAAATGCCAACTGTTACATGGGGTGTTGTTCAAGGCCGAAAAGAAAAACTTGTTTCGAGAGTTATTATATCGGATTACTTAAAAACCATAGGTATAATCCCGGATGAATTAGAAGAACTAGAATTACCGTCCACGGTTGAGGTTATGCGTGAGCGTGTCGAGTTTTTGCAGAAAATAGGGTTGACTATAGACGATTTTAACGAATACCCGTTAATGCTTGGTTGTAGTGTAAGAAAAAATATTATTCCGGTTTTGGGGTATTTAGAGAAAGTTGGGATACAAAGGTCGAAAATGGGTGAGTTTGTGAAGAAGTATCCGCAAGTTCTTCATGCTAGTGTTGTTGTTGAGCTTGTGCCGGTTATTAGGTTTCTGCGTGGATTAGATGTTGAAAGACAAGATATTGGGTATGTGTTGATGAAGTATCCGGATCTTTTAGGGTTTAAATTAGAAGGGACGATGAGTACTTCGGTTGCGTATTTGGTTAGTATTGGTGTTAATCCACGAGATATTGGTCCTATGGTGACACAATATCCGTACTTTTTGGGGATGAGAGTTGGAACTATGATTAAACCGTTAGTTGATTATTTAATTTCTTTAGGTTTGCCAAAGAAAGTGTTGGCGAGAATGTTTGAGAAACGGGCTTATTTAATTGGGTATGATCTTGAAGAAATGGTGAAACCGAATGTGGATTGTTTGGTTAGTTTTGGGATTCGAAAGGAAGTATTAGCTTCTATTATAGCTCAATACCCGCAACTTCTTGGGCTTCCTTTGAAAGCTAAGTTGTCGACACAACAATATTTTTTCAGTTTGAAGCTTAAGATTGACCCTGAAGGTTTCGCTCGTGTGATTGAAAGAATGCCCCAAGTAGTTAGTCTTGGTCATAATGTGATAATGAAGCCGGTTGAATTTCTTCTTGGACGGAGTTTTTCAGTTGAAGATGTGGCTAAAATGATAGTGAAATGCCCACAATTACTCGCTTTGCAAGTTGGTTTGATGAAAAATAGCTTTTACTTTTTCAAGAGCGAAATGGGAAGACCTTTGAAAGAGTTGGTTGACTTTCCTGAATACTTTACTTATGGTTTGGAATCAAGAATTAAACCGAGGTACCAAAGATTGCAGCATAAAGGGATCAGATGTTCGTTGTCTTGGTTTCTTAACTGTAGTGATCAAAGATTTGAAGAAAGATTATATGCGGATTATATCGAGACTGAGATTGAAGGCCCATCGTTTGTTATGGGTGGGAAGTTGGATCTACCGGGTAATCAATTGGTATCTGACGAGGAAGATGAGAGTGATGATGAGATTCTTTATAGACGTACCGTTTCTCTTTAGTTATTTATATACCTCTTTGTTACACAAATGTCTCAAGAACATATTACAGTAATTAATGGTGCTTGTATGAACTGTGGTCTTGATGTTTTGAAATTTCATATTAAACTTAGGTTTAGGTAAGATAATTTTGCATTCAACTGATGAAATGATGGTTATAATTTTTAGTAAATCGTATTCTGTTTTGGTATGTCTATTTGGAGATGCTGTATGAAATGATTTTTTGTTTATGGCTAATGTAGGCTAGTCGCGAATCGCATATGAGCTACTAGAGGTTAGACCGAAAAACTAATTCGGTGATGGTTTTCATTTATTTGATTGTTGTTGCATACTCCAAAGGCTCACAGATGAATGATTTAACAAACACAATTCATACATACACTTTTTGCGGTTTTGACAAAACATGTGTGTGCTGCATCATGTACATTTGGTTATAAGAACGATTACAATTAGTTGTGGTTTATCATCGTCTTATGAAACCGGTGTTATTTACTTGCACTTATGGCTTTCGCCTTGCAGACTTAATAGACTTTTGAACCATATGAAGTTGGTCTGGATTGCTTTTGTGATGTATGGTTTGTAGTTGCGGTCATTAGATCTCTGAGATCATCTTATACTGCACATGTTGCATCATCTGCATTAATGAATTGATCGTCATATCATTTTGTGTGTCTGTCCCCGAATTCACAGGTTTATCAATCTAATAATAAAGGGGAAAAACACTGACAATGATTTGATTAAGATTATTCCGTAAGGGAGATTGAATTTCAAGCAAAGTTAATCTATATCTGTTCTTTAGTTAGCTTGGTTTAATCCGACCAGTTTTTGAAACAGGGTTTAGTAATACTTTTATTTTCATTGTGTTTTTCAACATAATTCCAGGAATATCTGCTCTTACATGTGTTAATCTAAGATAAACAGTCCATTTGAGGCTGTATCAAGGGGGTTTTCGTTTGTAATTAGCTTCTCAAAAGCATTGACCCTTCACGATGTGACGCAATTCCTTCAGTAACCATTTTTTGTGCTTTTAAGTGATTGTGTTGGTTTATATCAGAGTAATTTTTATTCTCGAAACTGATGACATGAGTACTTTCCGATTATCTTTGTCGCGTATTATAAATGGAGTCTGCAGCAGAGTATTTTACCCATCTGTAAACAGTATCATTAGTTGATAACTGTTTCTCTACGTTGAGCTAAGGTGAAGATCTAGTAGAAAACCATTGGCAACTTACTTTTAGTTGGTAGTAAGCATTTAATTGTGCTTTTAGGAAACTTTCGACCATTTGACATGTTTCATTTCTGATAAAAAAAAATTAATTTTCCCCATTTGGGTTTAATTGTCCACCTATACGTATTGGCTTTAGCAATAGATTCTTCTTGGAAAGTTAGTTGCAATTCAGCTTACAGATGGACCGAAGGAAACAATGTCCTTTTTATTGAGAAGTACATACCTTTTTAACAAAATTTCAATTTTGTGAGTCGTTCTCCAAGAAGGCGATACCATTCTCATTTTACTCTCATACAGTTATTTTTTTCTGTGACAAACATGCTCTTAACTGTATTTAGTTATTTACTCTTTAGAATTATCAGCTGTAGTTGTTAAGACAGTTTTTTCAACTCATTTACCAAAAAATGGGCTATTTGGGTCATATATCATCTCAAGTAGATCAAACGGGTAAAAAAAAAATTGTGCTAAAAATGAAACGGGTCAAATGGGTTGATAGATGACGTGAGTGATTAAATACTTCCAGCTTACTAATTTTTTTTATTCAAGTAGTTATATATGATTATTTAAATAATATTGTTTTTGAAGTCATATTTCATAAATTAATAACTTATAAACCGTGAAAGGACAAAGTTCACAATTTAACCCACATTATCTGTTTTGCTATGGTGCAGAGTTTGATGAACACACTATAAGTAAATAGATCAATTTTAACCCATTTGTGTGATAGAAAGAAGTTCATCATCACTAATTTTTTCATGTAGAATTTAGATTATATTTACGAATCAAGTATGTGCCGAGCTTACCCAATGAGGAAGTTTTAGCAAAGATGTGATGACTCTTATGGTAAGCTCCTAGACATCATTCTAAGGTTTCAATAGTAAACTTATTTTATGTTGTTGGGTCAAGGATGAGTTCTTTATCTATTATAACCTTTAAAAGACTTCCAATATTCATAATTTTCAACCTTTATACAATAGCTATGTATTGGGTCCGCTTTTGAGCAGTTATGCTGAGATCTTTGGTCGACAAAGGCCTCAATCCAACCTATTGTTGATATCATTTTAGGGTATGTGGAATCCTAAAGCACTGACATAAATTTACAAGTTTAACTAGCGTTTTTATCTTGCAATCGGTGTACAAGACTCGATAAACTCTCTTAAGCAACTTTGATTTCCTGGCCTAAAAATCCAAACTCTTGTAGTATACTCATTTTATTGACGTGTGTTACTTTTCTAAGTCTACATATCATCTTAAAACATGATACCACAGTCGAGTGTTTGAGCTACTTGGTGTATGGTATGTTTTCACATTATTAGCTTATTTGCTCGTGAAGTTGTATGGGATATGTCATTTTTAAATTCATGAAGCGGGTGAATCACATAGTAGAATCAAATTGTCTTTAGTAAGCCTCACATGAGCCAACCGGATCATACTAAATGAAGCTATATTATTTACCCTTGAATTTTAATGTTATTCGACGTGTTTTTCTGTCTTTTTATTCATTAAAAGCTTATTTGTAACTACAAGAGTATAAAGGTGTTCTGTTCTTATCAGACATTCAATTTGGTTCATGCATAAACTATTTTGCTAAAGTTGGAACTCATTTCAGTTTTGATGAAATATGGCGACTTACATCTGATTTAAAAATTCAGTCAATTCACAATTATGCTTCTTTAATATACTAAAATTCAGTCGTTTTTTTGGCATATTAGAAAACCGGTTCTGGTTACTTATTTTATGAATCAAAAGCTGTTGCACTTTGGTTCTGTTATGACTTGATAATGATACTTAAGCTAATTATCCAATTTGGTGCCCAGATTGTAGATGGTAGATTGATTTTTGTTGAAGTTGCCAAACCTACAACACCAACAGAGGGCGATGACACTCGAAAATGAAGTCATTTTCATGAAAGTGTCGGAATGTCTTTGATAAAATGGGTGCGAAGTTTAAGAACGAAAATGAAGAATGTCTTTGAATTCTACAGAAATCCTTTACTGAAGTTTTTATGTATTTGTTACAGTAAATCATCTGTTAGTTAATATAAACATGCGAGACCAAGAAATTTTATTGTCACCCTTGGTGCTGGACAATCTTTTAAAATCACCATGTAGTAATTATACTAATTGTATGTTTTGATAATATAAGCTTGCGAGAATGTGTATAAATCTCATCAACTGCAGAAGATCAATGAGACAGAACTTACTGATTATTCTTACTGATTATTCATCTCTAAGCTGTATTATTTGCCGTCGACAAATTTCTGAAACAGATGTTGATCATCCACTCGTTTGAAAATATCAATGAAAGGAAGTTCTAAAAGTTTATAGCATATAGAGTTACACAGACTACTTGATATCAAAAGTCGAACGAAATGAATAAGATCATGCGTTTTTATTTAAATAACATTTGAAGATATCTTGCGTAGCATGTTCAATTTGCTTTTATAGCAGTAATACTCATGATTAAATCGTCAATACTTGATACAATCTTTACATTTCATTATCAAAAAGATAAGAAATAATATTCAGATGTGATGTGCAGAACATAGTTTGGAAGCATTCAATTTCAAATTTCTGAATAAACTTCTAATCTCGGTGTATATAGAGCTAAGCTTATAAAACAAGACAAACACGTAAATACAAACTTAAATATGCAGTCTTCTTGGGTAACAGAACCAGGTTAATGTTTGGCAAAACACCACCGTGAGCAATTGTAGCACCAGACAGCAATTTTCCGAGCTCCTCATCGTTTCAGATTGCCAAA
Source organism: Senecio squalidus (assembly GCA_910822075.1). Lineage (NCBI taxonomy): Eukaryota > Viridiplantae > Streptophyta > Magnoliopsida > Asterales > Asteraceae > Senecio > Senecio squalidus. Next base: position 15,109,830 of record CAJVGC010000591.1, read on the forward strand.
AGCATATGTCTAGGTAAAATTCTAGTCTTCTTGTTATCCCTTGCTGCATTTCCAGCAAACTCCAAAACCTGTTACCAAACAACCCTTATTATATACTTACTAAGCTGCATATAAAACTGATTTAAAGCAAAATTAGAAAATCTAGAACGAAGTGACCTTATTTAACTTTAAATTCTTAAATTGCAAAATCTGTATTTACATTTTTAAAAACCCTAAAAAGAGACCTAAAGGAAATGTTCATGGATGACTGGTATTGATAAAATATACAAATGAACGAGGCATGCGAGAAAACCACATGGTAAAATGATTAGAGCTATATGTGTTTCTATATGTACCAAGAAAAATCATTATATCAATAGTAATCTCTGATAAATATTAACTTTACAATCAATCCATAACCGAGCCTTTCAATTTTTTTCCAAACTCCATTTCTTCATTAAGTAATGGGATTTTATCAACTACTCATATATGTTACAACAAAAGTGGCCCAACACAAAATATATAAACTTCACACAAATGTACATACAGTTGCATCGAGATGGCAAAATAACGGGTTGGGTAATAAGTCAAAATGGTTAATTTTTATGGGTCAAAATAGAGTGTAATGTGTTGATCCGAAACACTTTTTTGCCAAATATTTTGTAAATTATTTAATTACACAATTTGGACAACTTTCTACTATTTCAACCCATTTGACCCGTTTCCTTTTAAGCTAAGTATTTTTGTTTTGCCCTTTTGACATAGAACATAAGGCATATCGCCTATTCACAAGTTAATTAGTAAAAAATAGCCACTTTATACTCAATAAGAACTATTTCTTATTTTAAACATCATACTCCCTTTACCTACAAACACAACATTATCCTTACATTTGGAAATTGAACGATTTGGGATAAACATGGTCTTTTTAGATTCTAAAGATC